>CM075674.1:81245000-81727500 GCA_037962975.1 Clitoria ternatea | reverse complement strand
ATAATAATAATAATAATAATAATAATAATAATAATAATAATAATAATAATAATAATAATAATAATAATAATAATAATAATAATAATAATAATAATAATAATAATAATAATAATAATAATAATAATAATAATAATAATAATAATAATAATAATAATAATAATAATAATAATAATAATAATAATAATAATAATAATAATAATAATAATAATAATAATAATAATAATAATAATAATAATAATAATAATAATAATAATAATAATAATAATAATAATAATAATAATAATAATAATAATAATAATAATAATAATAATAATAATAATAATAATAATAATAATAATAATAATAATAATAATAATAATAATAATAATAATAATAATAATAATAATAATAATAATAATAATAATAATAATAATAATAATAATAATAATAATAATAATAATAATAATAATAATAATAATAATAATAATAATAATAATAATAATAATAATAATAATAATAATAATAATAATAATAATAATAATAATAATAATAATAATAATAATAATAATAATAATAATAATAATAATAATAATAATAATAATAATAATAATAATAATAATAATAATAATAATAATAATAATAATAATAATAATAATAATAATAATAATAATAATAATAATAATAATAATAATAATAATAATAATAATAATAATAATAATAATAATAATAATAATAATAATAATAGGTGAGACATGTTTAGCTTGGGATTAGATAGACATGTCACATGCCTAATTCTACATCCCACAATGGTGTAGAGACATTAGTCCCATGACAAATTTAATATAGAACATTATTATCTCACTGACTTTTACATAAAATAAAGGCTAAATATACCATTTGGTCTCCTATCTCTTAAGTTGTTCCCAGTTTAGTCTCCTATATTTTTTTGTTTCAATGAGGTCCCCTAACCTTTTTAAAAAACGTCAATTTGGTCCTTCCATCAAGTCAAAGGTTAATGTCATCTAGGATTCTTCTGACATGGCATAGAGATATTGCTAATAGCAGATATATGGAAGATTTCCTCTATGAAAGCCCCATTGAAGCTCTAGGTTTGGTATTTTTAGGTTAAAATTGGTCCAAAACTTCAACAATGTGACTTCCCTCTTAGAATCCTTCCCCATGGCCAACTCGGGTGGTTCTGTGTTCATCAATAGAAGCAACTCGATGTGTGCAGTTTCTCTTTATTGTGAATGCGTGGGGCACCATAAAGCCGTGCTTCGAACCTCAAGAGCAATGATCAACTATGGAAGATAATTTTGGGGGTTTTGGAAGTACCGGGTAAAGTAATTATTTGTTGATTATTACTTTGTTTTTTTACTTGTGGACAACTTGATGCGATTTTCAGTGTTTAATGTTGTCAATAATGATGAGAGTTATAATTTCTTCCAATGGGTCATAAATATTGTTGAAGCTAAGAAGGATTTGTTGATTATCAAACAAAGGAAAAGAATAACTGCATTGTGGAAATCTCTTAAGGAGTCAATAAGATAGAACAAGTAGATGTATTGTTTTTGTGTGTTGTCGGCCTTATGCAACGTGTTTGTGATATTTCTATATTGGTCACAGTGAGATAAATGTGGGTATAGAATGCATGTGTTTAAGATGGAAATATGAAGTTGTAAACTGTTGTTATCATGGGTGTATTTGAAGGTATTGTAGTTTGGTTAAGTTTAGGTTGTGGAGTCTAGTTGTTAATTTTAGGTCTTACTTTGAGTTCTTATTCTAAGCTGTTAGTTTGAGTTGTACAATTAAGTTGTTAAATTAAGTTGTTAATTTGAGATGTGAACAAACTTGTGAGGAGGCTGCAGGGCATCTATTTCAGTTACATACTATAGCTCCAACTGCATAAACATCTGGATAACAACAGTTATCCAAAAATCCATGGATGTTTCAATGGAGTCCTTCATTCATGCAATGATTAGAAACTATCCTAGTCCCCAACCTACCATCAGTAATCTCCACATGTACAAGTTCCATTTTTGAAATGATGAAAGCGCTTGTTGTCCCTTGCAACAATCTCCCTTCAACAACCTTTGATACTAATTTAATTGCATTGTGACAATCTATACATATGCATAGATTTTTACAAATCCTCAATGTTTTACCTTTGGCAGTACTTAACAGACCAAAAGAAATTGCAAGCTTCTTACTATGGTTCTTCAAAATCTTTATTTTTTCCTTTTCCTGTTCATGAAGCATACAACTTGTGTCAGGTTTATATCCAATTTTTCTTATCTTTTTCTCCAAATTAATCCAAGTTTGCTGAATTGCTTTTGATTCCAAAATTAACCCATCACCAATAAGAAATCTATAAACCTTTTCTCCTATTTCAATCCAACTGCAGTCTGCATCTTTATGAAGGCCAATCTCCTTCATCCTCTACCTTACCTTTCTCACGTCATCCCATTTTCCTAATCTAGCATATAAATTTGATAGCAATACATAATTCTCAGCTTTATTTGGTTCCAAGTCTAATAACCTTTTGGGAACTTCCTCTCCAATGTCTAAATCCATGTGCTTCCTACAGGAGTTGAGCATTGAACTCCATATCCTAGAATCTGATTCATCTTGCAGCTCATTTACAAGCTTTAAAGCTTCACTCAATTCTTATTTTCACTAATAATTACAACAATACTACTTTTTTTACTTTCTGTTCTGTTTTGAAGATTCGTATAAGTGATAACATTTCATTGTATTCATAATTTGTATAGGTGACAATATTTCATTGTATACCAAAAAGAAAATTGAGTTACTTTAAAAATGTGCTATATTTTTCACATTGATTACAAATTGCTGCTGGACTTGTTTCATGTTTTCAAGGCATATAAGTATATTTTGTTGCAACTCTGTTCATTTTTTCTTAATTGTTATTCTACTACTATTCCTTCAGCATTATGCTATTTGGAACGGTTACATTATGATGACAACCAGATTCTTTCTTGTGTGGGCATAATGCTACACTGCATACATGGCTTCCTTATGATCTTTGTAGTTTCTAGACTATTTCACTTTCAAAACAAGTTTTCTCAATACATAACATTGAAAGAAAAGAGAAAATGATCTCTACCAAAACTTATTTTTTCTTACAATTATGATAGTCCGGTTGTAAACTTCCATATTTCTAATTGTTTGTTGACATATTTACCAGATGATTGATGAATCAAGTGTTCAATTTTTTAATTATTTCTCATCCTATTCACTGCTAGTGTTGAAGATCCTAATTTCATTTGTCGTTATTCTGTTACCGGTTTTTCTTCCTATTTCTATTACTGCTAGTGGTGGGAAGACAAAAACAACTAGCTAGGGAGCTTTCGGGTGTCTTGCTCTCGAATATACTTCTGATATATTATACTGTCAATGCTAGTATATTCTATCAACTATGATATCAATGTGCACGCTAATAGCGAGAAGTGTACATTCTCATCAGAGGGATTAGTTTAAAACTTTAAAAATCAAGATGGCTCCATCAAGTCGGGATCTTAGTTTCTTTAATTTACAAACCTATTAACAACTTTTCTTTTTCTACTTATGCTAACCATCAAATTACTCCTAACTCCTATCCCCTGAGAAAATTATTTTTGCCCTAAACCACGACCAAATGCACATTAACACACAACAACGATCATGCTCACCAAAAACAATGATGTTCAAATTGAAAATGAAGGAAAATAAGGATTACATGACTTAGGTCACCCTAACATCAGGGAAAAAGACGATGGGACCAACTTGAAAACGTTTTATTTTCATTCCTCAAAATGGGCTGGTTTTGCCAATGCCACCATCAACAAGTAAATAAATGACACATGACATACATGTCAGAATCCTTGCCCATGTAAGCAAATGTCACAAATGGCGTTAGCTCTAACTTGACGGAATGACCAAATTGACACCATTTTAAAAAGTTAGGGGATCACTTTGAATTAAAAAAATAATAGGGAACTAATTTGGGAATAACTTAAAAGATAAAAGATCAAAATGTGTATTTAACCTAAATTAAAATAATCTAAAAAGGTATGAAACATTATGTCCGACCATTTGATTTTCGTGAGACATTTCCCACGTCAATTCCACTATTTCTCTCTCTCGTAAGACATTGGATACTTGGTTCGGGAAAAGCACAATATTCCCGTCAAAATGTTTACACCTATATCCTATGTAATATTAATACGCGCCTTTATTGTTAATTTCTCTTAAAATATGTTATACCTTAAACAATTATTGTTTATTATATTTCTTTCCCGCTATTAGGTCTATTAAGCCCTTCACATGACATTATAATATGGAAGTAAAAAGCTTCGCCATTTCTGACTTTCGTTCTGGTTTGCTGTCCTTTGATCCACTTGCAAACCTATCCATGGCCATGTTAACTAATAATATGGCCAATTATTAGTAAATATACAAGATCAAAATAGTCCTATCTAACAAGTTGACTTTTACACATAAGTTAATTTAATATTTAAATTTAAATTGTACGATATCAAAATTTATAATAGATGTGGTATTGGGCATTTATAAGATGCTAAAAATCTCATGTTATGTTCATTCTTACAATTTGAAAAGTCATGTAGAATGGTTTAATGACTAGTCTTATTAATTTGTGTATTTTGTAATTAGCTTATTTTTGTAAAAGAGGTTTAAAGTAATCATAGTACTCCTTTTCTCTCCCCTACTGCCCCCTCCCCACACATATATACACTATTTTCTTAATTAAAAAAATGTAATATGCACTATATATATTGGTATATATAAATCTTTTATACTATTATAATTAAAAGCCATATCAAACATAACTTTTAATATATACTTATACTTTTTTAAGAATGATTTAAAATAATTTCTTATTTTAAAAGTCTGTTTAAAAAATAATCTTATTTAATAAATGAATTTATTTTAGTAACTTATAGTGATTTTTAAAAAACTATTTAAAGACGTGTTTAAGTTTATAAGTTTTGAGCTTGTTTTATTTTTGATATTTTTTCTTTAATGGTATATTTTTTTTAAAAACGAATCACACATCTATTTTTAAAAATACATATCTTTCATGTCTTTTATATTTAATAGTTAGTTTTATCAAATACAATTTAAATTAATTAATCAACTTATTAGCTTTTAACTTTTAACTACTAGTTTTTAACTAGCTTTAAAGTAATTTATCATATTTTAATTAACTTATCCATCTTTTAGTTAGTTTATCAATGATATTTTATTTTTGATATTTTTTCTTTACTAGTATATTTTTTTAAAAAAAGGAATCACGCATTTATTTTAAAAAAATACATATCTTTCATGTCTTTTACATTTAATAGTTAGTTTTATCAAATACAATTTAAATTAATTAATCAATTTATTAGCTTTTAACTTTTAACTACTAGTTTTTAACTAACTTTAAAGTAATTTTTCATATTTTAATTAACTTATCCATCTTTTAGTTAGTTTATCAATGGGTGTTATTTGATTATTATGCGAAGAACTTTACATTTAATTGGATTCCAATTAAATTCATATAAAAAAATTGTCAAGGATAACAGTAACGTACCAATTAAAAAAATATAACTAATGCCGAAAAAGTAAAAGAAAAAATATTTAAATTCAAACAAATGAATGTAAAGTTGTTATTATTATTAATCACAAATTAATAAGAAGGAAGCCGTAGATACAAGGGACAAATATATCATTCCCGCTGTGAGAGAGGGAATATTTTATTTGACTCGTCAGCTTGAGAAACCAACTTTGAAGATTACAATGCATGCAGACAACTGCAGACACGTGCATAGTGCCCTACAACTGTCTAATAATACAACAAAACACAATTGAAATTTAAATTTATTAATTAAACGGATTCCTCTAAACAATAAAATTCAAACACTTCTTTGTGCATTTGCAACGTGCATCTCCATGGCTTTCTTTTGTTTTCTCACTTTCTTCTTAGATCCTACACAAAACAAGCATATATATATATATATATAGATCACTCATCAGTTCATATCTGATTCCATAATAAAATACAATAAGAAAAAGATTTCACATCATGAAATGGACTAATGTACTTAGTGTCTCAATTTTTTCTATAAACAAAAGTTATTGAAAATAATGTTATAATTGATTTAAAAATCAAGGGCAATCAAGTTAATGATAATATTGAATGAAATGTTTGATTCCTTAAATAGTAGTAACGTAGTTCCGTTAACATTTCCCATATATATCAACTAGTAAGAGGAAGATTGACGTGCAAAATTTTAGTTTCACATATTAAAGATTACTTACTTAACAATGTCAGTGTAAGAAAGAAAAATTTTTTAGTGATGTTTTTTGTTTGAAAGATACTTTTTGTTGTCGTGGGATGATGTTAAAATTAGAAAGAAATAAGCCTCATGCTTGTTGTATAAAGATTATATGTACCTAGTGATGGTAAGGTGGAGGAGGTGATTTGTAGTAGTAGTGTGGGGGATAGTGTGGGGGAGGTGGGGAGTGAACTGGAGGAGGAGGAGACTGGTAGTGATAAGGCTTCTTGTATGGTGGAGGAGGAGAGTGGTAAACTGGGTGAGGTGATGGGTAAACATGAACCGGTGGTGGAGGAGATGGGTACTTGTATGGCTTCTTGTGTGGGGGTGAGTGGTACACTGGGTGAGGGTAAGGTGAAGGGGTTGGGTACTTGTGCACTGGTGGTGGTGGAGATGGGTATTTGTATGGCTTCTTGTGTGGTGGTGGTGGTGGGGAGTGGTAAACTGGGTGGGGGTGAGGGTAGGGGTGAGGGTGAGGGTGTGGGTACTTGTGGACTGGGGGTGGTGGAGATGGGTACTTGTAAGATGGTGGGGGAGAGTGGTATACTGGGTGAGGGTATGGGGATGGAGTAGGGTATTTGTGGACTGGAGGTGGTGGTGATGGGTATTTGTAAGGCTTCTTATAAGGGGGTGGTGGGGGAGAGTGGTATACTGGGTGAGGATATGGGGATGGGGTAGGATACTTGTGAACTGGAGGTGGTGGTGATGGGTACTTGTAAGGGGGTGGTGGGGGAGAGTGGTAGGCATAGTTGGCTGAAATTTCATTTGGGAGAGTGCAGAAGATTATGGCCAATGCAAGAGCAAGAGAGAAGGCCACCGGAGACCCCATTTCCCCTTAAGTTTGAATTTGTTTGGGTTTTGGTTATGCTCATAAGCAAGCTTGGCAACCCCTTTTTATAGTTGGTTTTAACTCCATCCACCATCCTATAGATGCTAATTTACTTTTTTCACTGAGACTTACTAGCTCACCTTCTTGGAAGCATGATATTACCTAATGTTATCTTTGAATTATTGGTGTAGTGTTGACTTTTATTGGAACAGTGAGATTGAGACCCAATGCATTTCATCATGGAACGTGGATTTGGATGCAAACTAGACAGAGAATATTGTTGTAGGTTGAATTGCTTTTCTTTTTTGGTAAACCGGTGGCTTGAAATGTTGAAACTACCTTCATTTTTTCTTTCCAAAATATAAAGGCGTATTTTTGGGAGTTAAAATAAATAAATAATATGATAGGTGATAAATAAAATATAATAAAAAATAGAAAATAGAAAATATTAAATAATATTTAATATAATTGGTGTCGCAAAATATGAATTGTGTGTTTTCTTCTTCTACGCGACGAGGATATATAAATCAAATAAGGATCTGATTTAGTTATTTATTTTCCTAACGGTAAAACATCTCTTTCCGGAACATGCCTCGCATGTAATTGTGTTCTGCCATTGCTTATTCTTATTTTCCCCCCTTTTCATATGTATTTCAATATATTTCATACGAAGACTCAAACAATTTTCCATAATCATATTGATTTTAAAAGATAAAAATTATCATTTTCTCTTAAAATAATAAAAACAAGTTTATTAGCTTACCTTTTAAGGATAAAATGATTATTTTAATTAATCTTCTACTAATTTACAAGACTTAAAATAATGTTTCCTTCAATATATGGGATACAAAATAGTTTTTGGCGTATGTTTAAATTCTTGTTTCAAAGGAATATAGACTTAAATCTAATTAGAATAATAATATCTTTTGTAACCTGCAATAGAAGCGTTGATGTTTAAATTGATGATTCCAGGTAAATTATTTTATGGAAGAGGGCGGTTTCTTGGCATCATGTCTTGAGAGAGGAAAATAGCTTAGCTTACAATTTTTTCTAAGGATGGTTGTTCTTTTTAACGGAAGACAATAAAATGAAAGTAAAGGTGACACAAGGAATACCTCAATCCAAGTTAAAAAGAAAAAACAACAACGAAAAATAACAAGAATAAAAAACCTAAAAAATATTAAAATTTTTCCAAACAAAAAGAACGGGAAACTAATCATGGCGGTTCCCTTGAAGGTTTTAAATGCTTTGAAGTTAAATTGTCAGTGAAGTAAAATATTAATAATAAATTAATCATCTAAAATCCAAGTTACTTGCTTTTTCTTAATACATAGACATTAAATGATGATAAAAAAAAGTATGGAGGACGGAAGCAATGAGCGTTTTAAATTTGTAAGAAAATAATAGTAAGATTTAACGTTTAGCCTTTCTGTTTTAAGCTACTGAGAAGAGTGTTTGATCGTGTAGTTTTCATTGAATATTCATTGTTAGAAAATTGTTCAAGAGATAAGAAGAGAAAAGAACACGAAAAATATAATTTATAACTTAATTAATGCACTATACCTAATACAAACAATGCTGGTGATTGGCTTTTTTGTTCGATCACGGACGTAAATGTGTGCCTACAACTTGATTTAAAGCCTAGGCTTAGCTCGGCATCAACTTGGGCTCTATTTTTATGCATCAAATTTATCCATTATTTAATATTAAATCAAAATAAATGGAATAAAAGTCATTTTTTTGCATTGACCCACATGTCAAATTTTAAAACAATGATTTTGACCAACATCGTAAAAGAGATTGCTTTTGATTATCACCGAAGATCACAGTTCTTTTTTATAAAAAATTATGATAATGGTATAAAAGTGTTATTAAAACAGTAGACTAATTATATATATAGCCCGTTTTGACACATGAGTGTTATCCACCATGTTATTTGTTTTTAATTAATACATTAATAGTTATATATATATATATATATATATATATATATATATATTAGGAAGGATATTGATTTTTTAATTGTTTTGTTTAAGATAGGATTATCAATCAATTTAATATATATTTATTGATATTTTTATTAATTTTAATATAAATTAGATTTTCATGCAAACTATCAAACTTTTATATATAAGTCAAACCACACCATGTCTTGAATAATTTAACCAGAAAAAAGAAAAACTCTATCATTGGTATCATCAACATTAGTATAAAATGTTGTAAAAATTTGTCATCAACATTAGTATCACTACTATCGGTATCATTAACATATCAACATTAATATTTTGATTTTAAGAAGAAATTTGTGGTTTTTAATTCTTTTTGTTTTTTAATTTTTTCATATCCAAAGTCATACTTTCTTTTATGAAACATAATTTAAAAAATAGCAAGAAAAACACAATCAAAATAAATCAAACAAACAACCATCAATAAGAGGCAAGGACATAACAATAAACTTAATTTTAGAGCAAAAGAATAAATTCTTCCTTAATCTAAATTAGAAAGTTCAAAACAAATATGGTACAAAACCAGACTGAATATCAAAATAGCATATGAAATTTTTATTTAGTAAAAGAAAAATAAAATTTAGTAAAAAAGAGTGCAAATAAAAAAATTTTAAGTTGATGATTATATTTTATTTCTTTACTATCTTAAAGAAAATTCTAAAGGGAAAATGACTCTCTCTTCCTAACACCAAAGGCGATGATTTTGTGTTTTTAAGTTTTTTGTTTTGGTCATTTTCTATTATATTTCAGAAGTTATGCTGAAAAATGCCAAATTTGAGAAGAAAATCAAGTTCTGTTGGGTTAATTATAAGTTTTCACATGATCAAATTTTAAAGAATTTCAAGTATAAAATTAAAAAGGTCAAACGATTGTACTTATTAACAGTGGTCACTTTTTGTGTGGTCAAAGTTTCATTAGAGATGAGGATAAAAACATTGGTCAAAATGATAAACAATGAAATCTAGTGTTTAATTTTATTTTATGTTTTGTACGAAGTTATTTGTGTTTACTCTCTCTCTTCTAATAAGTGGTGAGATATTCGGGGTAATTTTGAGTGCCTAGTGGTCTTGGGTGTCCTTTGATCATATATCATGAAATTTATGCTTCACTTAACTATAATTATGATGATTTTAAACTTTTAGAATTCCTTATTTTAAGGTTTTGAAACGCCTTGCAACAAAATTTCATTCTAAATGTTTTAATATTTTTAGGTAAATAACATGATAAAAATTGCCTATATTTAATAGGAGATAATGAAAAAATATTTTTAAACATAGAAGACTATTGAAAATATTAATCTATGAAAAAATAGAAATAAAAAATTCAAGGGACTGAATATACAATCATTGTACTTTATTATGGTAACTGACAGTTAACATAGGAAAAACATCAAAAACAATTTATAAATTTTCTTGAAATTATATTCCTACAACACAACTAAAAAAACCCCAAACAGCTACCTCAAATTAGCGACCACCACATGCCGTCGCTAAATAGCGACCGCGTTAACGACCGCGTCATGTCAAAAGGGACCTAAAAGTTGTTAGCGACTACATTAGCGACCGGTCTATTAGGCGGTCGCTAATCCTTCTTAACACCGTCGCTAGAAGGGTCGCTATATTTTAACTCCACCATTTTTTCTTTCCCGCCCGGGTTTTGAGTTGGCGGCAAAAAGTTGCGACGGTGAACTACCGTCGCTAATGTTCCCTCCAACTTAAGCGACGGTAAAACCGCGTCGCTATGGTTTGTACTAGTGACGGCAGCGTACGTCGTCGCTAGTTTAAGAAATAATCAGTGACGGATATACCTCACCGTCACTATGTTTTAGGAGATTAGTGACGGAATTCGCCTACCGTCGTAAGTTAGTGACGGTGGGTGATACCGTCGCTATGTTTTCGTCTTCCCCTCCACATTCTTTAAATAATGGAATGTAGTGACGGGGGTGTGACACCGTCGCTAATATTCAGGAGATTAGTGACGGATTGGTCCGCCCGTCGCTATGTATTTCACTTCCCTCCAATTTTTTCTTTTAATAATTGAAGTTAGTGACGGTGGGTTGAGGCCGTCGCTACGGTTCAGGGGATTAGGGACGGAGTTGTGGTACCGTCGCTAAGTGTTTAAATGTAGTGACGCCTGTAGCGACGGGATGAATGTCGTCGCTACGTTTTTAATCTAACTCGACAGCGCCCCCTTTCCCTCTCAGTTGCCCTAACTTTCCTCCCTCCCTCCGTTCACCTCTCCCTCCCTCTCCTCACCTCCGTTCACCCCCTCCCTCCCTCCGTTCACCTCTCCCTCCCTCTCCTCACCTCCGTCTTCCCCCTCCCTCCCTGCGTTCACCTCTCCCTCCTCTCCTCACCTCCGTTCACCCCCTCCCTCCCTCCGTTCACCTCTCCCTCCCTCTCCTCACCTCCGACTTCCCCCTTCCTCCCTCCGTTCACCTCTCCGGCCAGGCAGAGCTGCGACAACTGTGAGGAGTCTCCGGCGACTACCCCTGCAGGTTTTCCGGCGACCACCCCTACTTTCCGACCAGGTTTTTCACGCCCTTGTTTTCTGTTTTTGCTCTTTGTTTTTCATGTACCTGTTTTTAGCTGTTTGTTTTTCATATCAAATATTGTGTTGATTAGTTTTGTTAGTCAATTTCCTGTAGCAACAATTTGTTGTAATTTTTCTGCTAAAGCTAGATTAATTTGTTGTAGCAACAATTCTTGCAATTTTTCTGCTAAAGCTCAGGATTGTGTTACATCATACCAGATTTTGCTGTTTTCAAATTCAATATTTCCCCCTTACAGTTATGTGTTACATCATAATATATGCATATGGAAGTTATACCAGTAAAGCATGTATTTGATATTTTGAAATATTTGATGTCACATTAGTTTTCTAATTAATTTACTAAAATTTTATGAGTATCACCGTGTTCTTCTCTTGTAGTTGTAAACTTGTAGTTATGTCAACACAATCTAGTTTAATGTCTATGCAGTAACAATGGCAGAAATTAAATTGTGAAAATAAAGTAATATAATAGATTATATTGATTGTGCATACGGATTAAAAAATATTTTGAAGTAACCCTAATTAAAAAAAATTAAGTAGAAATCAAAGTAAAATACAACATCCCCGTGAATTTGTACCATACCACAATTACAGTTACTTTAAAATATTATTACACACTTATGTTATATTTAGAAGAAAGGAAAACTATTATTACATACATAAATCAAATTGTGATTATTAATGGTATGTCAATCAAACATGTTTAAAAGTTAATATCAGATGATAAAGTCATCACAGATGAACCATTTTCGCCAAACCACCTTTGCGTGTGGTGTGAGCAAGTTGTATTTATTTTATATTTTGATTTCGTTAACCTGAATTTGAAAATTGAATCATGATTTGTACGAACTCAATTGCTTAATTATTAATTTTAAACAATTTTTTTTGAATCTGTCTGATACTTGATTTGGAGTTTGGCTACGGTGCAAACAAAATTTAGCTGAATTGAAATGATTCAGTGTTACTCTGTAAGCATGATTACTATAATGGGAAAGAAAACAGTACATAATCTAGCCCAGATGCCTTGTATCGTTGTTTACATTACTGGAACGGATCACACTAAATATCAGTGTAATTTACATATAGAACAACCTTTTATTGAAACAACTTAGTATTACATTTACAGGATACAAAAGGCTATAATAGTCTACAATTCCAGTTATATACACCCTATGGACAGAGGCCAAAAAGTTCAAGCTCAAGGCCTACATGAGTAGTTACACAAAACATGCACACACACAAGAGTTATCAAATTACCTCAGGGAGCTGTAAATGTCCATGATGTATTTTAGAACTTAGAAGATTTAACAATTGTTTACCCCCGGTATCATTTCAGATTCTGGCAACCACCCCTACCTTCGTTTTAGACTTCGTTGACCATGCCCAACTTCTTCTGACGCATGACTCTCCATTCCAGCTTATGATCTTGTTTTGTGTCTTTCCCTCACCCCCACCCATGATCACCTTCAACACTCAATCCCTGGCTCTTTGCATCTCATCTCAATATCTCTTCCTTTCTTTACTCATTTCCCTTTACTGTTCTTCTTCCTCTATTTTAATATTACATTAATTTATTTCGGTTCTCTCCTTGAAATTTTTTTATTTCAGTTCAGTTGTCTTCTCTCTCTGTTTTGCTGTTGTCCTCCTTGATAATTTCAGTTGTTGACATTTTCTCTCTTGCAACCTTGCTATTCTCTTGCTTCATGTTGAGAATCTCACCCTGAAACTTTGCAGCTTGGTACTTTCTGATTAGCTTTTCCTCATCAGCACCAGGTTCTGTCTGACCAGCTCTTGCAATCTCATCTTGGATGTTGCACAAGGATGAATACCTTCCTTGCAGTTCATCCTGCAACACTGCATTGTGCTCAAGCCACAGTGATAACTCGGTTCTGATCTCTCTCAAGTGTCTGAATATTGGCCTAAGTTCAGATTGAATAGGCTGCTGTCTGGAATGTGAAGGCCCTTCATACTTTTTATGGTTTTCCCTTATTTGGTTTAGCTCGTTATTTAAGTCCTGAATTGAGTTTTGAAACTTTTGAATCTGATGGACTGAGGTGCTGAACCTCAGCCAGAACTCCAGGTTCTCCTCTAGCAAGTTGTCGATGTCGGATCGGAATTTCTTTTCCAAGAATGAGAGGTCGTTGCGCCTGTCTTGAAATGTAAGAAGCTTCTCCAGGGTCATTTTCATAGATGACAAGGGGGTAACATTTCCTGTGCTCTCTGTTTCAACTTGTTCTGCACAATTGGCATCTAAATTTGAAGGTGAATTTAGATGACCAGGTTTACCACACTTGAAGCATTCACCGCCATTAGATCCTCGACCACCTCCATAATCTCTGTCACGACCACGATCACGACCACGCTCTCGGGAGCGATCACCATCATCTCGTGATGATCCTTGTTGAGGCTGGGCTCTATCAACAGTAATAGTTCGCCCATCCAAATCCATTCCATTCATAGCACATATAGCATCTTCCATAGCTTTCTTTTCATCAAATGTGACAAATCTAAAACCACGAGAATGGCCAGAAAATTTATCAACAACCACCTGTTTTAATAAGATGATGAGAAAAAGCTCGTAAGTAACAATTTCCAAATCAAATATAATTCTGATAAATATCTTAAAATATTGATCATATTAAATTGTTTTGTTATTATCATGTTTACTCGACTGGTAACAAACAAATTCAGTACATATTGCAATTTTACTCCTACAAAAGAACAAACAAAATTACAGATCTCTGCCTAGAGTACAGCCTAAAATTTGCCAACGTACCAAAATAGAGTACAATATAAACTAACTTCTAAGCACATGACACCATAATTCATGTTAAAGATTTGGCTCCTCGTCTCCATCATCATCACCATTTTGGTAAACCTCTTCCTCCTCCAACTCAGTTTCCTCACCTTCCAAATCTTCTTCCTCTTCTTGGACATGAATAATATCTTTTCCCTTGAACCTCTCCTGTGCATTTTCAGCCATCGGAGGTCGAAGAAGATGATGATGAAGATGACCAGAAAAAAATAGAAGTACAACACTCTTTCGTTCAAAATAGAGAGTGATGATCACCAGAGAAGTTGCCAAAGAAAACCAGGTTTGTCAGAGAAGGGGTAGGTGTCGCCAGAGAAGTGGTGGGAGTCATCGTTCCTCTCTTTTCTCTCGCAGTCTCGCCATTTCTCTCTTCTCTCTCGTGAGAGATGTCTTCTCTCTCTTTGTTTAGGGTAGTACAATGAGGGGTGACAGCAGTCTTTGTTTAAGGTTTTCCAAGCGTATGCCTCTTAGGGCTGAAAGCCCAAAAATACCCTTCAAAAGGGTCAAAACACTGACCCAGAAAGCGGATTTCAGGCAGGTGGCCATGGCGCTGCTATTTGCCAGTCCCTCTCTGCTAATATTCACACCTCTATTTCCACGACCTGAGGCAGGCCTCTACAAATCCTCCCATCGCGGCACCCAGCCACTCCGCTACACTGCTATTGACTACTATGCATGACACAAGATACTAGTAATAATAAGTGCAGTAAGAACGATCAATATTAGTGTTATAGTGTTATAGTGTGATAGTGACGACTCTGTATGTCTGACAAAAAATACGTACAACTTCAATATCATTAATGATGTAACTGAAAACAGCTTAGACAGGACTTTTGTAATAAGAAGCTAGGAAGGAAACCATTATATGAATATTATTGTTTCAGATAATCAATCAACCTTGAACTTATTTCTATAGTTTTATAAAATGTGTTGTTTCTTTTAATTAATGTAATTTGCTTTTTTCGTCTGACATAAGATATGGTATTGATGTGAATAGAAATTGTTAATTTCCTAAAGATAGTTAGGATTCAGTTTCTCAGTTATCTCTTTTTTAGTAAGTTGTAAAGCTAAAAGTTATTACATTCTTATCTATTACATCTTTAGAAACCTCATTATGGAAACCAGTTGAATGTTGGGAACTTTGATTAACACTGTTAACAATCAACTTTGTCATGCAGAGTAATACACTTTACGCGTGGTCTGTGTTTGGCTCTCATCAGCTTTGTCTCCATCGCTATCTCTCTTTCGATGGTAATCCCCTAACGCTAAGTTATCCGGCTATGTGTGTTGTATGTGTTGAAGTGTATGTATGTTGATTGTTGTTTGTTAGTGGAGAGCAGAGCTCATTAGGCAGTGATTTTGTGTGCTGATAACATGATTTTTATGCATGTGTAATGTTGTTTGTTAGTGGAGAGCAGAGCTCATTAGGCATTGGTTTTGTGTGCTGATAACATGATTTACGATGCATGTGTAATGTTGTTTGTTAGTGGAGAGCAGAGCTCATTAGGCATTGATTTTATATATTGATAACATGATTTGGTGTTCATAACTCTGAATATCATATACAATGCGTATGATATGTTTATTTATCTATACTGGTAAGTTTTCTATATGTAACAGGCCGTTTGTAAATTTGGGAAATGTCTAGTTTACAGGGGAGACTCTGCCAAAATTTTGGCAGACTCCCTTTCTATTCGGGAACTTAAAAAATGAAACTCAACTTTAATAATGTAGGGTTTAGTCGTGTGTGTACCCATTAGATTCCCGTTCAAGTTTTAAAACAACCGGTTGATGTACCGTGTTGTGTTGGATCTTGAATTGTCCTGGTTGGACAGTTTGGTATGAATTTGTAACTTGTACGGCGTAACCCATCAATGTTGTATGTGGTCTATCTTGAGAAGTTGAATGAATGTTCATTTGAAATTTCGGTTATGGTGTTTCGTATTGTCCCCAGGGTGCATGTCTGCGTGTGGTGTTTCATACCGTACGTATCTCTGTGTACTCGGTGACCCATGCGAAATGCTGCCGAAATTTCAAATGAACATTCATTCAACTCAAGATAGACCACATACAATTATGGGATGGGTTACGAATGGTTGCATATTCATCCCGAATGGGATAGGGCCCCACCAATTTGCAACATCAAAGAGATAGAGTGATTCATAACCGATAGTTAAATAGATATTTAAACGTGTAAGGTAACAGAAATCGTGCTTGTTAGATATTATAAATGGAGGTACCGGCAAATCGGCGATGGATGTACAACCGACTAGATCGCAATCGGAGAGTGACTGAGGAGTTTATGATGGGGCTATTGGAGTTCATTCCGTTCGCTACGGCAAACACGCCTGGATTTGAAGTGACTCAGAAGATTCATTGTCCGTGCTTAAGGTGCAAATGCATGAGTTTTGAATACGCGGATGATGTCATGTGCCACCTAACTGAGAAAGGGTTCATGGAAACATACCACTGCTGGTACAACCATGGTGAGCAGTTACCGCGTAGACCATCAGACGTAACCGTGCAACAGTCTTACTACGAGGTTGGAGGAAACAGGGATACGTACAACAACATAGAACAAATGGTGATGGATCATGTTGGACCCTCCACCGGGCGTATGCTGGAAAATAATGACCAAGCAGGTCACGGAGACTCTGACAATGTAGAGGAGGATCCTAATCCGGAGGTGAAGAGATTTTATGATTTGTTGGCGGCGGCTCAGACTCCATTGTGGGACGGATGCAACAGTCACACTGAGTTATCCGCCTCCCTAGCTGCTTTAAGCCTAAAGGCAGATTATAATATTTTTGGAGGTTGTTTTAATAGGATGGTCAATCTGATGGGTTCCACCATGCCTAGTAATCATAGAATGCCAGCAAACCTGTACGGTGCTAGGAAACAAGTGGCAAACTTGGGGTTGGGTTGTGTGAAGATAGAGTGTTGTGTTGGTGGATGTATGCTGTTCAAAAATGAGTTTGCAGACAAGAGTGTCACAAAATGTCTGCATTGTAATGAAGAACGCTACAAGACCGTTAAAAGGAGAGGGAAGGTAACCCGGACGGCCAGGAAGAAAATGTGGTACTTCCCTATAACACCGCGTCTTCAACGCCTGTATGCCTCATTGTCCACGGCAAAACACATGCGTTGGCGTGCTCTGAACCGAACACAAGAGGGGTTTCTTTGCCATCCTTCCGACGGGAAAGCATGGAAGTGTTTGGATGAGCTATATCCGGACTTTTCTGCCGAGCCGCGCAATGTAAGACTTGGCTTATGTACTGATGGGTTTAACCCTTTCGGTCAATACGGAAGGGCTTACTCTTGTTGGCCAGTCATCCTGACCCCATACAATCTGCCTCCTGATATGTGTATGAAGAGGGAGGTCATGTTTCTATCTATACTGGTTCCAGGACCCAAAAATCCAAAGGCGAACATAGACATGTTTTTGCAATCGTTGGTTGAAGAGTTATCACAGTTATGGGATGTTGGGGTAATGACATACGATGCGTTTTTTAAGAACAACTTTATGATGCGTGCTGTTTTGATATGGACTATTAATGACTTCCCGGCCTATGGTATGCTTTCTGGATGGTCCACGTCTGGGAAGCTTGCTTGCCCTGTATGCATGGAACATACCGGGGGGGAATCACTCCCTGTTAGTGGCAAGACAAGTTTCTTTGACTGTCATAGAAAGTTTCTACCGTTGGATCACCCGTTTAGGAGAAACAAAACCGCTTTTAAGAAGAACAAGGTTGTTAATGAACCTTCACCCCGTAGGTTATCTGGTAAACGGGTTTGGCAGAGGGTCGAAGAGTATCTTTACATCTGGGACAAGAGTGTTAAGGAGTTTGCGGGTTACGGTAAGGAACACCACTGGGTGAAGTAGAGTGTCTTGTGGGATTTGCCGTATTGGAAAGACTTGTTGTTAAGACACAACATTGATGTCATGCACACTGAACGTAATGTTTTCATGAATATTTTTGACACTGTTATGGACATCAAGAGGAGAACAAAGGACAACGAGAAGAGTCGTCTAGACCTTTCGATTTGGTGTTCTAGGAAGGAGTTGGAGTTGAGGGATGCGGGACGTGGAAGAATGTTTAAACCCCATGCAAAATATGCTTTAACTAGACCACAACAGATTGCTGTGTGTATTTGGATGAATGGGTTGACCCTGCCTGACGGATTCGCTTCTAACTTGAGTAGATGTGTCGACGTGAAGGAGGGCAGGGTGTTTGGCATGAAAAGTCATGATTGCCATGTGTTTATGCAACAACTACTCCCGTACGCGTTTCATGCCTTACCGAAGCCTATTTGGAAGTCGTTGGTGGAGTTGAGTCACTTCTTTAAGGAGTTGACGGCTACTTCGTTGACTGTGGAGAAACTTGTGAAGATGGAAGAAACTATCCCGGTATTGATTTGTAAGTTGGAGCAGATTTTCCCACCAAGTTTTTTTGACTCGATGGAGCATTTGCCTATCCATCTACCCTACGAGGCCTTGGTTGGTGGCCTGGTGCAGTATCGTTTAATGTATCCATTTGAAAGGTGAACGCCACAACTCTTTAGTTTCCTTGCAAACACTTCTTATAATAGTATTTTCTAACTTAACACTATCTTGTTAATGATGTTGAAGATTCTTACGCTCCTTAAAAGATAAAGTGTCGAACAAAGCCTGCGTTGAAGCATCAATTTGTGAGGCATACTTAGTCGAAGAAATGACAACCTTTGCTTCTTTCTATTTTCCGACGGAGATAGAAACTAGAATGAGTAGAATTCCCCGCAATCTTGGGGTAGCCACCCGCACAGGGTTTGATGAACAAACATCGATTTTTAACTATCCTGGTCACCTGGGGGGCAGGCTCACAAAATGTTACATTGATGAGAAAGATCGAAAGGCGGCTCACTTGTACATTCTTCTAAATTGCCCAGAAGTGGAACCCTTTATTGAGTAAGTCATAGAAGTTATATTATACATTCTTAACGTAGCTTTTATAGTATCTAAATTTGTTTCCTTTGAATAGCTTATACACAGATATGCTAAAACTTGAGCAAAATGATTTAACTGATGACCAAATTCATAGTGAGGTGTCATCCAAGTTCGTTGGTTGGTTCGCGCAACACGTAAGACCCGTATACCAAGTGTTTTTAAGCCTATTTGCATCTAACTCCCGTTATTTAACGATGACCTACTTCTTATGTTGTACATAGATACAAGACCCTAACAACCATATTGAAGATTCTTTACTCCAAGCCCTTTCTTGGGGGCCGGTGAAAACTGTTAAAAAATGGCCTATTTACTACGTAAATGGCTACAAGTTTAATATTCTTCAATGGAGTGAAGGGATGCGCACCCATAACTACAGGGTTTGTGTTAAAGGCACCGCCGGACAGTTGGAAGAAGACTTTTATGGAGTGCTGACGGAGATTGTTGAAGTTTCGTTCTCTGGACGACTAAGAAGAGATATTGTTCTATTCAAATGTGATTGGTTCGACAACACAATCGGTGTTGGAACAAAGGTTGACAACAACTACGGCTTAGTTGAGGTCAAGAAGAATGGTAGATATAAAGGGTTTGATCCCTTCATTTTTGCCCAACAAGCTGAGCAGGTTTATTACACCGACTTCCCGGGAGGACATCGGGACTGGTATGCAGTAATCAAGGCCAAGGCCCGAAGTCAGATCACTGACAATGTCTCGGAGGAGGTCGATGACGCTTATCAGCTTGCACCACACGAGCTCAACGATGCCAATTTGTTGTTCAACATTGATCTAGTCATAATGGATGAGACACTCACCACTACGGGGGGTGAACACATTGACAAAGACCTTGTCTCTCAATCAAAACGGTCTAGGGCTGATTTGGATACTGATGAACTTGTTCAAACAGATAACCACAGTGACACTGAAACTGAGGGGGAATTTGAAACTGAAACAGACACAGAGTATGTAGTCGTTAAACAAAATGTTACATAGGTTTATATATATCCTGAGACTAACCTTTCTTTTCATGATTTTATCCACAGATGACGGGACGTCGACTGCCCTTCAGTAGGGGTGGTGGGTCCAGGACCCCGACATCCCGGCAGGGGACTCCCACCCCAGCACAGGAGACCACTCCATCACCACTACAGCAGAGCACTCCATCACCACCACCACCTCCACCACAGTAGACTACTCCACCATCACCACCACAGCAGACCACCTCATCACCCCGACTGACCACCCCAGAGCAGAGTCCTGGAGTTGGTGGCTTGGAGGACCATGGCCATCAGGCCACCCCACCTCCGGCATCCCCTCTGCCCATGTTGGTACCCGTGCCGGCCGGAGACGAGTAAGTGACTAAACCTCAAATACTTTTATGTTATTTGTATGATACTTTATATTAAAATTTAGTGGAAAGACTTGTTGGTTTATTGGATGTTACTTTAATTAGTACTTGTATAGATTGAATTGTACTGGGCACTCTTCTGTTTGTAACAGGGTAACTATTTAAACTTGGAAATGTTAAACATTTACAGGGGAGACTCTGCCGAAATTTTGGGAGTCTCCCTAGATTGTGTCTTGTTTTACTCCTAAAATAATTGTTGTCATTACAGCTTTGTTGATAGTAGTCGCACTACCAAAGCGATTACTAAGGTTTTGAAGGCCCAGTGGGATGGTCCATATATATCTTGGACAGATGCTGGGAAGGTTGTGCAAGATAGGTGGTTTGACACCTTGTCGGTAAGTTCCTAGCTCATTTGTTGTGACTTGATTTGTAAAATAGACCTCTTATTAATTTTGATTTCTCATTTCATTTTACAGCGTGATTACCAGTGGGCGGAGGGTATGATTGATGAGATTAGGAAGGTCTTTGCCACAAAGACCTCTAAAATCATCAAGAGTACCCTTTGGAAGGTGAGGGACAAGGGTGAGCGCCCTCGTTGGATCCCGGAGGACCATTGGGACGGGATGGTCCAGAAGTGGGGCGGGGTCCCATTCCAGCAGGCGAGTGCTCGGAACAGGGCCAACAGAGCCGCCGATGCTGCAGCCTCGGTTTACACTGGGGGTAGCATTTCAACCCTCGAGCACAAGAAAAGATTTGTAAGTATATTTATGTTAAACATTTCTATTATGATTCGTCTGACATGTTTATAAATAATAATCTCAATGTTTTTTGTCCACCACAGGAGCTGAGGGAGCACCGGGAGCCTTCTTTGTTTGAGGTCATGCAAATGACCAAGAAGAACAAAGTCGGTGCATGGGTAAACCAGAAGACTATGGATCTAGCGGTATTTACTTTTAACTGACACATGCTTATAATTTACAAATCAGCTTACTAATCCTATCATTGTTTTTGAATTTAAAGGAGGCGTATCAGGCCAGGAGGGCCGAGAAGGAGGCGGACCTGGTGGCTTCCACTCCTGAAGGGGAGGTTCCTCCCACCCTATCTTGTTCTGACGACAACGCCATTTATATGGAGGCTGTTGGCGGTGTGAACAAGAAAGGGAGGGTATTTGGATTGGGTGGCGTCGGCACGCAGCTGGCGAAAAAGGGGAAGACTCCTTCCTCTTTGTCTTCCTCTGGTCTTCCGACTGAGGTCGTTCAGGTAATTCAAAACCTGAACGATGAGCTACAGGAGGAGCGACGTCAGAGGCAGTTGTTGTTGGAGCGGGCCGAGGCGGACCGACAGAAAGCCGAGGCGGACCGACAGCGGGCCGAGGAGCAGCACGCCGAGACTCGTCGGCAACTTGCTCAGCAGCAGGAGCTACTGATGCAGTTGATGGCGAGGCTACCTCCCCCCACTTCCCAGGCGCCCCCACCACCACCCCAAGATCCCCCACCACCATGATTGTATTTTTATTATTTATACACATTGTATATTTGATTTTTAGTTTTTATGTTATATTTCATTCAGTATTTATTTTGTCATTCTTCATTTATTATGTCAATATTTATTGGTAATTAAATTCAAATCAAAAAGCCTTATTGTACCTATCATTAATAATTCAACCTATTTGATAAATAAATTTAATCTATTATTTTGTTTTTAATAATAATTTAATATTTTAAAAAAATTATTTAAATTTAATTATAAAGTTTTATCAGCCAATACAAAATACAAAATATTAATACATTTTTAAAGTTAAATTAACAAAACAAGTCAATATTGAACCAATTTTAAAAAATTTAAAAATTCCAGTTAGCGACGGTAATGGGCGGTCGCTACTCGATATAAACAGCGACGGATAGAAGTTGTCGCTGAATGGCTACCACAGCGACGGACAGATACGGTCGCTACAGGACTAGCCATTGCGACGGATATATACGGTCGCTACATGACTAGTTACAGCGACGGTAATCTACCGTCGCTAGTAGCGACGGGTACATGAGGTCGTTGTGTGACTGACTGCAGCGACGGTGAACGGCCGTCGCTAGTAGCGACGGAGTGATGAGGTCGCTGTATGGCCACAGTTAGCGACGGCTGAAGTTAGTGAAGCAGAGACCAAGTTAGCGACGACATAATGCCGTCGGCATTTTAGCGACGTCTGTTTCATGGTCGCTGACCGATTTTCGACGAGGGTTTTAGCGACGGGTGGTTTCCCGTCTAAAATGCCGTCGCTAAGGTATGTAGCGACGGTCTTGGCACGGATTAGCGACCAACTTTTTCCGTCGCTAAAAGGTGTTTTTTTAGTAGTGAAGTTTAAAATTCTCCCTATTTCACTTTTTTTTATCTTACTTAAACACCTATATTCTATCAATTTTCTTTCTTTTACTTACTAAAAGAATACTTGTTTAGTTGGTTGTTGTGTTGACCCAAAAGAAAAAAAATATTATTTCAATGGAAATTTGACTTATTGAATAATGTCCAGAATTAATATTACTTATTCTCTCCATTTCTTTATATAATTATGATGAAATTATCAAAATCAAGAGAAACATCGAGAATGTTCATATTAATTAATAATGTCATTATTCAATAGTTTATTTCAAAATTATCCATATCATTAAATAAATAAAATAATTGAACAAGAATAAGTAGATATAACAAATATCAATCTTATTATAAATGAAGAGGATTACTAGACATTTAACCATTAATGCAATTGAATTTTTTTTTATGATTTTTGTATTTAGAAACAAAGAAAAAAATTGTTTCTCATTAAAAACGGAAAGTGTATTAGATTTTTTTCATTTTTTCAACTAATTCCAAATTATCATTAAACCTCTCCATTAACCGATTCTTTCAAATCTAATTTTTTTAAATAATTTACCTAAAAGTAGATTTTTCTCGGGACGAAAACACTACCTTAAGGTTTTAATTAAAGCATTTTTTTCTTAATTTGGACAATGAATATTTTGTTTTAGTGAGAAAATAATCGTGTCTCAAAATAAAATAATTGTCAATGGTACGTATCATTATGTTGTTAACTCAAACTCTAATTTCTACAAAAAAAAATCGTACAAAATCCTATCATATAAAATTGAGGAAGGGGAAATGGGAAAGGCATCAACTAGGGGTTGCAATATCAGTTCATAATAAAAAAAATCTAAAACAGAAAAACATTTAAAAATGGGAGTTATCCAGCTCAAAGCATGTCGATGTTGACCTTATTATAAAGAAGCCGTTTTATAATATAAACCACAATTACCTAAATTAAAATCAAGAAAAATATTTATTTTGATTGATATACTATGAATTTAATTTTTTTTAAATGTTAAATGTTTGAAATAGTGATTTGTAGAAGTAGATATTTATCGCATGATTTAAATTTATAATAACATAAAGATATAAAAGATTTATGTTTTCAATATATCATAAAATAGTAAACTTTCTTATAACTTTAAAATAAGACCATTCAAGTTTAAATTTCTATATTTTATATGTTAATGACACTGACCTGATATTATATGAAATACGAAAGGAAGATTCTCCAAATTAAAAAGTCACCGGTTTGATCAGTGTCTTTATTTATTTATTTCTTCACAGAAGAAAATAGTATTTTATGCTCTACTCAAGATTTTCCGTTTCGCGTGGCATTGTCAATATTTTGCCTGTACCATACTGGAGTAGGTGATGACCGACGAGTATCCCAATGTAATCTCTGCTTTTCCTCTTTCTCGGGGCAAATGAGTAATACAATAGTATTTTATAATGTTTTAAAAACAAGATCGGTCATCTAACCCGTGAAAGTATTAATTTATTGATTTAACTGTGACCGATAATAATAAAATATATATTTTGATATAATATGATATAATTATTAATATATTAATAATAAATTATATTTACATAGTTTTTATTTTAAAAAAGCAAACAAAATAATTTTAAACTTTGGTTTTTAATATTGGTTTTCAACCGGTTTTGGCCGATTTTGACCAGCTCTTAATTGGTTTTGAATCTGCCGGTTTTTTCCTTAATCGGACCGGTACCTTGAACCGGTCAAACCGGTTGGTCCGATCGGTTCTTAATTGGTATTTTATTAAAATTAAAATATAATTAGGTTAGTGAATAATATTAAATTTATTGGTTTCTCTAATGTACCACTAGGGAACATGTTAAACAATTTAGGAAGTAGAAATGTTTTACTAGAATTACGTAAATTACAATTTTTTTATAAAATTTAAATTGTTCAATATCTACCTTAGAACATACATTAAACAAATCATAATATTATTAACTATTTTTTATATTTTAAAATTATTTTTAATATTAATTAATAAAAAAAGCTAATATCTTATATGTTAGGGTAAGTGGCAGGTTTTTTAAAACTTGAGAGGGAGAGTATAATACTAATAAATCTTACGGGTAGTTTATGAAATTTACCCTCTTTTCTATTAATTTTGAGAGAGACCAATATACTAAAGATATTTTTATAAACAAATAATAAATGATGATTATAATGAATTTTTATTTGAAGGGTGTATAATTGTATGGGTAAACTCACACTAACTTGTCAATTTGGAATCTAATTTGGGGTTTTTCATAGGAGGTATAGTGTGACGTCCTACGTCAATTTCACATTTATTTACATCCGTTTAATTATTTTTCACAATAAATTTTTCACGTTTACTGATAGTTAATTAGATCCTAATGTAAAACAACATTTATTTTCCTTAAGCACACTCAGCATAATAAACGATAGCAAATAAATTAAATAATAAAATGGAATTATTTAGAATCAGCGGAAGAAGAAAATGAAGACAGGGTCATTCGCCTGAGCGAGACCCTGATTCGCTTAGGCGAAACCCGTGAAGGTCGCTTAGGCGAGTTCTGACTCGCTTGGGCGAATTCTACATTTTAAACCTGAGCGAACTACGAGACTTACAAGGAAAATTAACAATTCAGTTTTTACTCGGAAATGGGTCCAGTCGGTAAATATCTCACTCGGAACCTCTTAACCTTCCTTCACTCGGAAAAGGTTCTCTCGGGTATACCTCACTCGGAAACCTTCTAACCTTACTTCACTCGGAAGAGGTTCTCTCGGGCATACCTCACTTGGAATATTCCTAACCTTCCTTCACTCGAAAGAGGTTCTCTCGGTCATGGCTCACTCGGAAACGTCCTAACCTTCACTCGGAAGGGAGCGACGGATACTCGCTTGAGCGAAATAGGCACAGAATCAATTTCCCCGGCCTCGCTCGTACAAGACTGAATCCGCTCGGGCGAGATTCGTCCGGTAATCAACTATACTATAGCAGACACAATTCATCCCGTTTTTATCATTCATGACCCACACTTATTCACAAAACCTGTCCATAGCAATTTATCATATACACCTACTATTGGCTCTGTGCCAATATATATATCTACTCATAAAAATCAACACCGATCACATTAACATCAATACCATACTACTTCAGCACCATGAATTCATATCCGATTAATCAACATACCAATTCTAAATTAATTCAACACACAAGCAACATAATATGTCATCACATACACGGAAAACTCATTATGCATTACAGACATGATTCATTTCATAATCACTCGGTTCCTTGGCATCAATCCTCCGCTTGGCGTACCTCTAGGGCTCCGACCTCTTCCCTATCACTGTTACTAAATTGAAAGAAAACCACAACAAGGGTGAGTGTTTGGCATCATAATTAATCTAGAACAGAAATTAACAAAATACGTGTATATAAACTCCGTCCGACTGCTTTATCCACAAATTACAAATCACACTCAGCAAATATAGCAAATCACACTTGGCAAATATAGCCAACACACTCGGCAAATATGGCAATTCACACTCGGCGAATATAGCAAATCACACTCGGCAAATATAGCAAATCACACTCGGCAAATATAGCAAATCACACTCGGCGAATATAATTAGGTACATACACCATCACACAATACTAATAATTCATCAATCATCACCACTGACTCTCATACAAAATCGACGCCTAGTATCCGGATACTAAAGGATCGGCCTTCAGCTGGGGGTCTTACTTGACACCCCGTGAACCCTGCTTGGTTCACCGAGTCCTGCTTGACTCTCCACCTCAACCACTGGGTCCTACTTGACCACTGGGTAGCTCAACTAGGCACAAAAACCACGGGAGCCGGAAACGAAGGGCTATATATATCGTCGGCCGTCCCACACCACATAATCATACATATATCATTCACATTCATCATATTATATAACAAGTGGCCATCAACAATAGCACATACTCAACAAATGGGCGACCTACTTGTCAAGCCCGCCATCACATTGCCACTGGGCGACCTACTTGTCAAGCCTGTCATCACAACACCACTATACACATCGAATCATCACCATGCAAAACACTTTAATCTCACACTCATCATAAACCATACACAATTCACATGCAATTATTATCCACAATCTTTCTTACCGTTTTAATACTTAGTTTGGTGACCCGAACCCAAAATACGCTCCTATTCTAATTAATTACAACCCGAACACCCCCTTACCTCGATTCCAAGCTTCGACGATCTGTTCTTGATGCTGATTGCGTCCTCTAAGCGCTGGGTTCAAGGTTCCACCTCCGAATTCAACACCAGCTTCGTCACTCGGTCCTCCGACGTTTGTTTTTCTACCTATGGAGGTCGAACGCAAAACCCATTAACATTATACTACTCTAATTATTCTAATTACCATTTTTAAGCTCCCATGCACTGGAGGAGTGGAAAACAGAAGCTTCTCCCACCATGCATGTCCATCAGCTAGAGAGAGAAAGTGAAGAGGGAAGACATAACTCAACTCTAATGGGTCCATTGTACTCACCTCGAAGTCACGATCTCAGAAATGGGGTTATTTCGAAGTTTTGACGCGAACAGAGTCTTTCCTTGGAGCATGCAACTCTCGACAGTGAGGGAGGAGAAGAGGAAGAGAAGGAGGAGAAGAAGAAGACTCGCATGGATAATGAGGAAGAAGAAAGGAAATCCTTATTATTTAAGACTCAGGGGCAAAACTGTCTTTTCCCCATTTCTTTTATATTTTCTTTTAAAGTTTTAATTAAACCTTTACCTCCTTCTAATTACACCTCATTTAACTTTTTTGTAATTAATCAACCAAATAAATTTATTTATTTCCTCACTAGTTAATTATTTATAATTGCCTAGTAATTCATAAAAATATCAAATAAATCCCTAAAACAATTATTAATATTTTCTGCTACTCATAATTTTACTAAAAGATTAGGGATGTTACAATTTTCAGCCCATTCAGGTTTGCTTTTGCTCCTTTTGGGCCTTGCAGATGCAACAATTTTTGGCCCATCGAGAGACACCTTGCCCTCAAGGTGTTGTACCGAAGAAGCTTCTGGGATTTAAGGGTTTCAAAAGTAAGTGGGGTCTCAGTGGCAGGTCCACGCGATAAGTGTTAGGGGATTGAACCACTTCATAAGTGTCTTTTAAGAGAGAGGGAGATAGGTTAGAAATAGAAGGGTTAGGTTCTGAGAGATGACATGGGTTGTCTATAGGGTTAAAAGAGGGTGACGGCGGCAGGGCTACATCTTCTGGCAGAAACAACTGAGGTAAAGAGGTGAAAGATTGATGAGGGTCTCCATGGCAAGGTTTCAGCAAGGAAACGTGGAAAACAGAATGGATGCGGGCAGACTCCGGGAGGACCAGATCGTACGCCACCTGACCGATGCGTCGCCGGATCTGGAACGGGCCGTAGAAGTGTTTTGCCAGCTTCTGCGAGGTTCGTCGTGCTACTGTTTGTTGCTGGTAAGGTCGGAGTTGGAGGAAAACCCAGTCACCTGGCTTAAAGGTAATATCTTTTCGGTGCTTATTAGCTTGATCACTCATCCTCTGTCTGGCTCTGATGAGATTTTTCTTTAGTGTGCATAAAATCTGCTGTCTTTTTTACAGGGAAGTGCCTAAGTCCTCGAGGTTGGTGCTACCTGGTATGAAATCGAGTATAACTGGAGGCGGTCAGCCATAAAGCGCTTGGAAAGGAGTCATGCCAATGGAGGAATGCACTGTGGTGTTGTACCAGTATTCTGAGAGATGAAGGAATCGGTACCAAGAACGTGGATAGTCATCGGCGAAGCATCTTAGGTATGTTTCCAAACTTCTATTAAGGACCTCTGTTTGACCATCGCTCTCTGGATGGTAGGTTGAACTAAAGCATAATTTTGTACCTTGTAGCTTGAAAAGTGAGAACCAAAAGGCACTTGTGAAGAGCTTATCATGATCGGATACAATGGTCTTAGGCATACCGTGAAGGCAATGGATTTCCACCATAAATCGCTCAGCCAACGTAGGTGTAGTGAATGAAGATGGGAGTCCTATGAAATGGGTGTATTTAGAAAGCCTGTCAACAACAACCCAGATAACTGTGTGGCAGTGGGATGAGGGTAAACTATTTATAAAATCCATGCTGATATCGGACCAGACCTGAGAAGGAAGAGGTAAAGGTTGTAATAGCCCATACTTTTTAAAGGGAATGTATTTATTTTGTTGGCAGGGGAAACAATTTCTGACTTTTTCTTTAACATCCTTTCAAAGGGACGGCCAGTAAAAAGACGAGGCCAGGCGAGCAGTGGTGGTTTTGACACCTGAGTGACCAGAAGACAGTGAAGCATGGTATTCTTCCAGCAAAAGTGAATGCCAATTTACAGAATCAGGTACATACAATTGGTCCCCATAGTAGAGTAAGTCCTGTTTAAACTCGTACTTGCTGGATTCACCTAGTAACTGGTTTATTGTGTCTTTGCCTGTGGGGGTTCTAAAAAATTCTTGGAATTCTGTGATGATGGCGGGTATGGGAGAGGATATGGCATGACAGAGAGGTTTATCACTGTGATTTTGGTCCTGAATGCTTCTCGACAACGCATCTGCAACACGGTTGTCTTTTCCTGGGCAATAGACTATAGTGTAAGAGAACCCTTGTAATTTCCATGCCCATTTTTACTGTTCTTCAGTGTTTATGTTCTGCACCAATAATTCCTTCAGACTTTTTTGATCTGTGATAACTCTGAATGTGTTTCCTATCAGGTACTGCCTCCATTTTTTTACTGCCTCAGAGATAGCCAACATCTCCCTAGAATAAGCAGAGAGTTGTCGTTGCCTTGGGGACAACTTCTTACTGAAGAAAGCCAATGGTAAATTATTTTGTGAAAGAACAGCACCGAGAGCTATAGAAGAGGCATCTGTTTCCACATCAAATGCAATAGAAAAATTAGGCAGTGTCAGTGTAGGCAATTTACACATATGTGCTTTGAGCTTTGTAAAGGCTAAGGAAGCCTTTGGAGACCATGTAAAATTATTAATTTTGAGAAGATCGGTGAGAGGAGCTGCGAGAGTGGCGTAGTGGCGAACAAATCGCCTGTAGAACCCGGTGAGGCCCAAAAAACCTCTGAGAGCCGTGAGAGATCGTGGCTCCGGCCAATCCATAATTGCTTCTATTTTTGAGGGGTCAGGTTGAACACCTTGTGCAGAAATAATGTGTCCCAGATATTCCACCGTAGGTGTAGCAAAAACACACTTAGATAATTTTGCAAAGTAGGAGTTATCCAATAACAACTTCAGAGTCAACCTCAAATGAACAATGTGATCAGTAAGGTTAGAACTATAAATTAAAATATCATCAAAGAACACTAACACAAACTGTCTCAGATAGGGCCTTAACAAGTGGATCATAGCTGCTTGAAATGATGAGGGAGTGTTAGTGAGGCCAAATGGCATCACTAAAAACTCATAATGCTCATCAAAAGTTTGAAAAACTGTTTTATGAGTATCTTCAGGGGCCACTCTTGTTTGATTAAAACCAGAACACAGGTCAATTTTAGAAAAAATAGTGGCACCTCCTAACTCATCAAAGAGTTCATCAATGGTAGGTATAGGGAACTTATCTTTGATCATCACAACATTTAAGGCTCAGTAATCTACGCAAAGCCGCCAAGAACCATTTTTCTTTCATACTAGTAAACTGGTGACGAAAAAGGGCTATTGCTAGGCTTAATAAAACCGTCCTTAAGTAGGTCTAAGATCAGGGTGGTCATGGCATCTTTTTGGGTATATGGGTATCGGTATGGTTTTTTGGTAACAGGAGGTGTGTTAGGAAGTAGAGGAATGTGGTGGCCATGGTCTCTGAATGGGGGAAGTGTTTTAGGTTAAGTGAAGATTTTTAAGAATTGGTGTAAAAGTTCCAGAATGGGTTCAGGAAGGTGGGGTGGGAAGGTGATTTGGCTTTCTTGGGAGTTATCATGTGTGGTATCAAGTGAGTTAGGTTCAATTGGGAGTAAGGTGAAGATGTGGGCTATTGAATGGCCATGGTTTAGTCTCAACAATTGGTGAAATGAAGCGGGTTGAGGACCAATAGAATCTCCAGTTAAGGTGATAGGAATGGTATCCACTGAGAAAGTCATACATGGTATTGAAAAATCAGAAGTGATAGGACCTAGCGAGCTAAGCTACTCAATACCAAGTACACAGTCTGCCCCTTTGATAGGTAAAAGGTAAAAGGGTATCTCAAAAGTATGACCCTGGATGTTGACAGGGGTGTCAGGGCAAAGTCCGTTGCAGTGGATATAGGCACCATTGCCAACCATGACAGGGAATTGAGGGATAGTGGTGATGGACAGGGATAGAAAATTGGCCAACCTGGGTTGTAACACATTATGGGAGCTGCCTGTATCAACTAGGATGGTAACAGTATGGCCATTGATAGTGCCCTGGAAATGTAAGGTTTTTGGAGAACCAGACCCTGTGAGGGCTAAATGAGAAAGCTGAAAATGGACACTGTCGAGGTCAAGGGGGTCAGGCCCAGTAGATTGGGAGGGGCCTATGCCATCAGGGTTTGGGGTTTCTGTGAATTCATCATCAAGTAATAGTAGGAACTGCTTAGGCTGGCAACGATGACCATAGGTATATTTGGAATCACAATTGTAGCATAACCCCTGGGCACGACGCTCCTGCATTTGGGCTTGGGTAAGGCGTTTAATAGGTAATTGGGATTTAGGAGTGGGTAAAAGGCCTTGAGGATTTGTGGTGAGGTTTGAGGGGTTTTTTGGTATAACTGGATAGGAGGTGTATAATGGGGCTCGAGAAGGTCTAGGGATTTGTGGTAGGGGAGTGGAGTCAAGGTTTTTGGACTCAATGAGCTTGGCTAAACTAATAGCATGGGAAATGGAATAAGGTTTAAGGATGCTTAGTTCATGTTGAATATCACCTTTTAGCCCAGATATGAAGCAATTTAGTATAATTTCAAGTGTGAGGCCCACAATCTGGTTACACAGGCGCTCAAAAGTTTGTTGATAGGCAAAGACAGTGGTAGTTTGCTTTAGTTTAAAGAGGGCAGCCTGGTGATTCTTATAGGAGGAGGGTCCAAAATGTACCTCAAGGGCTCTAACAAAGGCTTCCCAAGTTGAGAGCTGATGGTTATTATGCATCCATTTGAACCAACTTAGTGCATCATCCTTCATATAGAAGGAAATGAGTTCCAAACGGTGAGGAGGAGGAACCTGGTGTAGGGAAAAAAATTGATTGGCTTGGAATAACCAATCTAATGGATCGGATCCATCAAAGGGAAGGAGTTGCAGTTTGGGTGGTCGTATGGGTGATGGAGGAGGTGGAGGGAAATGATTGAGGGGTTCATGGAAAGGGGATTGGATATGAGTAGTTTGGTTCTGGGGAAAGAGGGGTTGTTGATAAAGGGGTTGATGGATAGGGATAGGGATAGTATGGGTGGTAGTGCGTGTAGAAGCAGTAAAGGGTTCTGCTGTATGAAGAGAAGTAGGAATGTTGGGAATGATAATGCCATCAGAGTTGACATGTATGGTAGAGTGGGGGAGGGGGGGAATGGTGGAGGGAGTAAGGGATAGGCGGTTAAGGACGGCGGCTAGCACCCCGGAGACGGCTTCGAGACAAGCATCTACAGTAGCTACGATCCTCTCATACTTTGTGTCATGGGCAGATTGTAATGATTGGATCTTCTCAGTAATGGAGGTTAGAGTATCTTCTAGAGAAGGTTTGGGAGGCATGATGCAGTGATGAAAGCACAAATTGATAAGAAAATGGTTGATATTTTCTTATCAAATTCGAGAAGCAAGAGTTTGTTACAGAGAGAGAAGACACTTGGGAGAAAATTCTCTTTGTTATATTTTCTGTGTCCTGATCTTGGTGAATAAACAGAATTATAAAGGTAGAGGGAAAATACAATGTTATGGGCCAAAACTAAATGGGCCAATCATAAAGAATCACTAAAGTATTAAACAATGAAATCTTTCATCCATTCAGGTTTGCTTTTGCTCCTTTTGGGCCTTGTAGATGCAACAAATTCCTCTGTTGACAACCATATATGTGTATGACATAGTCCTTGCTTTAAGGTTCCTCCTCAAAAACTCTATTATTCCTTTATCTCCACAACCACCATAAATTAAATATATATAAGGAGCTCATAATGAAGGTGGTTGATAATCAATTCTAATCATAATTAAAAACAAGTACCACTGTGTATGGGCAAGAAAGTTAAGAAGTATTCCCAAATAGCCACAGCCTGCTGTATTCTCGAAATATATTATATGTATCCTCAACCATTCCACTGCACATTATACATGCATTCATCGTTGAGAGAAGAGAGTGATGACATTTAGCATTTGTTAGGAGAGCATTGTTCTGTAGAAGCCACAAGAAGTATATCCTCTCTAGCACCGGCCTACGCCAAATATCCTTCTAAATTCTAGCTTCTACAATGTGTCTATGGGCAAGCCATTCATAACCAGACTAAGATGTGAATCTTTCATCATATGTACCTTTCCACTAACTTGTATCTTCGCCCATTGCATTTGTTAGAATCTTTACATTCAATATCTCATCAACCCAATCATTGGGCAGCACTATGTAGAGGCTTGACAGAGGTCATACTCTATGATCCCAAACATTTTGAATATGTAATTGAGTGTCTGATATATGCACAAATGGAACCCTATGTCCTATAATTCTAATTCATAGTCATCATACCAAAAGGATCTTCCTCCTTCACCTAGCTCTTGGACCATCAAAACCAAAACCCACTTTACCGAAACAATCTCAAATATACTTTGAATGCTTCTAAAGCTTACCTCGACTAGTTTCATTCTTGGTTTCGAGTTTCGCTTCCACTAAATGTCTCGACGGTGCTTGGTTCGTTACCTACGGGTACCAAAAAGAAAACTTATTAACACCAAAAGCCATTTTGAACCTTAGAAACTTGGTTCTATCCAATTCTTGTACAAAAGTATCAAACCAATAGAAATCCAAGAATCCTCACATCACACATGCATTTTCGGTTTTGAGGGAAAGCACCATGGAACATGAAATTGAAACCATCATTATGCTTACGTCGTTTCCACGATTACAAATATGCAATCAATTTCAAGTTTCACTAAAATGTTAGCCATTAATCAAGCCATCCTTCTAACGACCATGGGAGAGGAAATGACTTCTATTTTTCAGCCCTTCAATAGTGTGGGTGAGAAGAAGAAAAAAGGAAAGGAAATAATTTTTAAGCTTAAGGGTAATTTGGTCATTTTTCATTTTTTCTATTTTCTATTTTTTTCTTTTTCCTTTTATTTTATTTATTTTAAGTAAATAAAACTTACTTTCACCTTATGGTAACTCATATTTTACCACCACAGGGTTTTAACACATAATGTCCCACATGGTGTTTGCATGAAAATATTGGCGCGGAAGACATATCTCACACCATATGATTTTAGCATGAGTTTTGCTTGTTTTAGCAATGTGATACATAAAATCATTGATTTTGATAGTGTTAGTAAATTACATTATATTATTAGTACCACATATCTAAATTACCTATATTAACACTTTATTTATTTATAATTAAAATATATTCTACGCAAAATTAATTCTAAATAAAATGAAGTTAATTCGTTCAATTAAATTTGTTTTCAGTCATAATCAAGCGTGAAACTTTATTTGAATGAAATTAACTACCTTTTCTAAGTAGATTTTGGTGGCTGTGTGTCTATATATATATATAACACATGAATTTTTTTTTACGTTACTTTAAGTCACGAAATATTTGAAATATGCTATGTAAATGTTGAAAGATTAATTACAATAATCGTTTTTTCCTTATAAGATAAAAACTACGCTAATAGACTTTTTTTTAATTTTAATACAAAATGAAAATTTTTATCTATTAAAATAAATATAATTATCGAAAATATGAATGTTTGAGGGATAAAATGGTATTTTGCCTCTTGTACATCACACCCATGATATTGATAGTATGCCACAACTTTAAACAACCGTACAAAATATATCGAAATTAGATATGAAAATGAAATAAAAGAAAAAAATAATATACAAATGGCATATGACAAAATAATACCATAAAACATGCATCTTCGGAAAAGAGATGTTTCAACGTTCGAAACAATAAATAACTAAATCAAATCCTTGTCTTTTTTATATATCCTCGCCACGTCGAAGAGGAAAACACGCAATGCATATATTGCGGCACCAATCACATTAAATATTATTTAATACTACTATTTTTTATTTTATTAAAAATAAAAACATGTTAAAAATTAACGTTCATGACACATCTTACTCCACCAGCGATAAATATTATTTAATTATTTATATTTTCTCTATTTGATTATATTCTCTTTATCTCCTATCATATTATTTATTTACTTTATTTCTCCCAAAAATATGCCCCATTAACTAGCGTATAATTTATATTTTGGAAAGAAAAATAAAGGTGTTTTCAACATTTCAAGCTACCGGTTTACCAAAAAAAAAAACAATTCAAGCTACCAACAATATTCTCTATCTAGTTTGCATCCAAATCCACGTTCCATGATGAAATGCATTGGGTCTCAATCTCACTGTTCCAATAAAAGTCAACACTACACCAATAATTCAAAGATAACATCAGGTAATACCATGCTTCCAAGAAGGTGAGCTAGTAAGTCTCAGTGAAAAAAGTAAATTAGCATCTATAGGATGGTGGATGGAGTTAAAACCAACTATAAAAAGGGGTTGCCAAGCTTGCTTATGAGCATAACCAAAACCCAAACAAATTCAAACTTAAGGGGAAATGGGGTCTCCGGTGGCCTTCTCTCTTGCTCTTGCATTGGCCATAATCTTCTGCACTCTCCCAAATGAAATTTCAGCCAACTATGCCTACCACTCTCCCCCACCACCCCCTTACAAGTACCCATCACCACCACCTCCAGTTCACAAGTATCCTACCCCATCCCCATATCCTCACCCAGTATACCACTCTCCCCCACCACCCCCTTATAAGAAGCCTTACAAATACCCATCACCACCACCTCCAGTCCACAAATACCCTACTCCATCCCCATACCCTCATCCAGTATACCACTCTCCCCCACCACCTTACAAGTACCCATCTCCACCACCCCCAGTCCACAAGTACCCACACCCTCACCCTCACCCCTACCCTCACCCCCACCCAGTTTACCACTCCCCACCACCACCACCACACAAGAAGCCATACAAATACCCATCTCCACCACCACCAGTGCACAAGTACCCAACCCCTTCACCTTACCCTCACCCAGTGTACCACTCACCCCCACACAAGAAGCCATACAAGTACCCATCTCCTCCACCACCGGTTCATGTTTACCCATCACCTCACCCAGTTTACCACTCTCCTCCTCCACCATACAAGAAGCCTTATCACTACCAGTCTCCTCCTCCTCCAGTTCACTCCCCACCTCCCCCACACTACTACTACAAATCACCTCCTCCACCTTACCACCATTAGGTACATATAATCTTTATACAACATGCATTGAGGCTTATTTCTTTCTAATTTTAACATCATCCCACGACAACAAAAAGTATCTTTCAAGCAAAAAGCATAACTAATTTTTTTTTTCTTTCTTACACTGCATTGTTAAGTAAGTAATCTTTAATATGTGAAACCAAAATTTTTCACGTCAATTTTCCTCTAACTAGTTAATATTGGGAAATGTTAACGGAACTACGTTACTACTATTTAAGGAATCAAACATTTCATTCAATATTATCATTAACTTGATCGCCCTTGATTTTTAAATCAATTATAACATTATTTTCAATAACTTTTGTTTATAGAAAAAATAGAACGCTCTTGAGACACTAAGTATATTAGTCTCCATTTCATGATGTGAAATCTTTTTCTTATTGTATTTTATTATGGAATCAGATATGAACAGATGAGTGATATATATATATATATATATATATATATATATATATATATATATATATATATATATATGTGCTGTTTTTGTGTAGGATCTAAGAAGAAAGTGAGAAAACAAAAGAAAGCCATGGAGATGCACGTCGCAAATGCACAAAGAAGTGTTTGAATTTTATTGTTTAGAGGAATCCGTTTAATTAATTATTTAAATTTCAATTGTGTTTTGTTGTATTATTAGACAGTTGTAGGGCACTATGCATGTGTCTGCAGTTGTCTGCATGCATTGTAATTTTCAAAGTTGGTTTCTCAAGCTGACGAGTCAAATAAAATATTCCCTCATGCACATTGAGTGTATCTACGGCTTCTTTCTTATTTGTGATAATTAATAATACTTATATCCCTATTTATGACAGCAAATAGTTTTAGACCACTAATTATTATTGCGATAGTATAATTGATAATTTTATTTTTTAAAATTTATTCTCAACTATTAAATATTAATTATACTAATGTAAAAATATTAGTTATTTAAAGGTAAATTAAAAAAGATTATAATAAATGTTCTTAATTTTTTTAGCGGTTTTATAATATGAAAAAAAGGTAGAGGTAGTAATACATTATGTTCATTTGTTTGTATTTAATTATTTTATTTTTAACATTTTCGGTATTAGTTATTTATTTTTTAATTGGTGCATTTGAATTGAAATTGTTACCCTTTACAATTTTTTCAAATGAATTTAATTGGAATCCATTGTAAATGTAAAGGTTCTTGACGTAATAATCGAATAATAGGTTAAAGCATATATTCTTTTGTATCAATTATTCTTTTGAATCCGTTGTAGCGGATTTTTATTTAATTATTTTAAAATCTCTCAATTCTAGTTAATTGAAGCATTTATATAAAAAAATAATTGAGACAAAGCTAGAATTGAATAAGGAAAAAACATTTGTACATTGTAGTCTTTTAGTTTAATTTAGATTTGCTCTTTATTAGGGCTAAAAAGGATACATTATAAATTTGCCACAGTTACATGGTAAAATGTTTAGTTGAATATAATTGAAAGAAAACATCAAACAAACACTATAAATCATAAATCTTAATATAAGGCAAACACTATAAATCATAAATCTTAATATAAAATAAGAGTAGGAAAACACTCATTGTCGACCACTCAGGATGTTACAATGCTCTAACCACAATGAGGATAAAGAATGATGAAGGTAGAATAAGGGGCTTGTTGCGATGGTTTCATGTTGTCATACCTCCTTTCTCTTATTGCAGTCCTGTCACACTTGTCATCTATTCTTTCCTAATGTCACTCTTAAAAAAACCCTTTATAGCTACAAAAAACAGCGACCCACAAGAGCCGTTGCTAATTAGTGATCGAATTAACGACTACTATAAAAAAGAACTTTGAAAAGGAAATTAGCTACCAAATTAGCGACGACACCAATGTCGTCGCTAAGTTCTAAAAATATCTGTCGTTGATTCCGTCGCTAATATACCTCGCTCCAATGGTTTTTGCTTTCTCTCCAAATTTTCTGTTGGCGCCCAAAGTAGCGACAACAACCCTCCGTTGCTATGAGTTGAATGGGAGTAAATTAGCTATCAAGTCAGCAACTAGCATGACATCGTTGTTAAGTTTTGCACATGTCTGTCACAAATATCGTCGCTATATTTATATTCCTTATTTTTTTCTTTCCTCCAAATATTTTGGTTTCCTTCCAACTTAGCGACGGAGGGCCGTTGTCGTAAAATAAAGCTAAAAAGGATCCGTCGCTGAGCCCTTTACCCAATTAAGCAATGTTGGTCACCATAGCGTGTTAGCGATGGTAGCTTGGCGTCGCTAGGTATTTCACATTAGCGACGAAATGATATGCGATCGCTAGTGTGGGTACGTGTCCACCTTTATTAGAACTAGCGACAGTGTAGCGATGGAGGTTAGCCATCGCTAACTTGAATAACTTATTTGATCTTTACCTTTCCCCTCCATCACTTTTAGTGCACCTCTCTAAGCCCTAAACCTCTCTCTCAGTTCCTCTCCAACCTCCCTCTCTCAGTTCCCTTCTCTTGTCTCTCTTGTCTCCATCACCTTCCTCGTTTGCGAGCCACAGTTAGGCAGGGTTCCTCTCTCGTCTCCCTCATCCGCAATCCATGAGCCACTCCCACAGGTAATGTACAAGGAATTCTCTTTAATTTGGTCAAGGATTTGTAATAATTTCTGTCTTCTCAACGGGTATGCCTCTGCTACATTAAGAATGAAATGAGCAAAAAAGAATTACAAATTTAAATCCCTTCATTTTAGAGTAACCATATCTTAGAAACTTAGGCTGCGTTTAGTTACAGAAAATTATTCTAGTTTTCTAGGAAAAATTTTCCACTTGTTTTTCAAAATATTTATTTTCTAGAATAACTAGAAAAATTTTGAGAACTCGTTTAGATAATGTGACAGTTTTTCAATTTGGAAAACTAGAAGACTAAAAAAGTTGTTTAAGTGCACTCAGTTTTCCAATTTTTTCAAACATTCTTTAATTCAAAATAATTGAGATATGTCTTTTATATATATATATATATATTATTTATGAATATTGTATAGTATATGCATCACATAAAAATTGTGACAAAAATTTAAACTAATATTTAAATAAGAGCAAATGAGTTTGTGTTTAAATATATTTCAAAATAATAACAGTAGAACTTTTTGAATTAGTAGCAGCTTGTTTCATACTCCCATTTGGTTAGAATAGTCTTTATCTTGTAATTCAGTTACCTTATCTCTTAATTCAGTTACTTTATCTTGTATTTCATTTACTTTATCTTGTAATTCAGTTACCGTATTTTCTATTTTTTACTTTTTTTAGAAAACCTTTTAAAAGAGTTTTCTGGTTTTCTTAAAAAATAGAAAATCAGTTTTCTATTTTTCTATAAAAAATGTTAAATAATTTGTAAATAAACAGTTTTTTTATTTTTTTATTTTTTCTAAGAATAATTTTTTATTTTTCTAAGAAAACTTATGAACTAAATGCAACATTAATCTCTTCCCTAACTTGCCATTGAAAAATCTCTCTTACCTAAATAACATACAGGCTCAATGCAGATTAGCTAGCAAGGATATGTTTGGATTCTCATTGATTTTCTATGCTGTTTTTCTGTTGATCGAACTTGCAAATAAGATATATAAGTAAATTTGCAATATATCCATTTAAAAGTATTGCAATGAAGTTTATGAACTAGTCTCTTCGTAAAAAAACTGGTCTTTTAATTTATGTGCATAAGCTTTGTAAGGATATCACATAATTGTGAAGTCAATTCAATCAAAAACCATGGTACTCTTTAGAATTGATTCTTAAAGTGTAAATCATTATATAACTAGTCTTGAGTTTTAAACTCTTCCATCCAACATCTTTTGACTTTTGTTCGTAGCCTAAAGCCTTAAATTATGAATACCCAACCTTCATACCTTGTAGAATCTAACATATAACTTGTTTCAATGTTTAAATTGCACCCATGACAGTGACACAAAAGCTCATTGTATAGTTCTATATTTGTGATTAAAATTAGAATTGTATAACTGAAATCTAAAAGAAAGTTTTAACACAAGACAAACACCAAAGTATAAGTTTAGGGAGTTTCAACTTCAAGTTTTTTGCTTCACTAGTAATCTCCACACGAACACAAGCCGTTCTCAAATCTGTGAAACCTATTTGCATTCCTCACCACAAACACAATCTTCAAGACCTTTGACAAACCCTTTATGAATGTGTGGCAATCCCCACAAACTCTCAAGTTCTTGAAAGTCCTAATCATCTTTTCACCTTCCAGCCTACTTCTAACCAAAACCAAACCAATAGCCAATTTCTCACTATGCACTCTCAAACTCTCCACCTTTGACTCCTCTTCAACATCTTGCAATACAAAATTCACGTTATGAATATACCCTATTTCTTCCTTCACCTTCTTCTCTATTTCTTTCAACACTTGATGAATTTTCTTTATAAATGGATGCAGGTCATCTCCATTGTAGAAAATATGAATTTCCTTGTCTATCTCTACCTAACTACACCATGCCTCTTTTCCCAATCCCTTTTAATGTCACTTACTTTATCTGTTTCTAAGGCATCATTTCATTGTTCATTTTGGTGTAAACCAAGTATCTATAAGCCGGGGACAACACTCATTATTCTTGGGTTAGATTTTCTTTCTTGAATGTGAAACTGAGATCCATGAAACCCTTTACTTCATCAAGTTCTAGTTCCCCTAGTGTTCTACAATTCATGGGCTTTTGAAGTTTCCTTGTTCAAGAAGCTGGCTTTCTGTATTTTCTATGACAGTTTTGAGTTGACGGTGAGGATGACTGTGAACGAATTCTATTACTCAAAAGGGGCATTCTAGAATGTCTTTCCTTTGTTTCTTCTTCATTGTTGATTGAACCATCCTTTGTGATTGTGACAGTAAAAATAAGACAAATAAAACAAGAAAAAGGAAACATCATGGCCTATCTATGGTTGTTCACTATCAAATTGTATGCAGAAAAAATAGAATTTGGTATTATAGTACTAACTCTTAGTGCTTTTCCTATTATACCTGAAGAATTTGGTATTATAGTATTAACTTTCAAATTGTGTGCTTTTCCTATTATACCAGAAAAAGGATTAGTATATGCAAGACTTTAATTATTTTCATGTGCTGATTCATGTGCTTAATTTGAAATTTTGATTTTAATTACAAAATTACTTTGATTTTATGAATTTGTATTTCTTTTTATTAATTACAAGGGACGAGGGAAGAGTTGAAGGAGTTGGGATCGAAGAAGAGGATTTAGGAAATATTAAAAATTTATAATTATTTAAATATATAAAATATTATGTGTATAAACATATTCCACATGTTTTTTAATAAAGTAGACAACATGTTAATGGTTCCAAAACCCCCAATTTCTTAAGGATCCAGTAGAAACACTCTAAATATAAAGATATTCTGTATGTTTTTTTAATTATTTGTCTTCTGCTAAGAATCATTTTGCTTATAAATCTGGCCAAGTCATTGAAAAAAGGATGAAGTTTTTGAAGAACAAATGGTATACGTGGTGTATAAATTTGGAGGATAGAATGATTTTCCATCTCAACATGATAATTGGGTATAATTTACAAGTTGTTGGGTGTTTATATGACATGTCACTTAATAGGTTCCATTTGCCGAATAAATTAACTTTCTACATTTTCAATGCATAACAATAACTTATATTTTATTTATTTTAATTTTAGGATGAAGGATCACATGCACAAGTCAGACATTCTTCCTTAACTAGTCATCAACCTCAGTTACTTTATCTTACATATTGACTATATATATATATATATATATATATATATATAAGTTTATTGATTTATAGATGTATAACTTTTGGTACATTAACTACATGTAATTTGGTCAAGACCTATTGACTTTGTTATTAATATAATTGCTATTAAGTACATTGAGCTTGTAATTATATTTTTAGAAATTTAGTTTATCCTATTTATATATTGATAATCAAATTAATTTGTATATGAAAGTTTATTTTTATATAGATAAATATCTAAGACATTAGTATATGAAATCTAATATATAAATTTTACGTTAAAAAATTAATGGATATAAAAATAATTTGTTATAATTAAGGAAAATCTGGTTTTCTTTTTTTTTTTTTAAATTGAAATGTTCAGTGGCAGTTTTAGCTACGTTTAAATCATTTTGTTTTTTGCATGACAGTTTTCGCTGCAATTATAACATATTATGGCGGTTATTCCAGCGATTCAAAATAACAACCGCTAATTGCCTAGTGACGAAGCATTTAGCGGTGGTTCAAGAACCACCATAAACGTCAATTAGGGTGGTTTAAAGCTTCGTAAAATTCCAAAATAACCGCATCTAAATGCTAGTTTTGTTGTACAAATAGAGTGTCAACTTACTTGGCATGATATGGCGCCAAATAAACCTTGCCATTTGACTCAGACATTCAATTTTTGATGTAAGCTTAGGTTCGCATAGGCTTGTTACCACTTCTCTGTATGGATTCAGGCTCCAGAAATCCATACGTGTCATGCTTCCCTTTAGCCACACATAAGTTATACATGAACCTACAACATACATATGCTGAAAAAGATTAGTACACATAAAACAAGTAAATATATATTTACATGTATAAGTACTTACATTTCCCAAACCTGTAAAATAGAGATGTTGAGCATGATCATCCTGTTTGTTATCTCTGATATGTATTAATGTAAAGTGGAACATTGCTTGTTTTACTAAAGACTTCCTTGTTCCAGGGCAACTAAGCAAGTGTGTCATACATGTCAACGCACACTCTCCATAACTTCCATATTAAATCCATCTAAAGAGGAGCTGAAACTTCAAACTTCCCCTATAAAATGCTTAAACAATAAGTAATAACTAACAATTATTTATATAAATATATATAAATATCTAGATATATAAATAAATAAATATGATAAACTTATATAGTGGTTTTGGAACATACCTAATTAGCAACAACCTTCAACAGTAATGTTGGCCATATAAGGAATTGTTGAAGCGTATGTGAAACATAGAATACCTCCTATGTAGGCACCAGAATGACTATATCAAGTGTGGTAACCTGCGCCACCGAGACCCTTGACATGCCATCCAGCAAGGGTTGATGGTGAACTAATGACCCAGTATTGTATACCATACTAAGAGCAATCGGGTCATCTACTCCATCATCAAACAACTGATACTTCTTTCTGAGGTCGGCACCAGTGCTATGACCATTATGATCTACACCCACACATGAACCCTTTGTGCTAATAGGCACCTACTCAGGTACAGGTACAGGTATAGGGACATGGTTTGTTATAGGGGCTGTGGCCTGTAACTACTCAGTCAAACTTTGAATTTATTGGGCCTGTGTATCCAAAACCTATTGCAACCTACTAAATTTTTGATCATACTTAGAAGCAAGTTGAGCTTTGGCCTCACTTAACCTTGACTTGAGCATTTTCTATCTGTAGACTGATGAACTAGATAAAGTAGATGGGTTGTACACGCTACGTATTGTGTGGCCTTTACCAGCAGCCTAAACTCTACCAGGGTGCTTTAGTATGCCAATGGCAACAATTAGTATATCCTGCTAACATCAACAATAAAAGACCCTTGAGTAGATATAATTACCAACTCATCCTATACAGGATTAAAAAGTAAACCATAATCATTAATCAACTTTGAATGTTAAAATACAAAACTAAAACTGCTTACTAAGATATTCTATACTTATAATCTTCTCAACAATTTATTATGCCTATTGAGAAGTATAGTCACCTAATTTCTTAGTACGGGAACTGAATTGGTCTGAACCGGGGTCGACGATCCGGTGTGGGACCAGCCATAAAAGTATGTTTATTTTAGTCTTTGTACACCAGTACAGTGGGTATCTGGTATTGTAATCCGGTCTCTCAGTGGGAGAAACCGGTCTCGTTGTCCTGGAGATCCTTCACACCAGAGTTTCGCGTTGGAGTGGGCGAAATGTGGTGTCACCTGCGGAGATTCTCCGACGCTCAAGTTAGAAGAGTGTGTATGAACTCTATGAATACTTAAGCAACGCAATAGTAAGATGTGAGTTAGAACAACGTAACGTTGCATGTGTATTGGGATATGCTATTTATAGTTGGACATGGAAAATGAATCGTTGGACGCAGGTGGGCCCATAGGTTCTGATACCGTGTATAGAGTGTTAATCAAAGTGGCTCAGTGCTCAGAGTGTGACAGGGGGTAGGTCAATTATCAGTGTACGATTCTGACACAGGGATGGAGGATAATCACCTTTTCCGTACATCACACCTGCGATCGTACCTATTCCTTTCTGCAAGTGATATTGGCATATTCCGCTGTGCAGAGTATCCACACTTGATAAGTTATAACCCCTCTTATCTCATTGTGACACTGAGGCAAACAGCTATTTGTGACGGGAAGTGAGGGCGGATAAAGTATCTGATGAGGTGAGAGCGAATGAAGTATTCGATCAGAGTGGATAACCGGTGTGATGATACTGCCCAGTGATGCCGGTTGCACTTCTGGAATAGTCATGCTGACGTCACAACTTGAGGGTCCGGTATCCAGACCAGATCAGGAACGTTTTCATTTCTCATGGCACGAGGGGGAGAAGGAAGATCAACAATTTTAGTGTCAGGCTAGCGTTGACTGGCTTTCTTTGTAGTTATTTGTTGCTCAAGCAGATAATATCCTCCACGCGACAGTCTATGAGGACAATCATTCTTGCTCAAATTTCCTCTGCCTTCTTTCTTTTCACCTAATTCAATTGCAAACAAAAAACAATGAGTTTTGGAAATTAATTGCAATTAAAATAAGACCATAAACAAAGGTCCTAGTGTTACCATAAAGTCTGCAAATTGTCGATATTCAACAAACGCATCCTCTATCTCACGGTCGATGGTGTAACATCCCGGATTTTTAAATAAAATAAATTTATTGGATGATGAGAATTGATTGTTTATGGTCAAATAATTATGGGAGATGTTGTTAGACATTAGAGGTGAATTATCGGTAAACTAAGATTTACCGGAACCGGGTGAATTAACAGATGATGTGGGACCTATTTGGTCAAATTGAGTATTTGATGGGTCTAAAATGTTTAGAAAATTATTATGGTTAAGGTGGTATAGTTAAAATAATTTTTAGTGTTAAGAAAATAATTAATTGGATGCGACATATGATGCAAAACGGGGAAAATACAAACTAAATGAGATTAAAAAGAAAATGAAAATTTCCTTTCTTCTCTTCATTTCAGCCGTCCACTTCCTCTCTCTTTCCCATTTCTACTTTTCATGCTATTATACAATGGTTAATGGGGTTTTATGACCCAATGGACAAATGGCACAAAGCAAGGTTTTAACCATTGGACAATGTCCAATTTTTACTCAAATTCCTTCTCCCTTCTCTCATTTGTCGGTGCCACCTCCTCCTTACCTTTTCTTTACTTTTACTTCCTTTCTTCCTCCTTCCATGGTAAAAACCGCCCACCCCCATTCTTCTTCTTTCTCTTGCCCAAAAACGAAAGCTAAGTTTGGATTTGTGAAGCATTTATGGAGCTTGGGAGCTTGTGGGATCATCTCCTTTCTCTTCTTCACTCTCATTTTCGTTTTGGTGGAGCTTAAGATTGAGGATTGTATTCCGGCCGATGACGCATAATAATCAAAGCAATCGGAGCGTTGGAATTGCGGTTCTTCTCTCGAGGTAGGAGAGGAGTTTGCATTTCAAATCGCATAAGTGAATTAATTGTTAATTTTGTCTATGTGGAACTCATGCAATGCCTTGCCATGAATTTCTTGTATGATTAATTTGATGAAGTGATGAATGATGGCTTGAATTATGTTGATTGTTATGAAAAATTGATGTACTTGTATGATGATAAAATATATGTTTGATGGTCCCTTGGTTGGACACAAATTAGATGAGTATGAAAATCTGTAAATAAATGAACTACATGAATTGTAAAGAATTGTTTGAAGTGGTTATGTGGAAAGGTGAATGAGGGAGTGATGTGGGTTATAGTTAAAACCTTCTCTCAGAAAAATTAAATAAGTAAAGGTGATTGATAAGCTGGAATGAGTATTTTCGAGTATGAATGCTTAGAGCGAGTTTTAGATGTCCTATGTGGTGTATATGAAGTATTGGTTGTGATTAAGTTGGCTTAAAATGAGAATTTCCCTGCGTCAGGTTGTAAGAATTGTTAATTCTGTGTAAGACCTGATAGTCTCGCTCAAGCGCGGTGGGATCTCGCCCAGGCGAGAGTCCCCTGCTTCAGTGAATTAGCTACTGGAGTAAATTCGCTCAGGTGAATTGAGCTTCGCCCGAGCGAGGGTGAAGGAATTAGCCACTGGTCTGATTTCACTCAAGCGAATGGCCAGTTCGCTCAAGCGAGAATGTTAGTAGATCAGGGATTTAGCTACTGGACGAAATCCGCCCTAGCAAAGAGTCTTGAGGAATGGCATTCGCCCAGGCGAGACAAGTAAATGGTGATTGGGTAAGTTTCTGAGCAAACTTTGTCTAAGTGGGAGTTTTGGAAATGAATTAAGAGGTGGTGGAATTTCCGGGTGAATTCCGAGTGACTCATGTCCGAGTCATGACCTTCCGAGTGAGGAAGTGGGCATAATCCGAGTAAAAGGCTCGTGAATGTGATGATCTGGGCAGTGGAGTTCCGAATAGGGAATTTCTGAGTCCAGTGTAACCTGTGCCGAGTGGAGTGCCTTCTAATGTGTAATTCCGAGTGAGGCTATAGCCATTGGGCCTTTTCCGAGTGGTGAAGGCTTAAAAGGACTCCGGGGGGAAATGTGTTCTGAGAGATCCATTTTAATAACCTAATCCGAGAGGGATCTTAGTGAGAGAATTCCCCGAGTAATGATAGGTCTAATTATTCCCGAGTGGAAAATCCCGATTGAACCTCTCCTGCGGGGAGAGTGATTGTGATGGTTCTGATTGAGGTATCCTAGGGGTTCTTTTCTAAGTGAATAAAGATATATAATCCGAGTGGACAAGACTTAAATAGGTCCGACTATGACAGCTTAGTGAATTCCTCCGAGTGATGAGAGGTCAGAGTAATTCCAAATGGAACTTGATGGTGGAGTCCGAGTGTGCAATTCCGAGTATGCACCTATGGGGATATACTGTGTCTGTCCAGAGGTATTCTGGAATAGCTTCGCCCGAGTGAAGGCTAAGTGCTAGGAAATCTAGCCCGATAGAAAGAAAAAGGAGTTGTTTTAGAGATAATTTCACCGAGTGAAATTGTGTATGAGATAGGTCATTTTTGAGATGATTATGCCGAGTAAAAACCAGGCGAAAGATGGGTCGGCTTTGTAATATGTTTACCGAGTGAAAGACTGATTGAGACGACTCGATTTTGGAATGAAATTACTGAGTGGAAAACTGATAGAGAGACGACTTGGATTTGGAATTAATTGGCCGAGTGAATGATGGGTCGGTCAGGATTATCTTGCTGAGTGAAAACTGAGTGCTTTGAGCCGGTTTCAAGGAGATCCTGCCGAGTGAAAACCCGAGTGTTGGGAGACGGTTTTGATTGATTTTACCGAGTGGACAACTGAGTGAGATGAGTTGGTTTTGAATGAATTGCAGAGTGAAAACCGAGTGTTGGTAAGGACGACCTCTGGTCGGTCTTTGCTGAAATGAGCTGGTGCTTCGCTCAAGCGAGCGTTAAAGGAATTGGCTACTGGATGTTTTTCGCTTACGCGAAAAGGGGGTCGCCCAAGCGAAACTGACCTGTCTCGCTCAAGCGGATGTGAATCTCGCTTGAGCGAGTTTCCACCAGAATGGGTTTTACTCGATATTACTGGTGGCAGGCTCATATTTGACCTTTCTTATTGGCATGACGAGGTAAAGCTGAGACGAATCAGGGGATGTATGAGAGGTAATGTGTTAATGGTAAAACATGGTGATGATTAAGGTTGATTGGGTACATGGGAATTAAATAATTATGTATTTACCACCTGTATTAAAATAGTGCATTATGACATAATCGCCACCTGAAATTGAATGATGAAAGGATGATAATGAGATTATGATGGCAGGATTATGAGATATATCCTAGAGCGAATTTGAAATTAAAGGAAGGATAATTAAATGACATTAAACAATGATTGATGATGATGTTGAACACTCTCTTGCACAAAGAGGTGTACATTTATGTTGATGAATTGTTGTGTACCATTGTGTGTGATACAAGCATGGTCTTGTATGTGTGGTATGAAATATGAAATTGAAAAAGTTGTGAATGCCACACGATTATATGTACATATGAGTGTACTTGAGCAATGGTAATGAATAATGAGCTGAAAATCCACTAAATGAAAGTGTGATATTATTGATGAATATTATATAATATTGTAATACCGTTATGGTTGATTGCAAGTGTTGACTTGCGTATATGATGTGAAATATATATGAATTATGTTGAGATGAAAATGCCACATTAAAACTTAAAAATAATGACTAAGAAACCAACAAGGTTGAAATCCACTAAGGTGTATGGTGGTGTTGGTGATTATGATGATGATGATTGATGAGTGGCATTTAGGATACACAGAGTGAGTATGCATTTGATTTGCATTGCATTGCATCCATGGCATATCATAGACGCCGATGTTGGAACATTAGGGGAGTTCCCTCGGCCGACCTAGTGGGAGGGTGGCTTAGTGCACGAGCAATTTGTTGTATCCCCTGTGACTCGATGTGTAAGTCACGAAGCCGCCCATGTATTGCTACGGGGAGCTACATGTGGCCGACCCTTGTGGAGGCTGGCTCTTGAAGAGCAGGTGACCCCGGTGGTCCTTGGGATCACAGCCGCCATGATTTGATATCTGGCCGGCCCGCAACACCATATGTTGAATATGTTGTATACCGCGGTCATGGTGAAAATGACCAGGTGTTGCATGATGGGCGATGCGGTTTGGTACCAGTAAAAATATGGTGAATATGCATGCATTATGGTATATGTGTACATATTTTACTACTGCAGTAGGGGCATGGTATGTGATCATGCTTGAACCCACAACTTGGTGTTATTTCCCACAGTCGGATCCGTATTTGTTGTCGATTATTCCATTGTGCATATGCATTAGCCATAAGAGCATTTGCATATAGCATGGAGATATGCCGGAATATGATGATGATTGATGATGGTATTGGTGTTGATGAGATGAGAAGTTAATATAATGAAAGACCACATAAAAGTAATAAATGATATGAATATATGAAATGATATTGAATATGACGATATGTATGATATGGCCCAATGTAATGAAGGGCGTATTTGTTTATGATTGGAAATGATGATGTTAGCCATGGTGGCTTGATGAAAGACCAGAATGGTCTATGTTGATGATGTTGGCCCATTGTGGCGATGTAATAGATACGTGTTGGCCCATTGTGGCGGTGTTATAAATGTGTATATGCTTGCTTTGCTATGATTTTATGAATAAGCATGAAATGAATATATATTATCGAATTAATAATCTATGATGATTGTTGATGTGTTTAGCAAAGCATACATGATGTTGATATGCATATGCACATAATTTCAATTGTATTCATATCGTCATTTGAAATGTTTAACTCACTCTCCCATGTGGTCTACTTTTTAGTATTGATGCAGGAATGCCATGGGAAGAGGATGTTTTTAAAAAGTAAAGCTTTTGGGAAGGTAAATGGTTGTAATGGAATGCCTTGGCCGGCAGCTTTGTAATGTAATATGTTATGTATATGATGGATAGCAAGATGTTGTAATTATTGATATTGATGGATGAATTGTGAATACAATTATACATTTGGATGATGTACTATTAGTGGAGATATATGAATTGAGGTTGGACTGGTTATGGTCTATTATGAATATGAACATTGATGATGTATGACGCATGACCATATAGATAAGTATATACTTATATCTTAGGCATTGCATGATTATGTGATTATGTGAAATGATGATGGTTGTCTATTAGGCTTATGATACGCTATTGCATGCTTTGCCGAGCCTTTTCTCATATCTTCATATATGGGACTAGGTGTGTGCCCGGTATACACATTTTTCTTCTGCTGTAAACTCTGTTATTTTTGTATACCGAATGGGCAAACTATTTATCGATCCAGTTATAGGTTATTTAATCTCACTCTTTGGTTTTTTGTGATTTGGGTCTTGATGTGGTCATGGTGGTGTTTTGGAAATGTTTTCCAATACGAAAAATTTATTCGCATTTTTATTTATTATGTCGATCACATCGGGATTCGAGTACAGAAAATCAGGGGTGTTATAGATAGACTCCTATTTCTTACCAGGAAACTTCCCTTTGAGTTTTCCAAAAATGTATAAACGTGTAAGTGTGATCTTGTCAGCCCTCCACCTCTTAGCCTCACCATGTAACTTAAATATCTCGCTCCCAAATACATCAAAGGCATCAACTCTCTCATCCCATAATAGTCTCAAGTCTTTAATCAATAGATTTAAGTACACATCAATGTCGTTGCTCGGTTGTCTTGAACCTGAGATCACCATCGATAACATTATATATTTTCTCTTCATGCATAACCATGATGATAAGTTGTAAATAAACAAAAAAATAGGTCATGAAATATGTGTTATGCTTAAGTTATCGAACGAGTTCATTCCATCTGTTGCTAGTCCAAGTGTGAAACTTCTCGGGTCATTTACAAACTCTGGAAATAATGAATTAAACTTCTTCTATTGTAATCCATTTGCCTAATGCCTAAGTTGTCCATTGATGTGTCTCTAAAACACATCATTTTAGGATGCATTTGCTAGGCATAATTGGGTTGATTTGAATAAATTTCCCTAAAATCCCTTGTGTATTTTGCTTTTTCCCTTATTTGCTACTTTGTTTGCTAGTTTTGTAGGAATTTTTAAGTTTGAAGACTTTATTTGGAGTCCATATTTGAAAGAAATTCATAGCAAAACAATCACATGCCAAAAGCCATGAGAAACGAAGAAAAATAAAGACCTAAATAGTGGACACCACAGCCAGGCCTTGATTCTGGCCATGGCCATGGAGCTCACTGCCCAAAATACCAGCTAGAAGACTTAGTGCGATGCACATCCAGGTCATGGAACTTACCACGGTTGTGGTTCATAACTGACATGCTCTGTTTCACGTTTTCTTCTCTATAAAAGGGGAAAATAGGCCAATTTTAAGGGTTTTGCATTCTAGAGACTAGAGGCACTATGTATAGGCAAATGAGATGATTTGGGAGGATTTTGTCAAGGCTTTTCAAGGAGGAAAATGAAAGAGGAATGAAGGAACTTGAAGAATCTGCACTTCATAATGGTGTATTTTAGGATTCTTTTGATTTCTCTTAGTTTGACTTTTTATAATCCTTGTTTTAAGCATCAATGACTTCAATTGAATGTTTTGAATACTTTTTCACCATGAGTGGCTAGAATCCTTTTCTTAGGACTTAAGGAGTAAATTGTAATGTAATTGGTTATAATCTCGAATTTGATTTATTAATGAAATCATGTTTACATTCAATTCTTGATTGCCTTATTTGCTCAATAATCTAAAGACAGGCTTTGGGTAACCTTTAATTAAATTTGGGAAGGACTGAAAAGTAAACCTCTTTAATCTAATTCAAGAAATTGAACCTAATATTGAATGCAAGAGGGACTAAGAAATGAACTGTTTTTTATCTTTTGAGGACCTAAGTTTTTCATAAGAATTGAAATTGGGAAGGACTCAGAAGTGAGCCTTTTTGATGGTTGTGAGTACTTGGAATTTTCATAATAATTAATAACTCTGTTTTCAAATTGAATGAATGTTTGTTTAATTTCTAAGAATTTTAGCGGAGCTCTCAGAAGGGAAAGTTAGAACCTTAGGAAAATGGTCCTGGTTACCATGAAAGTAAAAGATAATGTAAAATATTTAAACACCAACATAAAGCAATTCACCACCCTTCCCAAGACACATTTTAATTGATTCTTTTTCTAGAAAACTTTCTCTATTGTGATCTTTATTTGTTCTATTTTTAATTTCTTTAAACAAAATTACAGTAATTGCCCGTTCAGATAAGTAGGATTAAAATTTTGAGTACTTGAGAATACGGTCCCTGAGGAGACAATATTTTTTATATTACGCGACAAACATGTGCACTTGCAGGCGCTGTCATCCATCAATTAACCTCTCCTCAAAATGCCACCTTATATGCTTCGCATTATCTTTATTGGAAAATAAACGCTTCAATCTAGGAATGATAGGCAGATACCATAACATCTTTACAGGTGGACCATTGATGCATATCTCTTCACCATTATTATTGTCTTTCATCTTATAGCACTAGAACAAAAACTTGATATAAGCATGAGATATTAACTCGATTAAAAAGGAATTGAGTTAATATATAACACAATGGAATTTTTGAAATTTTAAATGAAAGATTTGACCTCATTTACATGTGTTGAAGAAAAGTCTGGTCGAAGTCGAAACCATTTTTAAAAAATCAGATACCATGAGATTTGTTGATAACTAACATTATGTACTCTAACTTAAATAAAGCCACATGTTATTGTTTGATGTGGGTGTTTAAGTGTTTCAAGAAACATAAGGCTTAAGCTACGAAAGAAAGGGGGAGCTTACGCATCAAAAGTCTGAAAGGCTTAATCACAACATGGACTCTACATTCTAAGACAAAATAAGAATCAAAGGTCTAGTAATTCGTTTTAAAAGAAATTCTCTCCTATCAAAACAACTCACCAGACCCAGACCCGAAAACCTCATTCAAGCTTCAAGATATATGAAATAGATAGCCGTAGTGACACTAAAACTGAGGGAGAATTTCAAGCTGAAACAGACACAGAGTATGTAGTTATTCAACATATATACATGTATACATATATTTATAGTTTGAGACTAATATTTGTTTTCATGGTTTTATCCACAGATGACAGGACGTAGACTACCCTTCAGCTAGGGTGGTGATTCAAGGACTCCAGGATCTCGTATTGGTACACCACAACAGACCACCACCCCACAACAGACCACCACACCATAGCAAACCCCCACCGCACAATAGACCACACCATCATAGCAGATCACACCATAACAGACCACCACAACATAATAAACTCCTTCACCACCACAGACCACAACATAACAAACTCCTTTACTGTCGAGTTTGGATGACCCTGGCCTCGAGGCAAGCCCACTTCTGGCAAACCGTTACCCATTTTGGTCCCACTGCCAGGTGGAGAAGAGTATATATACCATATAATTTGTTTTAGGTTTCTTAGTTCACAGCTTGTTAGTTGTTTCGTACTTAAAATTCATATAGTACCTAAATTTGTTTGTTGTATGTTAGTTATTTAATACTTGTATACATTGAACGGTACTGGGAAGTCTTCTGTTTGTAACAGGGTAGTCGTTCAAATTTGGAAATGTTACATTTACAAGGGAGACCCAGCTAAAATTTCGATAGCCTCCCTGTGTCTATATTGTTTTATTATTTCTAACTATTGTGTATTACAACTTTGTTGATAGTAGTCGCACTACTAAAGCGATTACTAAGGTTCTGAAGGCCCAGTAAGATGGTCCATATATTTCTTGGACAGATTCTGGTAAGGTTGTCCAGGATAGATGGTTTGAGACCTTCTCAGTAATAAGTTTACCATTTCCCTCTGTTGTGAGTTTATGGCCAATTCATACACCTGTTTTTAATTTTGAAATCTTATTTCATGTAACAATGTGATTATCAGTGGACAAAGGTATGGTTGATGAGATTAGGAAGGTCTTTGCCATAAAGACTTCCAAAATCATCAAGAGTACCTTTTGGAAACTAAGGGACAATGGCGAACGCCCTCGTTGGATCCCCGAGGCACACTGGGATGGGATGGTGTAAAAGTGAGGAAGTGTCTTGTTCCAGCAAGCCAGTACTAGGAACAAGGCAAACAGAACAGCTGATGCTGCAGCCTTTATCTACACTGGGGGCAGCATTTTAGTCCCTGATTTATAAAAAAAGGTTTGGAAGTATATTTTGTTAAACATTTTTTATGAATGACTTAATATGTTTTCCACTAACAATCTCAATACATTGTGAACTACAGGAGCTAAAGGAGCACCACAAGCCATCATTGTATGAGGTCATGCAAATGACCAAGGAAAACAAAGTCAGTGCTTGGGTTAACCAAAAATCGATGGACATGGCAGTAATTTAATTTAACTTACACATGCTTAAACTTACAAATTATATTACTAAATTTTATCATTATTTTACATTTGCAGGAGGCGTATCTTGCCATGAGGGCCAAGAATGAGGGAGAGTTGGTGGCTTCCACACTTGAGGGGGAGGTACCTCTCACCCTTTCTTGTTCTAATGACAATACCATATATATGGAGGTTGTTGGCAGTGTGAACAAGAAAGAGAGGGTGTTTGGCTTGGGAGACGTGGGCATACAACTTGCCAAAAAAGGGAAGAACTCCGCCTCTTCCTCTTCCTTTGGCCTTCTGGTAGATGTTGTTCAGGTTATTGAGAACCTGAACAATGAGCTATAGGAGGAGCGACACCGGAGGCAGCTTTTAGAGGAACGGGCCGAGGAGGACCGACGCCAGAACTAGCTACTACAGGAGCAAGCTGTTAAGGATCAATGACGGGCTGAGGAGGAATGACTCGAGACTCATCGACAACTGGCAGCACAACAGGAGTTGATCATGCAGATGATGGCGAGGCTACCCCTATCTACTTCTTAATTGTCCCCACCACCACCACCACCACCACCACAGGATTCCCCAAACCGTGATTTTACTTTTGTGGTTCATTTTTTTGGTATTATTGTATAGATTGTGTATATATTTGATTTACAGTTTATCTTATTCAGTATTTGTTTTATCTCATTCTCCTTTTCCATGTGAATTTGCCAATTTAGTATTCTATTACTTAAAATTCAAATTCAATGAAGGAAAACCCTAAATTATAATAATAATAGGCAATATAATTATTGTCATTATTAACTGATATTTAATATTTAACCGATTCAATTAAAAAATAATTAACAAAAATTCCTAAAAAACCATATTCACATTAGCAACGGATAGCGGTTGTCGCTATTAGACAAGAATTTAGCGACAAAAGGAGGTAGTAGTTATGTGGCGGCAATGTAGCGACAGGGTATGGTGGTCGCTATATGACAGCAATATAACGACGGGTGTGATGGTCGCTAAATGGCAGCAATGTAGCGAACGGGTGTGGTAGTCGTTATCTGGCAACTATGTAGCGACGAGTAAAGGTGGTTGTTATCTAGCAACAATGTAGCAATGGGATACAATGGTCGCTATATGGCAGCAATGTAGCGATGGGATATGGTGGTCGCTACCTTGTAACACTAGTGACAGGATACAGTGGTCGCTACCCCGTGACACCAGTGACAGGGTGCGTCACCAACCATGGGACCAAAGTAGCGACGACGCCGTCGCAAGGGTGCTTACCTCGTTGTTGTTCTACCAGTGACGATTGTGTTAGCGATGATGTTTTTTTCGTCAAAATATCCATCGCTGATTCACTTAGCGACTAAATTCATATGATTTAGCGATGGCTTAAGGCCGTCGCTGACTGGTCTTTTTTTAGTAGTGATGTAGATCACAGGGCAGATGTATCGAGGAAAGAGAAAGAAGACATTTTAGCGAAGCTTTCATAATTTGAGAAGGCACAAACTAAATAGAGAAGTAGAGTAAACAAGGTTGAGGAAGACAATGCCAAATTGAGGCGAGCTGTTGAGCAAAATATTACACGGTTGAATAGAATGTAAGTGGATTCAGATTATCTTGTCGAGAGGTTAGCCTCTATTCTCATTATTTCTTTTCTTCCAATATTTGCTTGACAATGTAATTTCTAGTAAGTTGATAAATTTCCTGGTGCAGTCATTTATTGACAATTTTTTTTCTCTTCAATTTCCTTTAAGGTTAATGTTGGAATCTTCTATACATGAATTTTGGCAGAATATATATTTGGGATAATTTGTCATAATGATCGTTCTATGAGATATGAGTATATTATTGTAGTAATCCAAATTGTGTTGGTTACAGGCGCATTGTCATAAAATTACTTGTAACTATTTCTAGAGAAATCACAGCAGGGAGGTATGAAAAGCTTCTAACCTTTAGATTCATTTTGCAACACTACAATGAAACCCCTCCATATCCTATATTATGTAAAAAAATTGATATAGTTTCTGTCAGAACAAATCCATGTACTCAGATTTAATACCCCAAATTTTTGATATATGGTTTACATTCTAATCATGTTCCAATGTTTGGTTAGACTAAAATTGGGGTAAATAATCACTTTTTATTTCAAGTTCTGTCAGGGAACAGTCAAAGATTAAAGCTTTTGTACTCCAAAGTCCAAACTAAACAAAGGCAAACACGCTGCAAATAGTTGTTACATCCATGAGTTGGTCTATGACAAAAATAATAAGAATGCCACCGTAAGCTTTGTAAAACTAGTGATTAGATCGATGGATGCAATATCAGTGAATGTTTTAACCCATTAACCAGAAAGGTTATGAAATGATATTCTCCATTTCTCCACTTACATTTGTTTATTTGCAGCTTGTTATGTTTGCTTTCCTTATTTTTGTTGCTGATGTTAGTTATGTTCTTTTATCTAATTTTTGAGTTGTTTTGTTTAAATTGATCTTATTCTTGGTGTTTGTCATATTGGGGATAGGTTTTAGATCTTATGGTTAGCATGCTAGGATTCTCAGATGAGGATAAACAAAAGATAGGCATGGTTCAACAAGGTTCAGGCAAAGGTGTTGTTCATGGAGTTCTTGACCTGCCTGGCCGCCTAGTTGGAGAAATCTTGGGAGGAAGTTCAACCGAATCAACTACAAATGCAGGATCTGATGATCAGGTGATTTCTTCTTATCCAAAATAACTTTCTCCTTTGGTACGTATGGCTGTTTTTTTAATAGAATAGAACATAAACCACAATAACCATTGATAAGAAAATTGAGGGTATAGATTTACAGGATTCTATGGATTATTATCTAGTTGGTTAGTTTATAAAATCAATCCAATAATTTTTCCCTTGACAGCCTTATGCAATCTACCTTGTCCTCAAGAAACGTTTGTTGATTTTGTTAGCCATTTTTAGATGTATTTTGACATCCAACATCTTCCATTTTTGCTTTAAGTTGTGCTTTTCTTCCTTGTAGTCTTTTGCAGATCTATGGGTTGATTTTCTTCTCAAGGAAACCAAAGAAAGAGAAAAGAGAGAATCTTCTAGGATCAGGAAATACAGGTAAAGTCTAATTTTTATTTTACCAATAATTTCTTGAATATGATGATATTCTTGTCTTTGTTTGATTTAAATATTATTCTTAGTAATTTGATTTAAATGTTACGCAACATCTTAATCAGGAGACCAAAGTAGCAATAATAGTTATGATAATAATATAATTAATATATCATTAGTGGCAGTTTCTTATCGGGGGTTTAAACAGCCGCTAACAATACATTTAAACTCGGTTCATAACTAAGTTTAAAGGTCCATACCTATTGTAACAGCCCTCATTTTTGTATGATAGGTCCTTGAGACCAGTTGTCTATAGTCTGTGATAATTTTATGTGTACTGATGTTTGGGCTACGGCGGACTTGTTTATGTTCTGTTTTAAAAGATTTTGTGAGTGTGAGGCAGAGATTTTGGTTTTAATTATGTAAGTAATTGAGATAATTAGGATAACAATAAAAATGTGTTTAATAAACACTAATAACAAAGATTTATAAAATAAGACATTAAGTGATTTAATACAAATATTTAAGTAATTATTTTAAGTTATTAAATTGTGTAACTCCCCGGTTTGGGCCCAGAAGTTATCCAAGGGACTTGTGTAAAATATTTTTATACCAAAACGTCCCTCATGTTATTCCTAACAACTTTTACGAAGAACCCAAGACCTAATTCTAAACAACCAAGCTTAAAAACGTTGATTTTAAGTTACCTGGGTAAGCCAAAATGCAAGTCTGTACGTATTTTAGGCGTAATTTCTTCTCCCGTTATTGTATTTGAGTCATTCTTATCCTAAAATATCTGTATTAAATATATATACAACTTTTATGTTGACCATAAAAGCCAGTTCTCATCCCATAAATCTCAGAAATTAAAACACTACACCAATTCACATTTTTGAGCATCAGTTTGCACTAGGTGCGGTGTTTTCCACATAACTCCCTCATATGGCCATGAAATTGAATTAGGCCTTCACCAAATTTTTCTTAACCCAATTATACAAAACTTTGATGAAGAACTTAAAGCCCAAATCCCTACCCATTTGGCCCAAAAAATAATCTATGTAGGGGATAAAAATCCCATCATAGCCCTGCACCCCTTTTGTATTTGGACAATAACTCTCTCAAGTCTTGATGGATTATTTTATGCTTTATATCAATTTAAAGAGAACAAAAAGTTCTAAAAATTTCATGTTTAGCTTATTAGCAAACTCGGCCCATAAAACCCCTTAAACCCATGAGCAAGCTGCTGCCCTGCATTTGACACCTAAGCTTACATGCACCATGTGCCAATTAAATTGCTCCACCAGTTGGACACTTGTCCCAACCATGCAACACACTTCACCACCTCATTACCAGCTGCAGTGGACACACTTCACTTGCATGGAATCATTGTGACACTTTCCCCACTCACTTGCATGGCCGTGAGAACCTAGGGTGCAAGGCACTTGCATGCAAAAATTCATCCTTTCATCCTTTCTTTGTTTTTCTTTCTCCTTCTAACTTAGCAAAATTCCAGCAGCTCTTTTCTCCTTTCTTTCATGTCTTCTCCCATCTAAACACCATTATACAACCATCTCCTAAATCATCTTGCTACCCTACAAAGCTTCCAAAATTCAAGTTACTACCTTCCAATGACCATATCTTCTTCTTGAACCCTTTCCAAACAACAAGCATTTTTCTCTACCTCCATCCACCATATTCACGTAACTTCACCATCCTTCAAGGTATCCATCTTTTTCTTCCTTGATGAAACAATATATGGTGGCTTAGAAGCAAAAATTTTGAAGTCTTTGCCACCTTTCTTGAGCATGAAATTTTAGTGGTAAGGGGGAGTACTTTTCTTGTTTAAGATCCATGATTTAATACATGCATGGTGGGATATAAGTGTTCCTTAGCACTTATATCCTAATGCTCTGTTAAAGATCTAAATTTTTATGGTTTAATCTTGAAAATCCTTGGAAAAATAAGATCTTTAAGGAGCATTATGGCTACACCATGATTTTTGTTGAATCCTTTAAATTTTAAATTTTTATGAAGATTACTAACACTTGAATTTTATTGCTGCAAATTTTTTATTGTAACCTTATTACATGTGATAACTTGTCAAAACCACTAAAAAAAAACCCTAAACAGCTACCTCGATTTAGCGACCACCAGAATCCCGTCGCTAAATAGCGACCGAGTTAGCGACCACTAGCAAAAAGGGACCAAAAAAAGGTTAGCGACTCCATTAGCGACCACAAAAAAGTGGTCGTTAACAATTGAAATATTTCGTCACTATTACCGTCGCTAACTCCACCCTCGTCGCTGGAGCGGTCGCTATATTTCACCTCCCTCCATTTTTTGTTTCCCTCCAAGGTTTTTGATGGCGCCAAACCATAGCGACGGCCATGATCGTCGCTGATTTTCCCTCCAAACATTAGCGACGTTGAGGATTTTGTACTAGTGACTGGTGGTTGGCCGTCGCTATTATTTTCGGTCTTCCCTCCATAATTTTTATTTGAAGAAAGGAAGGTAGTGACGGTGGGGTGACACCGTCGCTAATGTTCAGGGGAGTAGTGACGGAATTGTTGTTCCGTCGCTAAATGTTTTAATTGTAGTGACGTTTTTATCGACGGTGTTTTGCCGTCGCTAAGGGTTAGTAATACTCGACCAGATCCTCTCCCCTAATTATTTGCCCTAACTCTCAATCCCTCCATCCTCTATTTCCCTGAGCCCCTCCAAGTCCCTCCCTTCCTCCGACTTCCTCGACCGGTCTCCCTCCCTCCGTTCCTTCCTCTGGCGGCGACGCTGTCTCCCTTCCTTCCTGACGGTGTCTCCCTTCCTTCCAAACCCTGTTAGCTTCTCCTCCTTCCCCAAACCCTCTCATGCGTTCCCTTCCCCGTCTCATTTCCCTCCTTCCCTCCTCCTTCCCCAAACCCTCTCTCATATCCACGGGTTCCGTCACAGCAACTGACCAACTCTCTCAGGTAAGCTTTTTTCGTATGACTTTAGGGATTATGTTGTTGGTTCCTTTTTTGTTTTGCTAAACAAGCGCTGCAATATACTTGCCTCATGTTGAGGATAGATAGAAAAGATAGGCTTATCAATTACAAATTAATGAAATAAAAGTTATGGTTTGGTTTAGGGTTTAGAATTACAACCGAGGATACATGTCTTTCACTGCCAGAATTGCCTCCACCCACATTGCTCTGTCTTCCATATTCTCTGCTCTCAAATGCAGTCTCTTCTTTGTCCCCGTGCATACTGAAAACCTCCTCTCGTCAGACTTGTTCTCTCTCACTGAACACACCTGCTAATAATTATATCAAACTCTATTCCACTCTGATAGAATGCCAATCACAAATTTAAAAGAAAAAAATTCAGATGCAATAACATATGTGTTGTTTAGTACATTGTTGTTTTATTAAAATTGGAGTTTATGAACAATAGTCTCTGATGCACAGACCTTCATTGTGCGGGCTACAAAATTCTTATAGAAAACTATTGTATTAAAAGAAAGACATGTTGTATAGGTGATATCTTACAGAACAAAACTTACATTCAATATCATAATTTGTTAACCAAATTTGGCATTTCATGTTAGTATAGTCCTTCCTTGTTTAAGCTATTGAAATGGAGAAAACCATTATCGAAATGAAATAAATGTCAATAGAAAGAACAACATTAATATACATAGAATAATGATATGTATTATCACATATACTCTAAACATGTTCACCTTTCTATGCTTAGTTTCCTATTTTCTATTTCTCTTTTCCTTTTCTTGCCCACAATCCTGTCCTTCACTATCGCTCAAAGCATTTCGAGATTGATCTTCACTTTGTCTGAGAAAAGGTTGTTAATAAGCAGCTTCAAGTGGTGCATATCCCTGCTCTGGATCAGATTGTTGATGCCTTAATCAAGCCTCTGTCTCCAGCCAGATTTCAGATCCTAAGGTCCAAGCTTCATACGGGCAATTCTGATTTCCCCCCATGAGCTTGCGGGAGAGTATAGGAGTAGCATAAGTGTTTACCTTGTTCAGTTAATAAAACTGACAGCTGTACTTTTCTTTCTCCCTTTACCACTGTATAAATACAGTGGTCTCTCTTTGTACAGATCACTTTTACATAATCAATATTCAGATTCAGAATTCTCTACCTTCCCTCTAAAATTGTTTCTGTCTCTAAATCCAATTCTCTGTCTTCTCTCTAGATCTATTTCTCTCTCTCTAAAATCAATAACATATAACAGGTCAAAACACTCACTTTCTCTAATTTTTGTTTTCTCGGTCAAACTCCTTTAGCAGGAAACAAAATAACATCTCTGTAATTTTCCTATAAATTTGGTATTAGAGCCCCAGATCTAGAGATCACTTTACAGCTGACCAGACTTCATAGCTAGGCAAACAATACTTGAATTCAAAGATTTTTTTTTCTCAATGAACACCTACAGTGTGAACCTAGTTGTCGCAACCTGGATCGTGACGGCGCGGTGAGGAAGAAAAACTGGTTTGAAACAGGGAGTCGCCACCAATATTTTTATCCATAGGAAAAAACATTGGGAAAAAACTAAGTTTAGTGAAAGCACTAGTTTAAAGATGAGATTCAAGTTCGGGAGTCGGTTACGAGTAGGGAAGGTATTAGCACCCTACATCGCCTGTCAGAAACAGTACCAAGATTGAAAGCGCAATATAAATAGCCTTAAATAAAACATGGTTTCTTACTTTTTTTTATTCTTATTTGAAAACGACGGAATGAAGTAAGAGAACTGTACAAACATAGAATGTCGAAGCGAGGTCAACGGGATGTTTCATCCGAATTAAACTCGACTTCGATATGAGACAGAGAGGGGAAGAGAATGCTAATAAGACGTCACGCCTAAATTAGACATCCTCGGATAAAAAAGGGACAGAGATAGGAAAGAGATAAGCAGGACGTCTCGTCCTAAGTATCCCTTCCCTATGAATTATGGCGAGGCTTGAACAAAAACTAGGGGGAAATCAACAAGACGTCACGTCTAAATTGATTTTCACGGAAGCGACAAAAAAGAACATTTATGAAAGAAGCACGAAAGTGAGGAAATAAATCAGTAAAAAGAAACAAGAAAGATGGGCCCGACAGGAGTTGAGGTCCTGCTCCTACGTATTCTTGAATTATCAAGAAATCAGGGTTACGTAGTTCTAAATTTTTTTTTGTTTTTTAGGGGAAGACTTGGAAAATGATGATGGACGTTATTGAGGTAGGGAACTCATACAAGACGAAGTTCTTCGTACGTGTACGGATCCTAAAGAGATTGTGTAGACGGAAGTATTTTCCGTACGACACTGACTAAAAATGATTTTTTTCTCTTTTTTTTGATTTTATTTAGATTTGAAAGAAAACACAGAAAACATTCATTTCTCTTTATTATATTTTTTTTAGCTACAAAGAAAAAAAATAAAAGAAATTTAACTGAATGAACTTAAGTAAGTGAACAAGTTCATGAAAAAAAAAATATAAATTCAGCAGAAGGAAATACAATAATAAAAAAACGAAAGAAAGGAGACAGAACAAAACTGACGGTAAAGTCTTTGAATAGCCGGACTGTAGCTGTTGACCGGTATGAACTTTGTTAGACGAGCTGCTGGTGTAGGATCGAAGAACCGGACTGCAAGTTGGAGCTGGGATGGTGTGGAGTTATAGAACCAGACGGCGGGCTTGAGCTGAGACGGTGTAGAGGATTTAGGAGACTGGAGGGGCTGCTGGGTGAAGACTTGAGGGGCTGGACAGTGTGGAGTTTAGGAGAAGGCAATGTTGAGAGAATTTGAGAGAGAACGATGTTGGCAATTTATGGAAGAGCTGGACGGTGTGGGTGGTTTATGGAAGAGCTGGACGGTGTTAGTGGTTTAAGGAAGAAAGACGGTGTTGGTGGTATTAGGAAGAGCAAGGACGGTGTCAGTGGGTTGAAGGACGGTGTGGAGAGGACGAAGTGGTGAGAGGAAGGTAAGGACGGTTGTACAGGTTTATAGGAGTAAGGTTGGCGTACGGGTTCGAAGGAAGATTGGGACGGTGTTTTAGGAGGGGTTATGTAGAGAAGAGTATGAACCGTTATGGAATGTTGGGGATGGATTAAGACAGAAACGGTGTGGTGTGGTGAGGACAGATGGGAATAGAAATGATGTGGTGTGATGGGAATGAGTTCCTTAGATTCAAGACTCTTGAAATGAAAATTTTTTAGAGGTTCCCCTCCCCTTCCAGATCTGGACTGCCCAAAAAAAAAAGATCCCTCGTGCCTCTTCAGCTAAGGCACTTATAAGGCAATCCTTATTAGAATATGCCAACATAAGCATAAGACAGACAGCAAAGTGGATGCATCGAAGAATGCCTTCTTAGAAGGAAGAATTGGATGTGCGCAGAGGATTCATCTTTCAACAGCATATCCATTTCCGACACCATCAATCAAAAGGAGGATCTGACACTAGCACTAGGATCTGTCTATGCTTGGACTGATTGGACGAGCATCCGCTTTTCGGCATACCGAGACTTCTTATTCCTCAGCGACTTGGCAATAGCCTGATTCCACATAGGCAAGGCAATGAAATTGAACAAGCTGAGATTCCCTTTTGGAGATGGTTCCGAAATACTATACAATTGTTAGTGGTGTGGCTCAAAGAATTGTGCCACTTGCAGTCTTTCTTTAGGATGTGGGCCGAGTGCTTGGACAGCACGAGTCTCCACTCACCCACGTGCCTAGTGGAGACAGCCTGGCCACTATCAGTTTGTGGGATACGGCGGCTGGTGGGAAATTTTTAATTTCTCCACTTCCGTCCCCTATCTGCCACTCCCAGGATTCCTGGATCCACTTGGATTGTGGAAATCCAAGTCATCATGGTGGGAATATGGGAGTAGGGGTCGGTTTTCTGCTTCTGACTCGGGTTTAGTGCCTCAGTCGGTATACACCCATAGTGGGAAATAATCCGAGTAGAAAAGGTGCCTTTAAACAAAAGACCGAGTGGAAAAGGTGCTATTTATACAAAAACCAAGTGAAAGCTTTGCTCGGTATGAGGCTGCTGTGAAACATTCAATCGGAACTGAGTGAAAAAGTGACTCGGAACTGACTGAGGAAGACTCGGAAATGGGTGAAAGTGACTCGGAATTGGGTGAAAGCTGACTCGGAATTGGGTGAACATGGCTCAGAAATTGCTAAAAGAATGGCTCGGAAATGGCTAAAAGAATGGCTCGGGAATAGGCGGAAAGGGGCTCAGAAATGGTGAAAGGATGACTCCGAACTGGTTTAAGTATGGCTCGGGATTGCGTGAAAGGATAGCTCGGAATTGGATAAAATTGGCTCGGCAATTGAGTAAGAGGACTCACTCGGAACCGCCTGAAGAGTGTGACTCGGCGCTGACTGAAAAGTGGCTCACTCGGTGTTGACTGAAGAGTGGTTCACTTGGTGTTGACTGAAGAGTGGTTCCCATTCACGCTTGTGCGTGTTAAACTCGCTTGGGCGAGCACATTCTGACAGCTAACATTATGCCTCCCGCTTGAGCGAGACTCCTTCGCTTAAGCGAGATTATGGCCTCCAAGGTTCTCGCTCGAGCGTAACCAGAGTCGCTTGAGCGAAAGACCTTTGCTAAATCAGAAGCACTCAATCGGAACTGTTTAAGTGATTCACTCAGAGATTGTTTGCTCGGATTTACTTGGTAGTATCGCGGTTTGGAGTACTCAATCGGATTTGCTTCAATTGGAGGAGTTTTGTTCGGCAGTGCTTCTGCTTGAAGCATTCATTCGGCTCCTCTGCTTGATTCAGTCGGTACTTTAGAATATTTTACTCGGCATCTCAGCACCATTCTTTCTTTGACTTAAGACTGATTCAATCCTGAAGTAAATTTCACTCAGAAACACATCACTTGGATTGAATCACTCGGAGAAATTTTTGGTCGGATACATGGCTCGGGAGTGAGTCAATCGGACGCATTCATTATCCTTGCCTTTCACTCAGGATTGTTTCATTTGTGCATCAACCCGCTCGGATGTACAATCGAGAGTCTTCCTTGTTTCTTCAATCAGAATAGAACTTTCAACTCAGCTCGGGATGTATAATCAGACCACTCGGTGTATTCACTCGGGAATCAGACTTGCTTTTCATTCGGAATTTGTCCTCAATCGTCAATCAACCCATTCGGACTTACACACTCAGGAGTTGGTCTTTCTTTTCACTCAGAACTTTGGAGCTTGATAGAATCTGGTCGGTAAAAGCGTTCTTTCCAGATCAGTGCTTTGCTTCGCTCAGAATGCACCTATCGGAGATCTGTTCTTTCAACAAGTGTTCTTTTGGAGTACAGAGTGTTTCTTCATTCGGAATTAACTCACTCAGGGATCTTTGATTCGGAAATAATTCCTTTTACACTCGGACTGGCTTGAAAACATCTCCCACACTTGAAACTTACTCGAAAATGCCCTACCTGGAGACATACCACTCGACCATGTCCCACTCAGAGACCCCTACTCGGAAATGATCATTCTGAGTCATTCTACTCGGAATTTCACTCGGAAATGGCTGACTCGGATATCTCACTCGGTAAAAGCCATTTTTCACTCGGAAATAGCCATTATTCACTCGGAAATAGCCATTTTTCACTCGGAAATTATCATTCTGAGCCATTCTACTCGGCAGATCATTCAGAAATGAAGCCCAATCCTCTCAGAATTCTTTCCATTTGGGTCGGACCGAAAGAGGTGTTCACAGATGCCCCTCTTTACTTCTTTTTCACAAGAGAAACACGAAGCTTTCCGTGTTTTTGAAGTGAAAAGGAAGTAATGATATGAACACCGATGTAGGGACCAAGTGGAACCTCTCGATAGGTATGGTGTCTGAGTTGTTGTGACCTTTTCCTCTTTTCTATATCCGTCTCTCTCTGTTTTTTTTCTCTTTTTTTTTGTTTCTTTTTTTTTTGAGTTCTAAATGAACCGGGAAAAATTCTTTCAGTTAACAGGAGGTGAGAAGATCGGGATTGATCCCCGTTAGACTGGAAGGATGCCTGTATAGGCGACTGGAAAGTAAAGGGCGCCTGAATAGGCGAACGGAAAGTAAAGGGTGCCTGAATAGGCGAATGGAAAGTAAAGTGTGCCTGAATAGGCGAACGGAAAGTAAAGGGTGCCTGAATAGGCGAACGGAAAGTAAAGGGTGCCTGAATAGGCGAACAAAAAGTAAAGGGTGCCTGAATAGGCAAATGGAAAGTAAAGGATGCCTGAATAGGCAAACGGAAAGTAAAGGGTGCCTGAATAGGCAAACGGAAAGTAAAGGGTGCCTGAATAGGCGAACAAAAAGTAAAGGGTGCCTGAATAGGCGAATGGAAAGTAAAGGGTGCCTGAATAGGCGAATGGAAAGTAAAGGGTGTCTGAATAGGCGACTGGAAAGTAAAGGGTGCCTGAATAGGCGAATGGAAAGTAAAGGGTGCATGAATAGGCGAATGGAAAGTAAAGGGTGCCTGAATAGGCGAATGGAAAGTAAAGGGTGCCTGAATAGGCGACTGGAAAGTAAAGGGTGCCTGAATAGGCAAATGGAAAGTAAAGGGTGCCTGAATAGGCGAATGGAAAGTAAAGTGTGGGGTTGACCCTCGGTTGACAGGAAATGCAGAGATTGGGGGAGCTAACAGGACGTCTCGTCCGAATTAACTCACCTTTGGCAGGAAATTTAAAGGTTCGGGGTGGTGCCCCAGTTTGACATCACTGAAGGTTCTTGGGGAATTGCTTCCTGAATGAAAAAGAGTGATCCTGGGGTGATGCCTCAGTTTGACATGATTTGAAGGAACCTTGGGGAACTACCCCTTGACTGGAACAGAAGAAATTTAGGAAGATGCCCCAGTTTGACATGGTTTGAAAGAACCTTGGGGAACTACCCCTTGACTGGAACAGAAGAAATCTGGGGAGATGCCCCAGTTTGACATGGTTTGAAGGAACCTTGGGGAACTACCCCTTGACTGGAACAGAAGAAATCTGGGGAGATGCCCCACACTACAATAGAAAATGAAAAAGGAAGCGCCACTATTGTCTGCGGTTGGGTGGAACCGTAGACTTTGATGAAAAAAATAGAGTATTGTATGCGGTTTCCATATCAAACGCTGACAATACTATTGTCTGCGGTTGGGTGTTTGAACCGCAGACATCAGTGCGAGCGGGACCCTTTATTAAACGCAGACAATACTCATTACGCTAGCTTTTGCTCTCCACCGTGTATAACATATTTTATTATTTTTCAATGGCTGACTTTTCAAAGTTTAGTATTAAGCTTCTAGAAGTTTTGTTTGTAACTTTTCATTTGTTGTTCTTTCCAACGTTTCATTTTCTATTGTGCTCTTTGTGCTTATACCCTTTATGCTTCCACGCCGCTCTTCGTAACTTGCTGGCAGATTTGTGTGGTCCATTTGTACGTTTGCATTTTGCTGTTGGTGGTCCATCCTCTTGTGCTATTTTGTACCAGAGTGTCCTCTTTCTTTCTTCAAGTAAGTTTTTTTATTTTTTTATCTCCCCCTCTGTTTTGGCTTCCTCTATTTTGGCTTTCCTCTGTTAAAAATTGCTTAAATTTTCTTTATTATTAGATACCAAAATAATAATGATAATAATAATATATACTGGAAAAAGAGACATATTATTCAACTAACTAACAGCTTCCATGTATTGCCATGTTATTTACTTATTTTTATAATATATATATATTTTTTGGCTTCTTAATCTTTGTATATTATTTGATGCCTTTAGCCAAGTGTATGTATAACATGTGCCTTTATGATAAACTTTTATGGTTCTTTGGATATAACTATGCTGTAGCCGTGATATGCAAGAGGAAGTGTAGGATAGATTGAAAAAATTGTCACATGGTATAGAATAAAATAATGATGAGTGGAAGGAATTAAAATAATGGGTGGTTGAGAGGGCTTTCACGTGAACAAGGGAAAAGATATATGTCTTCATTGTTGAAAGCTTGTTGATTATGGATGACTTAATTAATTAATAAAACTTTTAGCATGTGGGCCCTTTAATAAAAAAATTCAGCAATTTGCGTTGATTTTACTCTACTTTTACGTTGGGAGCTAGTAGAAAGTAGGAATAGATTTGTAATTTTTTTAATTCAAAGATCATGGGTGGGCCAAGCTGTACTTTATTCAATTCATTAATTCATCAAAGTTTTTAGCATATTTACTTGAAAGAAAAGGAGATTATAGAAAAGGAGATTATAGAGGTGGATTTTTGCATTTTTAGTGAAACAAACAATTTAATTAACTTAAATGGAAACTTCAAAAATTAATTTTTTTTAAAGAAATGGAATTATAATTTAAGTTATTGATATTTTGAAACGATTAGTTTAACACTAATCCAAATAATTGATGTAAATTAATCAACTATTAAATAAGTTAACTATGTAATATGAAATCGAATAAGTGTAATGGTTTAGCTTTCCTTTTCAAGTTTCATAGATTTTATTTATTGTAGTTGGATATGGTAGTAACTTGTAAATGTAATGTGTATTCTATATTAAGTTAATTGTACATAAATTAATAATTAGTTCTTCCTTGCATTTACTAAGAATGGATCGACGTTGGGTGTATGCTAATCGTTTGTCTCAAGAGTATGAGGATGGAGTGAAGGAATTCATTCGCTTTGTAATTGAACATGCCAAAGACCCCAACCGCATTCCTTGCCCATGCTGGTGTTGTTCGAATGTGAGGCAGGTTAATGTTAATGAATTAAAAGATCATCTTATGTGTAATGGAATTGCTACAAGTTATACATGTTGGACAAAGCATGGTGAGGTAAGAGCTGGATGTAGTGAAAGTGCAGGAAGTACTATGAACTTGACAGCTATGGATACTGGCACAGATAACATGTACATGGGTGATAATGTTGAAGAGATTGCAAAGGTTCTTGAGGATGATCTTCGAGATTGTCCTGCGATGTTTGACAGTTTAAGAAATGATGCAAAGAAGCCATTGTATGCTAGTTGCTTGAAATTCACAAGGTTGTCAGCGGTGTTAAAGCTATATAACTTGAAAGCAGGAAATGGTTGGAGTGATAAAAGTTTCACAGCTCTACTTTCTCTTCTGAAAAAGATGCTTCCAGATGATAATGTGCTCCCAGGAAGAGCTTATGAGGCAAAACAAATGTTGTGCTCTATCGGGTTGAGTTACCAGAAAATACATGCATGTCCCAATGATTGCATTTTGTTTCGAAATGAATATGCATCATACTCCAGCTGCCCTAAATGTGATTCCTTACGATATAAAAAGGAAAATTCTTCTCCTGCTAAAGTTGTATGGTATTTTCCTATAATACCGAGATTCAGGCGCATGTTTCATAATGTAGAAGATGCAAGACACTTGACATGGCATGCTAATGAAAGGATTAGGGACGGGAAACTTAGGCATCCTGCAGATTCTCCTCAATGGAGAAAAATTGATGATGAATACCCAGAATTTGGCAATGAACCCAGAAACCTACGACTTGCATTGTCAACTGATGGAATGAATCCACATGGAGTTTAAAGCAGCACCCATAGTACATGGCCTGTGATTTTAATGATTTATAATCTACCTCCATGGTTATGCATGAAGAGAAAATATTTAATGCTCTCGATGCTAATTTCTGGACCTAAACAACCTGGAAATGATATTGATGTGTTTCTAGCCCCTTTAGTTGAAGATTTAAAAATGTTATGGGACCATGGTGTTGAAGTATACGATGAATATCAAGGTGAGAGTTTTACTCTACGAGCAATGTTGTTTGGTACAATCAACGATTTTCCTGCCTATGGCAATCTATCTGGGTATAGCATTAAAGGCCAATGTGGATGTCCTATATGTGAAGAAGATACAGATTACATCCGATTGAGTCATTGTATGAAGAATGTGTTTCTTGGACACCGTAGATTCTTGCCATTGGGACATCATTACCGGGGATGGAGAAAGGCATTTAATGGCAATACAAAAGAACGTAGAGCCCCTATAAGCTTAACAGGTGATCAAGTATTTGACAAGGTGAAAGATTTACAAACTAATTTTGGTAAACCTTTTGCCAAGAACCTTCCTACTAGTGGGTGGAAGAAAAGGTCTATATTGTTTGAGTTGCCTTATTGGAAATCATTATATGTAAGACATTTTCTTGATGTGATGCATATTGAACAGAATGTTTGTGAAAGTATCATTGGTACACTTCTGAACATTCCAAGAAAGACCAAAGATGGCATCAAAGCAAGACTTGACATGGCATGTATGGGAATAAGAAAAGAATTGAGTCCACAAAAAAAGGGAAAGCGAATATATCTACCCCCAGCAGCATATACACTATCTCAAAAAGAGAAAACAACATTTCTCTGATTTTTTAGTGCAGTTAAAGTTCCAGAAGGGTACTCTTCAAATATCAAGAGTCTTGTATCAATGAAGGATCTCAAGTTAAAAGGTCTAAAATTCCATGATTGTCATATTCTCATGGAGAGTTTGATCCCGATAGCTATGCGATCAATTTTGCCTGAAAAGGTTCGTGGTACAATAACAAAGTTATGTTTCTTCTTCAAGGCAATTTGTAGCAAGGTGGTTGACCCTGGGACATTACCGGCTCTACAGAATAAAATTGTTACAACATTATGTGAGTTAGAAATGTATTTTCCACCCTCTTTTTTTGATGTCATGATTCATCTAACGGTTCATTTGGTTAGAGAGACACAATTATATGGCCCGGCTTACATGAGATGGATGTATCCCATTGAACGTTACATGAAGATTTTGAAAGGATATGTGAAGAATCGAAGTCGGCCAGAAGGTTGTATTGTTGAACGATATATAGTTGAGGAGGCAGTTGAGTTTTGCACATCTTACTTGTCTAATGTTGATTTCATAAGGGTACCAAAGTCTCATCACACAGGAAGGTTAAATGGCCATGGTTTGACTGGCGCACAAATCATAGATGTTCCAATAATAGAATGGGAACAAGCCCATTTATATATTCTGCATAACACTATAGAGGTTGATCCATATGTTGAATTTCACAAGGAGATTCTCAAATCTAGGTATCCAAGTAGGAATGAAAATTGGATATTAAAGCAACACAATCAAACTTTTGTACCATGGTTTAAAGATCATATTTCAGTGGAATTTGGAGAAAGAGGTGCTTCAGTGTCAGAGAGAATCAGATGGATATCTAAAGGACCACAAATACAGGCCTTTTCATATAGTTCTTACATGATTAATGGGTATACATTTTATACAAAGGAGCATGATGAACGGAGTACACAACAAAATAGTGGCGTGAGTCTTGTTGCTCAGTCATTGCATATCTCAAGTGCTAAAGACAAAAATCCAATATATGCAAGTATGTCATACTTTGGGGTTATTGAACACATATAGAAGTTGGATTATGTAATGTTTAAAGAGGTGGTATTTTGTTGTAAGTGGGTTGACAATAACCATGGTGTTCGAGTTGACGGATCAGGCTTCATACAAGTTGATCTAAATAAAGAAGGATACAAAGATGATCGGTTTATTTTGGCATCACAAGCTAAACAGGTGTTCTATGTCCCAGACCCTTCAGACAAAAGGTGTTCAATTGTTCTTTTATCAAAGGAAAACATGAGTAAAAATGTTGAAGAATATGCCTTAAATAATGATGTTGAGGATAATCCTTTCTTGGGAATGTCACAATCACAAGGCAGTGATCCAATGATAGAAGATAACATGTATTTAAGAAATGATCATACAGATGGAATATGGATAAATATATTACATCATGGTACAAGGAAAAGGAAGAGGATAACCTAAATGTGTATGACTTTTTCATTCATTATGTTCATGTTTACTATCTCCATTTATTATATTTATGTAAACATAACTCACCATGTGTATGTATGATTTTACAGATCCATGGCATCTGACACTGAGGATGTAAATAAAGATGCTAGTAAAAACAAGAAAACAGGACGTGGATGTAGCATGTTGAAGAACATTATGAAGGCTACAAAAGAAGGACAAAAACTATCGGTAACAACAAATTACTTGCTTTTATTTTTTACACTTGAAATACACTTACTTACTTGTCTTGTTTGTAGGTTGGATGGAATCTTAAGGGCCAGCCTATAAATCCCAACAAAGCTAGTTTTGTGAATTATATTGGCCATGTCACCCGGAATAATGTGCCAATCTCATATGATAAATGGGAAAATGTACCTGATGAAATCAAGAGAACTATTTGGGATTTAGTGAGGGTAAGCTTATCATGTCTTGGATTTTTGAACACTATCTAACCCCTTAAGATTATTTAATATCATTTGTTTCCAGCAAGCCTTTGATGTGGATGAGGAAAGAAGGAAATTTGTACTTTCTAAGGCCGCTTAAGCGGCTAGATCATTTAGAACAAAAGTAAAGAAACGTGCAGTTCATGAAGATGGTGATCTTAGTTTAGAAATTCCAGAAAAATATTCTAGAATGATAGATGAGGATGTCTGGAATGATTTTATGAGTCATTATGAAACTGAAGAATTCAAGGTAATAAAAGTTATGTTCCTTTCCATTTACTGTCTTCAAATTCAAGATACCTAGTCTAACATGTTTATAAAATTACATTGTGTTTAATTAGAAACTAAGTAAAGAAAATACTGAAAGAGCAAGGTCAATGCAATATAGGTTCAGAAAAGCTGCTAAAGGGTATGCTATTTTGGAACAAGAGATGGTATGTATGATTGATTAGTATTTTGTTAGCAATAACTTTTATAACCTTAAATTATATGATAGTGTATTACAAATAATGTTTGTAGTTAGCCGAGTCAAGCTCAGACGGGACTTCTTCTATACCTCGTCATTTATTATGGAAAGCTGGCCGAGTTAACAAAGGTGGCATAATTGATGATGAAAGTATTCTGAAAGTATGGGAAGAATGTGTAAGTATCATAATTGACTAGATATATTTTTGTTTTGTATTCTATTTGGATAATTTTCATGTTAATTACAGGAGAAGCTCTCACAATCGTCTGAATCACAATGTGAATCTCGTGATGATATTCTGGCTAAAGCCTTAAATGTACCAGAGCACCCTGGCCGTGTTAGGGGTATCGATTTTGGTGTTTGTCAAAGAGATTTATTTGGACATAAAAAGCAAACTCATTATAGCAACCATGAAATAGAGCAACTAAAGATACAAATGGAGAAACTAACACAGATTGTTGCACATTTTGTAAATACACAAGCACATCCATCTCATATGCCAGAAATGGTGAGACCAGATCCATGTATGCCATCCATTGGGCAACCTACTAGGCTATCAAGTGGAAAAGGTAGTTGCACACCACTACCAGTTTCAGGAAAACCACCTCCATCGAGTGGTAAGGATAGTTGGACACCAATTTCAATGTCAAAGTTACCTAAGGTATATTAACAAATGTATGTACTGTTATGTAACTATTGTGTACATGCATGACTTTACTGTTTATTAATAATTATTCTTACTTGATTTTAGGGTGAACATAAATGTTTATTACATTTGTTAACTCCAAGGCATCGAATGGTTGCTAAAGGTAAAGTGTATAATTTGTCGGGGGAGACTCTCCATCATAACACAATGTTGGAAAATATGCAAGAGTGTCAATTGACATAGTGGAAGAAGTTGAACGTCATACTACACTTCCTGTACCTAATGAAAATGAATGCTTGGTAACTCTGACTGATGCATTAGGTACTTTTGTGTCTTGGCCTATTCATCTTATACAGATACTTAATCAGGTATCCTTTAATTGTTATATTTTACTTTGATAGTTTATTTTGTTTAGTATAATTTAGCTAATTTATTATGTTCACATGGAAATTTTAGACACCAACAACATCCAAGAATAAGGGAAAAGACGCAAGCCATGTAGCAAAATCAGTAACTTCCCCATTAAAACAATTGTCTCCCAGTCCATTAGTTTCTAGCAATAGTGCCAAAGCAGTTCTTTATTGCAAATTTTTAGAGTTTTATGTGAAATCCCATCCAGAAGGGGTCCAATTTTCTCTTCACATGCCTATTGAAATATTCAATGTTGAATTCGAAGACCAAATTGGCACTGAATGCATTAAGGAGATTCTTGATCATGATTTGTTGAGTGCTACTAGTATTTGTGTTTATATGAGGTATTTAATAATTGTAACAATTACTTTACTATTGCCTTGCTATGTTTTAAAAAACTTACTTTGGTATTTGTGTTTATATCAGGTTTCTATATGATCAGTACGTGCATGGAAATTCAACAATAAAGTTTTCTTTTCTATCTCCACACATGTTGTCTCAATATAACAAAGACCGCCCTTTTCAATATATAGCTGATGCTCTTTGTTCATTTCGTGAGCAAGATAAATTGATTATTGCACCATATAATACAGGGTGAGGTCATCATCATTTGTTGACAGTAACCTTTCTTAATGATTTGTCTTAACTAATATATACTTGTTGGAAAAACATACAGGGGATATTGGGTATTGATTGCCATTAACGTGTTGGATAAAATTGTGTATTATTTGGATAGTCTTCATGGTAATTTCAATGAATACCCAGAAATGAGAGACTTGTTTAATGCGTGAGTATATTATTTATCTAGTGGAAATTTTCATGAGTGTATCTAATGATAGAATTTATTAACATACGCTTTTTGTTCTAATAAATTTTGTTAGAGGTATATGTATTTATCGTGCATTTCGAGGAATCCCGATACCTAAATTCAAGACCCAAATGAAATGGTGCAAGGTGGAGGTATATGTTTTCATCTTTTACCTTTTATAGTTTATCAATCTAATAAGTGCTTTTAATGGTGTAATCTTTTCTATGTGCAGTGTCCTCGTCAAAAGAATAATATAGACTGTGGATATTATGTAATGAGGTTCATGAAAGAGATTATACAAATGAGACAAACAAAGATTCCAAAGACAATATGACTCTAACCATGTGTATTATACTCCCATTATAATTTTATTTTCTTGATGTCTATGTGTATGTGTATGTATTATTCTCCTACACTGCTTAAATGTTTGCACTTGCAGTATTTTGATGAGTATCAGTGTACCACCTACAACACTGAACAATTGGATGAAGTAAAGGAGGATTGGTCTTCATATGTTTTCAACACATTTTTAAATTAGGTTAATTTTTAAATTTCATGATTTCTTAGTTCCTTTGTTCATATTTGCTAATTTTGCCTTATATGTATTAATCTGCTTATGTTTTTGTCAATTAGGAAACAAAGTAACTCATCCTTTGCAGTCAAAGTCCTACATGAACAATGCCAACAATAGATAGTACCACCATGTTTTTTGGGTTGCACATGTTATATGAATCATGCAAACAGTTGATTGTACACACCTATTTTTTGGACAGCACATGTCGTATGAATCATGCTAGTAGTAGATATATAGAACTCACACTTAACATGTTATATTTCGGTGTAGGATAATGTTAGATCCATGCGTTAGTCATTGGTATTGCTAACTAATGGTGGTTGACAATTTACTATGATACAATGTATGTCTTAAGGCAACAATGTTCATTGATCAATTATCATGTGTAGGAATTAAAATTATTTTTAGACTAGAATACACTATAATGACAGATGTGGGCTTGATCAAATTTATAAGTGGATGTATTCCTTTTTAGGTATTAATATTGTTATATTTCATTTTTGAGAAATAATAATGGAAATTAGTATATATTTGTATTAAATATAGGTGTCTGAAACTGTAAATATTAGTTGGTGAATTATGTTTTAGGTATCACTTAATGTTACAATGTTCATTGGAAATTATCATGTTCAAGAATTAGTATTGAAGTATGGAATTAATATAGGTACATGAAGCTAAACCCATTTTAAAAAATTATTGGTTGCTGTTTTACTTTTTTAGGTATTATTGTATCTATAATTTTAAAACTGTTAGTGTAAAAATTAGTTTATTAATTAATACAGGTTTAGTAAATTAAAAATTAAATATTAAAAATTAAAAAAAACCAACTATTGTCTGCGGTTATAGCATCAAGCGCAGACAATGTGAGACTATTGTCTGCGGTTCCGCATCACAACCGCAGACAATGTTTGCTTAGTGTTTGCTTATTGTCTGCACCGCTGACATTGTTGGCTTATTGTCTGCGGTTCCTCATTCCAACCGCTGACATTGTTGGACTATTGTCAGCGGTTCCACGTTACAACCACTGACAATACGTAACTATTGTCAGCGGTTTAAGCGCTGACATTGTTTTTTGTGCTATTAATAGCGCCATTATTTTTTGCGCTTAGACCGCTGACAATAGCTATTACGGAACCGCTGACAAAGGCCTTTTTTGAAGTAGTGCCAGTTCGAGTTGTTTAGGAAGGATTTGGTGATTCGGGGTACCGTTTCCTTGGATGAAGGAGAAAGAACCTGGGGTGATGCCCCAATTTGAATTATCTGTCTCAAAACCTTGGGGAGCTACCCCTTGAGTGAGAAGAAATGATCCTGGGGTGATGCCCCAGTTTGATTTGTTTGGGAAGTGTAGTTCCACTGAAGAAGGATTATTGGCTTGGGGCATTGCCCCTTGATTGGGAAGGGAAAATCTGGGGTCCACCTGGTATGTGTGGATTTACTGAGAGAGATGTGTTGGGCCCTTTGGGGAGAGTTCTTCTAAGCCTGATTAGAAAATGTTCTTACTAGTGGGAGAAGATGATCTGAATTGTAGGCTCACTGGGGAGAGTTTGGTGATTCTACTGGGGGAAAGTTTTGTTGGAAACTATCCTTGGGCTTGGAAAGGAGATACGCTTGACTGTCAGAATGTATTAGGTAGAATCCTTGGAAAGGAGTTTGAAAAAGTGTCAGCTTTGGCAGTTGAGGAAAAGACCTTGAGAGGTGCCAACTTTGGCGATTTGGAAGGGCTGAAGAGTGTCAACTTTAGGGGTTGAAGAAGAGATTTTTGAAAAATGCCAATTTTGGCGATTTGGGGAAAGAATTCTGAGAAGTGCCAACTTTAGCGATTAAGGAGAAGACTTTGAGAGGTGCCAGCTTTGGCGGTTTGAGGAAGGAGTTCTGAGAAGTGCCAACTTTGGCGATTTAGGAGAAGACTTTGAGAATTACCAACTTTGGCGACTTGAGGAAGGAGTTCTGAGAAGTGCCAACTTTGGCGATTTAGGAGAAGACTTGAAAGATCCTAGTTTTGGCAGCTGCGGTTCCATTGAGGAAAAGGACTTGATTGAGGCGTCAATGTTTGACATGACTGTCCGTTGTAATAACCTGCAGAAAAAAGGGTAAGTAGTGCAAAGATACATTCAAAAACTGGGTAGGTCCTGTGAAACCGCGGCCCTTAGGATAACTCATGGACAGAGGAGAATCAAAGAGGCGATCATAGCTTTGAAGCGCGTGCCTGGCTGAGTCTTTGTGATGATTGTCTAAGACGAGGTCAAGTAATGGGAGCGTCTTATCCCTTACGACTTTAAATGTTCACCATTCTTTCATTTTATTTTTATAAAAACACTATGTTTTATCAGATCAATGCAATTCATAACACATATCGAAAAAAGGGATTCATGTATGTCAAACAGAATATAGAGAATGGTCAACGGGAAAATAGAGGGGATGAAATGAAGTCACGTAGGACAGGTCAAGGCCAGAAGAGACAGGAAAGGTTCAAGGATCCTCCAGTGAATTCCTGAGACTAGTGAGAGCCTTAATCCCACGCCACGACCTCAAGTACATCGCTCAACTCTGCCTTTGAGAGGGTAGTTTGACCATGATCCACATGCCCCAGTTTGCACGTTTTGCACTGGAAACTTTAGTTACTCTGCCAAAATCTTGACCCTAATTTTTACCTGAGCCGTCTTTTCAGGTTTTCGACTCACCGGGTTGCTCTAACTTTTGCCTAGGCCACCCTTTCAGGTTTTCAACCTAGCGAGCTTTTCATGTGTTTTTCTCTTCTCGTTCATTTTTAGCTGCATCCTTTACAGTAAAAGGTTGAAACTGATTACACTCCAGCTGAGTCTGCCCAGCCTTTCCAAATTTAATTCGATCCTTTGGGGAACTGATGTCACTTTAAATAGGAGACTCCACCCCTATGCCATGTACCCAAGGAAATATTGGTGAGTCTTTTGGCATCGATGAGAGGGAATTATTTTGAGTCATCATTTTGGCCTTTATTTTTTCCTCTTTTTTTTTCATTTTCTGGATTTTTTCTTTTTCATTTTTGATTTTTTGTTTGCCCTTTCTTTTTTTTTTATCCCCTTGATGATGCAATGACTCAATCTGATAGACTATTTCCTTGGTTACATGGGTATGTTGATGACGACAAGAATGTAAGTTCTTGGTCTAATGACATTCATCCCCTTCATACAGAAAATGACAGCTTGCTCGATAATCTGGGCATAACTAGCTTGCCCCACTTGGCACGTGCATTGGACTTCAAGCTTGATTCTATTTTTTTTATTTTTTCATTCTTCTTTTTTGTTTTTGTTTTTGTTTTTGTTTTTTGTTTTTTTTTTGTGTTTTTTTTTGGGCAAAGTCTCCCTCAATTGTGTCTACATTTATAGGCATCAGTAATTCGCCCCTATCTATGTTGGTGACTGTTGAGGTTTCCTTAAATGACTGGCCTACCACTTGTTCAATTCGGGACTTGGCCATGTTGTCATTCCATAGATTCCCGCAAGATGTCTCTTGGTATATTGCCCCTGTGATTCCTTCAATTGTTCTTGACTTAGGGATATTCTTATCTTGATCCCTTTTTTTCATTTGATGATCTGAATTGCCTTTTAAAAGGGATAAAACTCTTTATCCTCTTATTCTAACAATCTTGTTAACTTGTGTGGTGGCTCACAAGCTTCCCTACCTTCTTTGTCAGCACAATCGACCGGGTAGTTGAGGTCGTAAAACGGGATTGTGATTTCATTAGTCTCAAGAGGATCATTTTTGATCTATAATTTAGTGCATTATGGCAAAAAATAAAAAGGAGAGAAAAAGAGGAACAAGCAAGTAAAGAAAATGAATCAATGCAAGGATAAAGGGATGAGAAAAATCTTTTTTTTTGAACTTCGATACGCATTTATTGATTGACTGGTAAAACAGTTTTTCCGCGCTTATTACATGAAAATCTCCCAAAGCCTTAGGCATAGCAGAGGGATAAACAAGACATTAAGGCAATGATAAATTAATTTGGTGAACCATTTAAAATCGTAGGGAGTTTGACAGCCTTCCAGCTACTGAGCTCTTGGCCCGGCGGGCAAGCGATCGCCAAATCAACATTATCATCAAAACCATTTCCAACTTCGACTACCACGGCATTAACTTCTGAGCCTCCATGATTAGGCAGGGGATTTATGATCACGTTAGGGCTTCCTTCTTGAAAATCGATCCAGTCGGCCTTGATCAAATCTCTCACTTTATATTTCAAAGCCATGCAATTTTCTGTGGAATGCCCTGGCGCCCCAGCGTGGTAATCACAATGAGCGTTTGGGTCATACCCCCTTGGATAAGGAGGTTGCAATGGCTTCATGGGGGATGGAACCACCAGACCTTTCTGAACAAGGATTGGAAAAAGTTCGGTATATGTTATGGGAATTGGATCGAACGGCACAGGGGTACGCTCATTGTTGGGATTCCTTGTGTTCTGATTATGATTGGGTGGTCGAGTCACTTACTGCGGGTGATGGTATGGCATGGGTTGCAGCATTGGCGCTCTTATCATGGGCGGGCGGAAGTGAGGAGTATGAGCTGCCAGGCAATAAGTGGCGGCGGCCATATAAGGATTGGGAGCTTGAATCATGGTAGAGGCGAATGGTCTCGGCGGAGCCGTCTTTTGATTAGAAAAGATGGAATTAGTTTCTCCATCCCTTTTCCCAGGTGCCGGCTTTCTTGTCACGTTCACCCCAGTGTGCCCTGAGTGATCTTTCCCGTTCGTATTCCGCTCTCCACCCTTTCCCCAATAGTCACGATGTCAGAGAAGTTGGCTGAAACACTTCCAATCATCTTGCCATAGGAAGGTGATGGGAGCATGTCGATAAACATCGCGACTATCTCTTTTTCAGGCAATGGGGGGTCCACTTGTGCTGCTGTCTCTCTCCATCGTTGGGCATACTCCTTAAACGTTTCACTGTCCCTCTTCACCATATTCTGTAACTGGACCCTGTTGGGTGCCATATCCATGTTATACTTGTATTGTCTAAGGAAAGCATCTGCCAGGTCCTTCCAATAGCGAATATGGTTCCGCTCAAGATGAGCATACCATGTAAGAGCGGCCCCTGCCAGACTATCTTGGAAGCAGTGGATCAACAATTGGTCATTAGAAGAGTAAGATGCCATCTTTCGACAGTACATCGTGAGATGGTTCTTTGGACAAGTCATTCCCCGATACTTGTCAAAGTCTGGCATCTTGAATTTGGGTGGGAGGACAACATCTGTGACTAGACATAGCTCGGAAGCATCTATCAGTCCAAAACCCCCAGCGCCTTCCATCATTCTCAAACGCTCTTCTAAGATTTCTATCTTTTCCTTTTGGGGAGCTGCGACCGTGCTATGATCGGCTACTGGGTTCATCATGCGGGTTGTATCTTGGAGATTGGTCATATAGGGGGTTGCGTATCCGTACGGATAGCCGAGTGGTTGGTTGAACGGAGGCAACGTATGGGACTAGTTCATTAGGCCTGTATTTGGTGAGGGACCTTGGGGTTGGGCCATAGCTTGTACGGCATAAGTTGGCTGGATGATCTGGGCTCGTGTGTTTTGGGCTTGTGCGTTGTAGGTTGGCTGGATCATCGGGGCTTGTGTGTTTTGGGTTTGGTAGGTTTGTGGGTCATGGGCCTGTGTGTTTTGGGTTTGGTAGGCTTGTGGGTCATGGGCCTGCATGTTTTGGGTTTGGTGGAGTGGTGGCATGTTTGGCTGGGTAGGGTATGAAGCGTGAGGATTCATCGCTTACTGGTCGTGGGTATCTTGTTGGTTAGTGAGCGGGGGATAGTACCCCGGTGGTAGGCCATAAAGTGGAAAAGGTACTGGGTTGCCGTCAGGACCAACAAATGTATGCTGTTGTGCATAAGACTGGCCGTAATGTGGTTGGGTCTCAATGGCAGGGTTAGGTCTTCCGACATGAATGGTGAGAGGGGGTGTCATTGTGTTAGGGAGTTGGGTTCTTGCTGGGTCAGAACTAAGGGGGGGTGGCGCGGTGGTAGGCTGCTGTTGGGCGTCCTCAATACCTGCAGAGGAGCCTCCTTCTGTGAGTTTCTTTTCTAAAAGTTTAGTTAATTCCGCCACTCGCTCTTTCAACTGATCGAACTCGGTTCTAAAGTCTCCGTCAATAACTTCTGCCTCAGCCATGAGTTTCCTTTGGAGCCGGGTCTGGTAAGGATGCCTACCCGTGACGCCTGTGCCTCTTTTTTAAAAAAAAACAAAAATGTTAGGTGGAAATAGAAAGAAGGAGAATGTCGTGGGAAGCAATTACAGGCTTTAGCGAGTATCCTTTGACTATTCCTTAGAACTTATCATTCAAAAGTACTAGGTATGGTAAACATGGAAATTAATATGGGATAATTATGAAGACAGAAGAAATCTTTCATCCTGAGGCGGGAGCCTCAAGCTCAAACACTTTTTTCGGGCAGTTATAGCCTTCATTTCTTAAGTTCAATCCCATGTTAATTTCCATAGATACTCAAAGGGTATTCGTTAAGTTCTGAATAGCCTTCCACGAAATGAGGATAAGGAAAAGAAATTAGTTGATGACATGTTTTGGAATCGGTATTTCCCTATTGATTTAACGTAAAGCAAAAAAATTTTTTTGGGAAACAACGATTACCAAAGGTCCAAGTCGCAATAGTCATAATTTTTCTAATCATCATCGATGCCCCCCGTTGGAGCGGAAATAAAGTTATATTTTTTTTTACAATTAAGAAAATCTATGACTCAGGACTCAGAGGTACACGACCAAAAAAGGATTATCTATTCATCCGAAGAATACTGTGTGTTCCAAAACGAGTCATTATTTCAAAAACTCAATAAATCTGCGGGTGGTAGATAATTCATTTTTTTTGGATAAAAGGGAAAGCAAAAATGACGTAAGGTAAAGTAAAGTTTGCCCTTTTGTGGCCTAGGTATGGTTTTGTTGAAAGTCTTTTGTAGGCCCTATGGCTTGTCTAAAAGTGACTCTCCACACCGGGTGGTTTCCACTAGACATCTAGAAGGTCACCAGAGCCAAGATCCTAACCATGACAGGGACGCAAAGAGTAGGGAATCCACTAGGTGCGTATATCATGAGAGGTCGAACTCTGGTTGAGGTTCTCACGAACACCGGATAGGAAGTACATCCCATACGATTCCGTTACCAACCTCTCCTAACTTAAGCTTCATTTGGGGCCCGGGTATAGGGCGCCACTCATAGGTGTGTGCAAGTAATTATGAGTGTAGTGTGTGGAAGGGCAGTCCATACCTTTTACCTTACCCCATTCTACACAAAGAATAAACACAGAACAAATATATAAAGTCGTCTACCCTAGGGTTCAATGATTGCGGAAAAGTAACATGGTCTTCTACCCTAGGGTTCAACAAACATGCAAAACATAGACAACGAAACAAATAACAAGACACAATTAAAACAAGAACAAACATTCACAACAATCAACAGAAAATAAAACAAGGGGAAGAAATCCGAGATAACAAAGGCTATATAAAAAGAACATGCGCTTTCAATCAAACTGGCCTGACTCTCTTAAGTGTCCCCAGTGGAGTCGCCATCTGTCGCAACCTGGATCGCGACAGCACGGCGAGGAAGAAAAACTGGTTTGAAACAAGGAGTCCCCACCAACATTTTTATCCATAGGAAAAAACATTGGGAAAAAACTAAGTTCAGTGAAAGCACTGGTTTAAAGATGAGATTCAAGTTCGGGAGTCGGTTACGAGTAGGGAAGGTATTAGCACCCTACATCGCCGGTCAGAAACAGTACCAAGATTGAAAGCGCAATATAAATAGCCTTAAATAAAACATGGTTTCTTCCTTTTTTTGTATTTTTATTTGAAAATGACGGAATGGAGTAAGAGAACTGTACAAACATAGAATGTCGAAGCAAGGTCAACGGGACGTTTCATCCGAATTAAACTCGACTTTGATATGAGACAGAGAGGGGAAGAGAATGCTAATAAGACGTCACGCCTAAATTAGACATCCTCGGATAAAAAAGGGACAGGGATAGGAAAGAGATAAGCAGGACGTCTCGTCCTAAGTATCCCTTCCCTATGAATTGTGGCGAGGCTTGAACAAAAACTAGGGGAAAATCAACAAGATGTCACGTTTAAATTGATTTTCATGGAAGCGACAAAAAAGAACATTTATGAAAGAAGCACGAAAGTGAGGAAATAAATCAGTAAAAAGAAACAAGAAAGATGGGCCCGACAGGAGTTGAGGTCCTGCTCCTATGTATTCTTGAATTATCAAGAAATCAGGGTTACGTAGTTCTAAATTTTTTTTGTTTTTTATGGGAAGACTTGGAAAATGATGATGGACGTTATTGAGGTGGGGAACTCATACAAGACGAAGTTCTTCGTACGTGTACGAATCCTAAAGAGATTGTGTAGTAGGAAGTATTTTCCGTACGACACTGACTAAAAATGATTTTTTTCTCTTTTTTTTGATTTTATTTAGATTTGAAAGAAAACACAGAAAACATTCATTTCTCTTTATTATATTTTTTTTTAGCTACAAAGCAAAAAAAAATAAAAGAAATTTAACTGAATAAACTTAAGTAAGTGAACAAGTTCATGAAAAAAAAATATAAATTCAGCAGAAGGAAATACAATAATAAAAAAATGAAAGAAAGGAGACAGAACGAAACTAACGGTAAAGTCTTTGAATAGCCGGACTGCAGCTGTTGACCGGTATGAACTTTGTTAGACGAGCTGCTGGTGTAGGATCGAAGAACCGGACTGCAAGTTGGAGCTGGGACGGTGTGGAGTTACAGAACCAGACGGCGGGCTTGAGCTAAGACGGTGTGGAGGATTTAGGAGACTGGAGAGGCTGCTGGGTGAGGACTTGAGGGGCTGGACAGTATGGAGTTTAGGAGAAGGCGATGTTGAGAGAATTTGAGAGAGAACGATGTTGGCAATTTATGGAAGAGCTGGACGGTGTGGGTGGTTTATGGAAGAGCTGGACGGTGTTGGTGGTTTAAGGAAGAAAGACGGTGTTGGTGGTATTAGGAAGAGCAAGGATGGTGTCGGTGGGTTGAAGGACGGTGTGGAGAGGACGGAGTGGTGAGAGGAAGGTAAGGACGGTTGTACAGGTTTATAGGAGTAAGGTTGGCGTACGGGTTCGAAGGAAGATTGGGACGGTGTTTTAGGAGGGGTTATGTAGAGAAGAGTATGAACCGTTATGGAATATTGGGGATGGATTAAGACAGAAACGGTGTGGTGTGGTGAGGATAGATGGGAACAGAAATGATGTGGTGTCATGGGAATGAGTTCTTTAGATTCAAGACTCTTGAAATGAAAATTTTTTAGAGGTTCCCCTCCCCTTCCAGCTCTGGACTGCCCCAAAAAAAAAGATCCCTCGTGCCTCTTCAGCTGAGGCACTTATAGAGGCTTTAGGATGTGGGCCGAGTGCTTGGACAGCACGAGTCTCCACTCACCCACGTGCCTAGTGGAGACAGCCTGGCCACTATCAGTTTGTGGGATGTGGCGGCTGTGGGAAATTTTTAATTTCTCTACTTCCGTCCCCTGTCTGCCACTCCCAGGATTCCTAGATCCACTTGGATTATGGAAATCCAAGTCATCATGGTGGGAATATGGGAGTAGGGGTCGGTTTTCTGCTTCTGACTCGGGTTTAGTACCTCAGTCGGTATACACCCATAGTGGGAAATAATCCGAGTAGAAAAGGTGCATTTAAACAAAAGACCGAGTGGAAAAGGTGTTGTTTATACAAAAACCGAGTGAAAGCTTTGCTCGGTATGAGGCTGCTATGAAACATTCAATCGGAACCGAGTGAAAAAGTGACTCGGAACTGACTGAGGAAGACTCGGAAATGGGTGAAAGTGACTCGGAATTGGGTGAAAGCTGACTCGGAATTGGGTGAACATGGCTCGGAAATTGCTAAAAGAATGGCTCGGAAATGGCTAAAAGAATGGCTCGGGAATAGGCGGAAAGGGGCTTGGAAATGGTGAAAGGATGACTCCGAATTGGTTTAAGTATGGCTCGGGATTGCGTGAAAGGATATCTCGGAATTAGATAAAATTGGCTCGGTAATTGAGTGAGAGGACTCACTCAGAACCGCCTGAAGAGTGTGACTCAGCGCTGACTGAAAAGTGGCTCACTCGGTGTTGACTGAAGAGTGGTTCACTCGGTGTTGACTGAAGAGTGGTTCCCATTCACGCTTGTGCGTGTTAAACTTGCTTGGGCGAGCACATTCCAACAGCTAACATTATGCCTCCCGCTTGAGCGAGACTCCTTCGCTTAAGCGAGATTATGGCCTCCAAGGTTCTCGCTTAAGCGTAACCAGAGTCGCTTGAGCGAAAGACCTTTGCTAAATCAGAAGCACTCAATCGAAACTGTTTAAGTGATTCACTCAGAGATTGTTTGCTCGGATTTGCTTGGTAGTATCGCGGTTTGGAGTACTCAATCGGATTTGCTTCAATTAGAGGAGTTTTATTCGGCAGTGCTTCTGCTTGAAGCATTCATTCGGCTCCTCTGCTTGATTCAGTCGGTACTTCAGAATATTTTACTCGGCATCTCAGCACCATTCTTTCTTTGACTTAAGACTGATTCAATCCTGAAGTAAATTTCACTCGGAAACACATCACTTGGATTGAATCACTCGGAGAAATTTTTGGTCGGATACATGGCTCGGGAGTGAGTCAATCAGACGCATTCATTATCCTTGCCTTTCACTCAGGATTGTTTCATTTGTGCATCAACCCGCTTGGATGTACAGTCGAGAGTCTTCCTTGTTTCTTCAATCAGAATGGAACTTTCAACTTAGCTCGGGATGTACAATCAGACCACTCGGTGTATTCACTCGGGAATCGGACTTGCTTTTCATTCGAAATTTGTCCTTAATCGTCAATCAACCCATTCGGACTTACACACTCAGGAGTTGGTCTTTCTTTTCACTCAGAACTTTGGAGCTTGATAGAATCTGGTCGGTAGAAGCGTTCTTTCCAGATCAGTGCTTTGCTTCGCTCGGAATGCACCTCTCGGAGATCTGTTCTTTCAACAAGTGTTCTTTTGGAGTACAGAGTGTTTCTTCATTCGGAATTAACTCACTCGGGGATCTTTGATTCGGAAATAATTCCTTTTACACTCGGACTGGCTTGAAAACATCTCCCACACTTGAAACTTACTCGAAAATGCCCTACCTGGAGACATGCCACTCGGCCATGTTCCACTCAGAGACCCCTACTCGGAAATGATCATTCTGAGTCATTCTACTCGGAATTTCACTCGGAAACGGCTGATTCGGATATCTCACTCGGTAAAAGCCATTTTTCACTCGGAAATAGCCATTATTCACTCGGAAATAACCATTATTCACTCGGAAATAGCCATTTTTCACTTGGAAATAGCCATTATTCACTCGGAAATAGCCATTTTTCACTCAAAAATTATCATTCTGAGCCATTCTACTCGGCAGATCATTCGGAAATAAAGCCCAGTGCTCTCAGAATTCTTTCTATTTGGGTCGGACCGAAAGAGGTGTTCACACTAGTCCACTTAGTCAACCTACTTTTTCTACATGAAGAATTATTTCAAATATAGACATTCCAATATACTTACCTTCACAATCAAAATAACAAAGCGGAAAATCTCTGGAGTAATATTTAAATCCCACTTCCTCGTAAGACGAAGAATTCCCTTTGCAGCTGCTAATCTGATATGATCCTTATCATTTTCACTAAACATAGTAAACATAAAGCAAGATTTATCAGCAAGTTCAATGCATGAGTATGAGCAGTTCAGTGCATGCATATGAACTGATGAAAAGATGATCACAACAAGTCAAAAATTGTTTAGTGGAAAGATTATAAGTAACTAAGAACATCGGTCACTAACATGGCTTCTTAAGGTCTTTCCTAAAACCACAACAAAGAACTACATAGTATAGACTGATTAATAGAAAATTTAGAATTAATTCATTACAAAATCCATAGTATATGATTTTGATTCTAAATGAGGCAGCTGAACCACACTAAATTTAAAGAATTTGAAAAGATTTTGATATTTTATACACAAGAACAAGAGCAATAAAAGATGACATGATCACAATAACCAGGCAAAAATCACTCAAGACTCAATTTTTGGGTAGACAGATGGCATTGAAGTTCAAACCAATTATCTCACACTAACAACATAATATTCTTGCCACTAAGATTTTATATTTCATGTCAACCATAGTAGTCAATCCCCGATCGCGTCGCGTCACGGCCGACCCCTAAACTGGGATTGCGGCGTCGCGGCGCAAATTGCAGACGCTATTTGATTCTATCGCGGGGGGGGGGGGAGGGAGGGAACACATAAACATATATATATGCAGAATCACTTAAAAAATAGAGAAATATAACTAATAACACTTCAAATGCATACTAGATAATTGAAAACCAAGATTATAAGAATGAAAACATTGTCTCAAGACTCCCAACATGATCCAAAACTACTAAAACAGAAAAATAACAAGATAAGAAACATAATAAGTTAGGAGGTGAAGTAGTGAAGAGTGAACTAGAATCTAAAAATCTACAAATCATAAATCATATTCATGATCTCTCATTAAGAGCAAATCGATCGGCCCCTTAATATTTTTAGATTTCTTCAAAATAGTTGTTGAAGCATGACTTGAGGCTGCAGCTGATGGAATCCGCTTACCTTGTGCCTTCAAAGGCCGGATTTCTTGAAGCTCCTCATCCTCCTCATCCTCCTGAAAAATTTCATTTATATATGTCATTCTATCTGTAACTTTCTTGGCAGTAAGTTAATTCAAATTTAAATTTGTGTAGATCTCTTCTATACTTTCTGAGTCCATCAATTATATATGTATATCACTTTCATTTTCTTTCCATTTCTCGATCTCCCCCTCAAGGATTTTGAAAAATCTAGCGTTTGACCTCACAAACATACTTAATTACTTCATATGTTATTTTAAGAATGTTTAATAATGTAAATGTAGTCTTTGTTGTGTCTCTCATGGACTCATTCTCACGTGGATCCCAAGTCTCTATATCACTAAGAAGTCATTGCTGTGTAATCTATAATTTGCTTTACGTGTCTCTCTTTGTTTAGTTTCCTTGCTACTTGTAACTGTCCAACCACTTATTGGTTTGTCATGCAGACTAGCACACATTACGCGTGGTCTCTGATCGTCTGTCGACAGCTTCATATTCATCCCTGACTTTTTTCCCCAGGTAATCCCCTAACACTGACCTTCTCATTATGTATATGCTGGGCGATTGTTGTTTGTTAGTGGAGAGCAGAGCTCATTAGGCAATGGTTTTGTGTGCTGAGTTAATGATTTTAGTCGCATGTATAATGTTGTTTGTTAGTGGAGAGCAGAGCTCATGAGGCATTGGTTTTGTGTGCTGATAACATTATTTTTTATGCATGTGTAATATTGTTTGTTAGTGGAGAGCAGAGCTCATTAGGCATTGGTTTTGTGTGCTGATAACATAATTTTTTATGCATGTGTAATGTTGTTTGTTAGTGGAGAGCAGAGCTCATTAGGCATTGGTTTTGTGTGCTGATAACATGATTTTTTATGCATATGTAATGTTGTTTGTTAGTGGAGAGCAGAGCTCATTAGGCATTGGTTTTGTGTGCTGATAACATGATTTTTTTATGCATGTGTAATGTTGTTTGTTAGTGGAGAGCAGAGCTCACTAGGTTGTGGTAATTACCTCCCTCAATTTCATATACAATGCGTTGCACATATATTGAATTGTACTGGGAACTTTTCTGTGTGTAACAGGGCGTTGTAAAAAAATTAGAAATGTCTAGTTTATAGGGGAGACTCTGCCAAAATTTTGCAGGGTCCCTTTGTTAGGGAACTTAAAAAATAAAACTCAACTTTAAAAATGTAGGGTTTAGTCGTGTGTGTACCCATTAGACTCCCGTTCAAGTTTCAAAACAACCGGCTGATGTACCGTGTTGTGTTGGATCTTGAATTGTCTAGTTTGGTATGAATTTGTAACCAGTAAGGCATAACCCATCATTGTTGTATGTGGTCTATCTTGAGACGTTGAATGTTCATTTGAAATTTCGGTTATGGTGTTTCGTATTGTCCCCAGGATGCATGACTGCGTGCGGTGTTTCATACCATACGTATCTCTGTGTACTCAGGGACTAATGCGAAATGTTGCCAAAATTTCAAATGAACATCAACGACATAAGATAGACCACATACAACATCGATGGGTTACGGATGGTTGCATATTCATCCCGAATGGGATAGGGCCCTACCAATTTGCAACATTAAAGAGATAGAGAGTGATTCACAACCGATAGTCAAATAAAATTTTAAAAATGTAAAGTGACAGAAATTGTTCTTGTTAGATATTGTAAATGGAGGTACCGGCAAATCGGCGATGGATGTACAACCGACTAGATCGCAGTCGGCGAGTGACTGAGGAGTTTATGATGGGGCTATTAGAGTTTATTCCCTTCGCTATGGCAAACACGCCTGGATTTGAAGCGACTCAGAAGATTCGTTGTCTGTGCTCAAGGTGCAAATGCATGAGTTTTGAATACGCAGATGATGTCATACGCAGAAAGGGTTAATGGAAACATACCACTGCTGGTACAACCATGGTGAGCAGTTACCGCCTAGACCATCATACGTAACCATTCAACAGTCTTACTACGAGGTTGGAGGAAACAGGGATACATACAACAACATAGAACAAATGGTGATGGATCATGTTGGACCCTCCACTGGGCGTATGCTAGAACATGATGACCAAACAGGTAATGGAGACTCTGACAATGTAGAGGAGGATCCTAATCTGGAGGTGAAGAGATTTTATGATTTGTTAGCGGTGGCTCAGACTCCATTGTGGGACGGGTGCAACAGTCACACTGAGTTATCCGTCTCCCTAGCTGCTTTAAGCCTAAAGGCAGATTATAATCTTTTTGGAGGTTGTTTTAATAGGATGGTCAATCTGATGGGTTCCACCATGCCTAGTAATCATCGAATGCCAACAAACTTGTACCATGCTAAGAAACAAGTGGCAAACTTGGGGTTGGGTTGTGTGAAGATAGAGTGTTGTGTTGGCGGATGTATGCTGTTCAAAAATGAGTTTGTAGATAAGAGTGTCACAAAATGTCTACATTGTATTGAGGAACGCTACAAAACTGTTAAAAGGAGAGGGAAGGTAACCCGGATGGCCAGGAAGAAAATGTGGTACTTCCCTATAACACCGCGTCTTCAACGCCTGTATGCCTCATTGTCCACGGCAAAACACATGCGTTTGCATGCTCTGAACTGAACACAAGAGGGGTTTCTTTACCATCCTTCCGATGGGAAAGCATGGAAGTGTTTGGATGAGCTATATTCGGACTTTTCTGGCGAGCCACGCAATGTAAGACTTGTCTTATATACTGATGGGTTTAACCCTTTCGGACAATACGGAAGAGCTTACTCTTGTTGGCCAGTCATACTGACCCTATACAATCTGCCCCCTGATATGTGTATGGAGAGGGAGGTCATGTTTCTATCTATACTGGTTCCAGGACCTAAAAATCCAAAGGCGAACATAGACGTGTTTTTGTAACCGTTGGTTGAAGAGTTATCACAGTTGTGGGATGTCGGGGTAATGACATACGATGCGTCGTTGAAGAACAATTTCATGATGCATGTTGTTTTGATGTGGACTATTAACGACTTCCCGGCCTATGGTATGCTTTCTGGATGGTCAACGTCTGGGAAGCTTGCTTACCCTGTATGCATGGAACCTACCGGGGGGGAATCACTCCCTGTTAGTGGTAAGACAAGTTCCTTTGACTGTCATAGAAAGTTTCTACCGTTGGATCACCCGTTTAGAAGAAACAAAACCGCTTTTAAGAAGAACAAGGTTGTTAATGAACCTCCACCTCGTAGGTTATCCGGTGCATGGATTTGGCAGAGGGTCGAAGAGTATCCCTACATCTGGGACAAGAGTGTTAAGGAGTTTGCGGGTTATGGTAAGAAACACCACTGGGTGAAGCAGAGCATCTTGTGGGATTTGCCATATTGGAAAGAATTGTTGCTAAGACACAACATTGATGTCATGCACACTGAACGTAATGTTTTCATGAATATTTTTGACACTGTTATGGACATCAAAGGGAGAACAAAGGACAACGAGAAGAGTCGTCTAGACCTTCCGATTTGGTGTTCTAGGAAGGAGTTGGAATTGAGGGATGTGGGATGTGGAAGAATGTTTAAACCTCATGCAAAATATGTTTTAACTAGACCGTAACAGATTGCTGTGTGTATTTGGATGAATGGGTTGACCCTGCCTGACTGATTCGCTTTTAACTTGAGTAGATGTGTCGACGTGAAAGAGGGCAGGGTGTTTGACATGAAAAGTCATGATTGCCATGTCTTTATGCAACAACTACTCCCGTACGCGTTTCATGCCTTACCGAAGCCTATTTGGAAACCGTTGGTTGAGTTGAGTCACTTCTTTAAAGAGTTGACGACAACTTCATTGACTGTGGAGAAACTTGTGAAGATGGAAGAAACCATCCTGGTATTTATTTGTAAGTTGGAGCAGATTTTCCCACCGAGTTTTTTGACTCGATGGAGCATTTGCCTATCCATCTACCGTACAAGGCCTTGGTTGGTGGCCCCGTGCAGTATCGTTGGATGTATCCATTCGAAAGGTGAATGCCAGAACTCTTTAATTTCGTTGCAAAAATTTCTTATAATAGTTTTTTCTAACTTAACATTTATTTATGATTTGAAGATTCTTACGCTCTTTAAAAGACAAAGTGTCAAACAAAGCCTGCGTTGAAGCATCAATTTGTGAGGCATACTTAGTCGAAGAAATGATAACCTTTGCTTCTTTCTATTTTCTGACAGAGATAGAAACTAGAATGAGTAGAATTCCCCGCAATCTTGGGGTAGCCACCCGTACAGGGTTTGATGAACAAATATCGATTTGCAACTATCCTGGTCATCCGGGGGGCAAGCTCCCAAAATGTTACATTGATGAGAAAGATCGAAAGACGGCTCACTTGTATATTCTTCTAAATTGCCCAGAAGTGGAACCCTTTCTTGAGTAAGTCATAAAAGTTATATGTTACATTCTCAACGTAGCTTTTATAGTATCTAAATTTGTTTCCTTTAAATAGCTTATATACAGATATGCTAAAACTTGAGCAAAATGATTTAACTGATGACCAAATTCATAGTGAGGTGTCATCCAAGTTCGTTGGTTGGTTTGCACAACACGTAAGACCCGTATACCGAGTGTTTTTTATCTGTGCTTCTAACTCTCGGTATCTAACGATGACCTATTTGTTATGTTGTACATAGATACAAGACCCTAACAACCATATTGAAGATTCTTTACTCCAAGCCCTTTCTTGGGGGCCGGTGAAAACTGTTAAAAAATGGCCTATTTACTACGTAAATGGCTACAAGTTTAATATTCTTCAATGGAGTGAAGGGATGCGTACCCATAACTACGGGGTTTGTGTTAGAGGCACCGCCGGACAGTTGGAAGAAGACTTTTATGGAGTGTTGATGGAGATTGTTGAAGTTTCGTTCTCTGGACGACTAAGAAGAGATATTGTTCTATTCAAATATGATTGGTTCGACAACACAATCGGTGTTGGAACAAAGGTTGACAACAACTAAGGCTTAGTTGAGGTCAAGAAGAATGGTAGATATAAACGGTTTGATCCCTTCATTTTTGCCCAACAAGCTGAGCAGGTTTATTACACCGACTTCCCGGGAGGACATCGGGACTGGTATGTAGTAATCAAGGCCAAGGCCCGAAGTCAGATCACTGACAATGTCTCCGAGGAGGTCGATGACGCTTATCAGCTTGCACCACACGAGCTCAACGATGCCAATTTGTTGTTCAACATTGATCCAGTCATAATGGATGAGACACTCGCCATTACGGGGGGTGAACACATTGACAAAGACCTTGTCTCTCGATCAAAACGGTCTAGGGCTGATTTGGATACTGATGAAGTTGTTCAAACAGATAACCACAGTGACACTGAAACTGAGGGGGAATTTGAAACTAAAATAGACACAGAGTATGTAGTTGTTAAACATATATACATAGGTTTATATATATCCTGAGACTAACCTTTCTTTTCATGATTTTATCCACAGATGATGGGACGTCGACTGCCCTTCAGTAGGGGTGGTGGGTCCAGGACCCCGGCATCCCGTCTGGGGACTCCCACCCCAGAGCAGGGAACCACTCCATCACCACTACAGCAGACCACTCCATCACCACCACAGCGGACCACTCCATCACCACTACAGCAGACCACTCCATCACCACCACAGCTGACTACCCCAACACCCCCTCAGCTGACCACCCTAGAACAGACTCCTGGAGTTGGTGGCTTAGAGGATCATGGCCATCAGGCCAACCCACCTCCGGCATCCCCTCTGCCCATGTTGGTACCCGTGCCGGCTGGAGATGAGTAAGTGACTAAAACTCATATACTTTTATGTTATTTGTATGGTACTTTATATTAAACTTTAGTGGAAAAACTTATTCGTTTATTGTATGTTACTTTAATTAGTACTTGTATAGATTGAATTGTACTGGGAACTCTTCTGTTTGTAACAGGGTAACTATTTAAACTTGGAAATGTTACATTTACAGGGGAGACTCTGTCGGAATTTTGGGAGTCTCCCTAGATTGTGTGTTATTTTACTCCTGATATAATTGTTGTCATTACAGCTTTGTTGATAGTAGTCACACTACCAAAGCGATTACTAAGGTTTTAAAGGCCCAGTGGGATGGTCCATATATATCTTTGACAGATGCTGGGAAGGTTGTCCAAGATAGGTGGTTTGACACCTTCTCGGTAAGTTGCCACATCAATTTGTTGTGATTTGATTTGTAAAATAGACCTCTTATTAATTTTGATTTCTCATTTCATTTTACAGCATGATTATCAGTGGGCAGAGGGTATGATTGATGAGATTAGGAAGGTCTTTGCCATAAAGACCTCTAAAATCATCAAGAGTACCCTTTGGAAGGTGAGGGACAAGGGTGAGCGCCCTCGTTGGATCCCCGAGGACCATTGGGATGGGATGGTCCAGAAGTAGGGCGGTGTCCCATTCCAGCAGGCGAGTGCTCAGAACAGGGCAAATAGAGCCGCCGATGCTGCAGCCTCAGTTTACACTGGGGGTAGCATTTCAACCCTCGAGCACAAGAAAAGTTTTGTAAGTATATTTATGTTAAACATTTCTATTATGATTCGTCTAACATGTTTACAAATAATAATCTCAATGTTTTTTGTCCACCACAGGAGCTGAGGGAGCACCGGGAGCCTTCTTTGTTTGAGGTCATGCAAATGACCAAGAAGAACAAAGCCGGTGCATGGGTAAACCAGAAGACTATAGATCTAGCGGTATTTACTTTTAACTCACACATGCTTATAATTTACAAATCAGCTTACTAATCCTTTCAGCGTTTTTTAATTTACAGGAGGCGTATCAGGCTAGGAGGGCCGAGAAGGAGGTGGACCTGGTGGCTTCGACTCCTGAAGGCGAGGTCCTCCCACCCTGTTTTGTTCTGACGACAACGCCATCTATATGGAGGCTGTTGGCGGTGTGAACAAGAAAGGGAGGGTCTTTGGATTGGGTGCGTCGGCACGCAGCTGGCGAAAAAGGGGAAGACCCCTTCCTCTTCCTCTTCGTCTGGTCTTCCGACTGAGGTTGTTCAGGTAATTCAAAACCTGAACGACGAGCTACAGGAGGAGCGACGTCAGAGGCAGCTTTTGGAGGAGCGGGCCGAGGCGGACCGATGGCGGGCCGAGGAGCAACACGCCGAGACTTGTCGGCAACTTGCTCAGCAGCAGGAGCTACTGATGCAGTTGATGGCGAGACTACCTCCCCCAATTTCCCAGGCGCCCCCACCACCACCACAGGATCCCCCACCACCATGATTGTATTTTTATTATGTATACACATTGTATATTTCATTTATAGTTTTTATATTATATTCCATTCAGTATATATTTTGTCATTCTTCATTTATTATGTCAATATTTATTGGTAATTAAATTCAAAGAAAAACACCTTATTTTGATTATCATTAATAATTCAACCTATTTGATAAATAAATTTAATCCATTATTTTGTTTTTAATAATAATTTAATATTTTAAAAAAATTATTCAAATTTAATTATAAAATTTTATCACCCAATACAAAATATTACTCAACATTTTTAAAGTTAAATTAACAAAATCTATAAATATTTAAACAATTTTTAAAAAAAATAAAAAATCCCATTAGCGACGGAATAAGATGGTCGCTAAATAACTACTCATAGCGACGGCGGCCAGTGGTTGCTGTATGCCTACTAATAGCGACGGCAAAAGTGGTCACTGTATGGCTAACCATAGCGACGGGCATAGGTGGTCGCTGTATGCCTACTAATAGCGACGGCAGAAGTGGTCGCTGTATGGCTACCCATAGCGACGAGCATAGGTGGTCGTTGTATGCCTACCCATAGTGACGGGCATAGGTGGTCGCTGTATGGCTACCCATAGCGACAGGCACAAGTGGTCATTGTATGGCTACCCTTAGCGACGGGCCGAGATGGTCGCTGAACGGGGATAGTTAGCGACGGCTGAAGGAAGTGAAGCAGAGACCATGTTAGCGACGATGTTATGCCGTCGGTACTTTAGCGACGGCTTTTCCGTGGTCGCTGATCTATCTTCGACGAAGGTTTTAGCGACAGTCGTGTGGCCGTCAGAAATACTGTCGCTAGTCATCTTTGCAACGGCCTTGGCATGGATTAGCGACCAATTGTTTCCGTCGCTAACAGGTTTTTTTTAGTTGTGCAATTTATGTGTTGTTTGGCTTAATTGGTAGTTTATAGTGTTAGTAATTTTTTTTAGAAAATATGATATTTCTTAAAATGAGTTTTATATCTAATAATGGATTCTTGTTGCTGCTGAAATTTTTTGATGGTTAGTAAACAACTTAATAAATTTTAGATCCTAACGTATAAACTTAAAAAGAAATGACTTTGTGGTTAAACATTAGTAACGTGACTTGATATTGAAAATTATGTGATAAAAATAAATTTTAGTATAAGATTTTAATTCTAGAATTTTTATTAAAAATAAAAACAAGTGATTTTAGTGATAGTAATTAAATGATATATTTATGACGTTAAGAAAACAATTTATTAGAATTTTAGGAAGTAATTCTTGATGGATATTTGGGATTATTGGTGCTGTTGTATATTTATGTATTTGAGAAATATTTTGCTCATGAAAATGTTATGAATGTGGTAAATAATAAAAAGAATTAAAAGGGACCCGAGTTTAGGCGCGAGCGAAACGTATATAAAACACGTTTTTGTGAGTAAATATATGAAATTGGCAAAACTGTTTTGGAGAAGTATTTGATGGTATTAGAAGTGAATTTTGAGCATAAGAAAAATACCCAAAGAAGAAAAATTGGTTAAAAGAATTTTTGACGTGCGATTTGTCCTTAAAACGCATTTTTATGAACGTTGGAACGACGAACTTTGGAATAACGAACTTTGACAAATGGTGAATTTTCGTGTAGGGGTTGTTTTCTGGACAGAATTTATTTTTAATTTTACTATATTTAATTAGTATTTTTAAAGTTAAACATTTTTGACTTTGGAATCACTCAAATAAAAATTTTCTAGATAAAATATGATGAAATTAATGTTTTGGACAAAGAAACGAAAAATTTACTACCTTGTATCTTACTTTAGAAAAAAAGGAGTCTTTTATTTTCATATAGAATTAAGAGGATTACCTTATGATAAAGAAGTATTTCATCTATTATTTTATAAAAAAATTTAGAAAGACAAAATCAAATTAATTAGTTCATTATAAGAAAATACGACGAAAATGACTTTAGTAATAAAAAAATTAAGAAAGATTTTATGCCTTATCCTTAAAATTCCCTTTTAATATAAGAGCTTAGATTTTCTTAAGATTGTATTTCCAATAAACATATTTGAAATTATGTTACTCCTTTCTACTGAGATATATATATTATAAACTTATAAATCAATTGAATATCCTACAATAGAGAATTTTCTTATAAAAATTTAGGAAATAACATTGGTATTTCTAATGAAATGAATTCATATTTGAATCTTTGAGCTTTATTACCTACTACACGAAGAGTTTTATGGCTTGGATACTTTACATGTTTTAAGGACAAATACGCTATGTGAGTTAGGTTCCATCTAGACCTCGGGCACCCTAGTAATTGAGATAAGTACATGGTATTTTGCATTCGAAGTTGAGGAGGGATGATGGAATGATCCCCTGGAGTATACAGTTATGGGTACACTAAAGAATTTGTCATGCCTCGATACCCGAGGGCAGTCTAGGGAGTATAACTGGAGGCGGGAATTCCAAGTGGCATCAAATTCGCACCCGTCGCCGGATAGCAAACTCTGGTGTACTTCGACAAGAAACGAGATTTTCTATGACCGTGGAGTGCTCGTTCTGTGGTGATGTATAATATGTGTGATTGGCCATTTGATGATTGGAACTGTGAGTCCCTACCCATTTGTGAAAACCAGAGCGAGGAGAGCTCCAGTCGCTCTAGTTGGGCAGGGGAGATAAGGGTGGTAGATGGTACACATGATTATTGGTATATGAGATTGAGGAATGGAAGTTGGGCCCCATTGCATATTGGTAATGAATTATGATTTACAGTAAATGAATCTAACCATGTATAGCATGCCATTATTACATGACTAACCCTCTGATTTTTGTTGATATTGTGTAAGTGAAGCTTTACATGTCTATTCTAAGGTATACTATATGTGATCCTTTCTGTAGTTTAAAATATTAAGCCACCCTTGTATATATAATTTATGGGTTGAGAGCTTTGTACTCACCCCTTTTGTTGTTGTGTACTATTTTTCCTTTTCTATGATCATCAGTAGAAGAGCAAGGTGAGCATGGGCAGGACTTGGACCACCTGCAGTTGAAGACGCTAATTTAGAAGCGGCGACTGTGTATATTTCCTGTTTGTGTCGAGATCGTTACAGACTCGACGTTTTATTATGTCATTATTTTACAATAGTTGTTGGGAGCCTGTGAGCTCCATACTCTTTTAAATACTCTCATGTTAAAAGAATTGATCTATGTAATATATTTATTTTAAAATCGTCTACTGATGATCACCAATAATAATAATAATAATCCTATTTTTAGTGACTTCTTAATTAAATAGGACATTCCAGTATGGGAATTTGTCCTAGTTAATCGAGGGTGTCACACCGATTACCACGACGGTAATAAACTCGGTTGCGTAACCGTGTTTAAAAGTGTTTTTTAATCGAGTTTAAAACCTTTTTCCCCATTAACCACACCTTAGACATTCATGCATCATTTCATACTCACCTTTGTATGACACAAAATCATTTGGACATGCGTGTATCTTCTTATACTCCAACCCCATAGGACTCAAAATCTTTATAGCCTCGTTGTTATGATTTGGCAAAGTATTATCAGCTTTCAATAGTTGCAAAAATTTAGTGAAACTTTTATCCATCCACCTATTTCTCGCCTTCAAATTAAACATTCATACAATGGTTTCTTTGAATCCTCACAGAGAGTTTCATACACATATGCTTTCTTAAAATTTTCTTCACCTATATCACGAATCATCTCCTTAAGTCGATCATCCATGTCATAATCAACATCATGTGCAAAACTTTCATTTTGACTTTTATTCGTCACACTCAATGTGTCAACATGTTCACCAAGCCATATCCAATGTGTATATTTCTTGAGAAAACCATCACATAACACATGTTCCCTTAATACCTCCAACCCCAACAGACATGTATTCCCATATTTAACACAAGGGAAAAAGTATCTTCCATTCAAATATCTGGCATTTCAAATTACAAACTCTAGAAACGTTTTAACTCTAGTGTCATACTCTTCACTTATACATGGTGCATTAATCCAACTTCTATCCATGAATTTGGCCCAAATGCAACACTTGAGGTGTGACACTGTTCAACACACATTACACCTAGTCGATTAGAATTAAGAATGAATACTATAAAATATTATTGTTATTTATATTTTAATAAAATTATTACCTAAAGTAAAATATTAAAGTAAAATGGTAGGTGGTTCTCCAAATAGATAACAATTTGGCAATGGAGGTCCACAAGGAAAATTTTAAAATTTTTTTTATTAGATTAGGATTAACATTTCATACATCCTTTATACTAAAATTAAAAAAAATATGTAAGATTTTTAAAATAAAATTAAATATTTAATACCTTTATAATATGAATTCATTGCCAATTTAAAATAAAATTAAAATATTTGAATACCCTAAATTTTATACTAATAAAATCTATCCTAACAATTTATAAATTTCCTATTAGGGAATGATAATTTTTTATACAGTGGTGTTATATATATGTAGTGGTGTATGTATGGACTACTACATCAAGGGAGGCATTTTGTCAAACACATGGTGTGCAGTGTGCATAACCCAGAGTTAATACAATGGCAAGCAAAAAAAAAACACATTCAGTCACCCTTAACAAAATAGCAAAGAAACACAAAGAGATATACACAACTACCAACATGATATACATATGTGTTAAGGTATGATAAATTTTCTATGTTAGGGAATGATAATTTTTTATACACTGGTGTTATATACGTGTAGTGGTGTGTATGAACTACTAGGGAGGTATTTTGTCAAACACATGGTGTGTAGTGTGCATCAACGTCTATCTATGCTACGTCCCAATGCATAACCCACAATAAATACAATGGCAAGTAAAAGAAGAACAGATTCAGGAACCCTTAACAAAATGCCAAAGAAACACGAAAAGATATCTTCACACAACATGATGTACATATGTGTTAAGGTATTCAAAGAGTATACTAATCGTTCGTATGTCAAGGAAGAAGAAAACACCACCAACTTCACACACAACACAAGTTCCTGTAGGAAACGAGGTAATGGATGCAATGCAGGTCCTGGGACTCACGTACGTAGTGTTTAGGGTTTAAAAACATGAAGGGTTTTAAGCAATCTACAAGATTGTTGTAGAATATAACTTTAAAAGAAAAGCACGGAGGAGTCTATGAACTCGGTTCAAGACTGAACGAAGTTTATAGGGACATATGAACTCGGTTCTGTACTAAATCGAGTTCATAGGTGTATTTAAAAAATAAAAAAAAATACGGGCAAACCTACAAACATGATTCCCCCTATAACCGTGTTCATAGGTTTATTTAAAAAATGAAAAAATATAGGCAAAACTACGAACATGGAACCGTGTTCATAGGTTTATTTTAAAAAATAAGAAATATGGCTAAACCTACGAATACGGTTCCTCACAGAACCATGTTCATAAGTTTATTTTAAAAAGTATGCCCTAAGAACATGGTTCCCCACATAACTGTGTTCATAAGTTTATTTAAAAAATACAAGAAAGTATAGACAAACCTACAAATACGTTCCTCCTAAAACCGTGTTCATTATTTAAAAAAAAATTAAAAAAAGTATGGCCTAAGAACTCAGTTCTCCTGGAACTGTGTACTTAGATCCAATTTGATAATTTTAAAAAATATCACCGCATCTAATTTAAACTCGTTTCCTAGAAAATTAAGTTTATATCCTATGTTTGTAAAGTCTTTTTGCACTAGTGTCGTCAAAAAATAAATGTTTTTTGTGATAAGATTAATTTAGACGAGACGTTCTGTTAGTCTTGTTAAATTTTAGGCCTGTTTAATTTAAGATTAATTTGAACAAGATGCCCTCTTAACCTTATTTTGAAATTTTCTTTATGTCTTTTATGTCATTCAATTGCTTTTCTTTTTTCAAAAAAGAGCTTAAATTAATTTTTGTACTATTTAAAATGCTTACGATCAATTTAAGGTAACCATTTGGGAACGGACAGTGTGGATGTTAATACCTTTCCTACCTGTAATTAAACTATTGAACTTAGAATCTCATTTTTATGATCATTGTGTTAATAAAAGTTTTTACCATTAAATAAATATTGGTGGTGACTCTGTTTTTTAAAAGGATTTTAAATTTTCTTTTTTAAAGTCGATGTCTCGTTGTGATTCTAGTTGCAAAAACATAAAAACTATTTAAAATGATGTAGGAATTTGTAATAGGGCATTCACTTCTGCAAAGGAGGATTCACTTAAGCTATGGCTTGCTCGCTTAAGCAATGACCCGCTTCAACGAGGAAATAGCAATAGATGCCATATTTTAATCTCTTAATTCTTTGTTTCAATGAGAAAGCCTCATTGTAGTGACTCTCCAAAAAACTTTCCAAATAAATAAATAAATAAGTTAAATAATAGCTCTCTCTCTCTCCCCCACGTATGCCCTAAGCTCCATTTAACAAGTAATCTCTAGTTTATATGTAGGTTACAAAATAAAGAAAAAGTTTAACTAAAAATGAAGGGTGAGGAGTTTTGAAGTTAACTTACATTTTTCACTCAACGACCCTGGATGGGTTATTTATCCTCGTATACCCCAAAAATATTTCTACCCTGCAATTCAAAGGTACACTTCTTAGGATTTAGAAGCATATTGTGCTTGCGGATGGTGGCGAATGTTTCGGTCAGGTCCTCTCTATGCTTCTTCTTATCTGCAGACTTGACTACCATGTCATCAATATATAATTCTATATTACGACCGATATAGCTCGTAAATATGTCGTCCACCATCCTTTGATGGGTAGCTCTTACATTCTTAAGCCCAAACGACATAACTTTGTAGTAGTAATTGACTTTTCCCATTCCGAAATAGATTTCTCCTTATCCTTGAGATCCATCTAGATTCAATTGTAACTTGAGTATCCGTCCATGAAACTAGGTAACTGATAACCTGAGGTATTGTCACCCAACTTATCGATGAACGGTATAGGATACTAATCTTTCAGAAAAACAATGTTTATTGTGATGACATTGATGCATATTCATTATTCTCCGCCCGTCCTTTTAACTATGCCAATATTTGGGAGCCAAGCAGGTACTTGACCTCCCGATAAAGCTTGCTAGTAGGCGTATTCTGATTTCTTCTTCAATAGCTTATTCCTTTTCACTATTTTTTCTCTACTTCTGGGTGACCGGTCGGACCTTGGGATCCATATCCAGAGAGTGACATATGACATCTGGTTTTATCATTGCCATATCAGTGGGAGAATAAGCAAAAAATCAACATTTTTTAAAGTATACTTATCAGAGTCGTTTCCAGGTGTGAGGGGGAGATTAACACCTATCTTTATGAGCTGGTTGGGCTGCAAGCCTATCTGAACTATTTTTGTGTCTTCTATCAGTTCCAGGTGAGCTATCAGATCATCTACTAGTAGGATCAAAGCCCAAGTCCTCATCTTCTTGTAACATGCATAGTTGCTTGGGTTCCATCTTATCGTCAACCGTTTTATGGCCGGATCATATTATGCTCACTCGTCCATCAGAGAGAGGGAATTCCATGGTTAGGTAAGGGTTACAAACGAATTCCCCCAATGAGTTGAGGCTTGGTCTTCCTAAGATTAGGCTGACTTATTAGGTAGATCGATAACAAAGAAACGTGGCCTTAATGAGCTTCTTGTAGCAGCGTTCTCTGATGACCAACTCAACCTCCATGCACTCCTTTATCATTACTCTGTCCTTATGGTGAAGCTGAGCAATAAACCATCATATCTCTATAAATCCCGCTCGAGTATACTAAGCCATCGAAAAACATGCTAGTACATGATGTCCACTGAAATTCCCTAATCAATTAGCACCTGAGATCATTATTGTTAGGCGTAAACTTTGGATAGTCATTGTCGTGGAAGCAAATGGCCAAAGTTATTTTTCTACTAGGCTGGATTAAGTTTACCTCGAGGGTTGCTTCGTTGGCCGATCTTCTTTTGGAACCTTCGGAACTCTTGGGGAATCCTTTTCAAATGGTGTGACTTGTTCTTCTCTCCTTGACATGAGAGACAGGTAGGATCGGGAATGTTCCCACCTTATGGGCCCTTCATTTTCTCCTCTCTGATCTACCTAACTGGTGTCAGTGTGGGAAGGTAATGGTTTTTGTCTCTGATCCAGGAATCTCCCTAGATGCTTTTGTTTGATAAGGTGTTCAAATAGGTTGCGGAGTGACCAACACCTTCTATGTTATAGTCGTGCGCCCTATGGAATTCACAGTACTTGGTAGTGTCTGCTCCTCAGACCAGCTCACCGAGCAAGGGGTAGTTGTATTAGGTTTGTATAATAAATCTCTTTCAGGATTTGTCCTTTCTTGGTATTAAGATGGATAAAGTTACATAATTTGGAAAACAATAGGTTGGGGCCTTACATTCTCGCCTAGGGCCTGGGGCAGTTTTCTCTTTCCAAGTGCTTGTTGTCCCTTCCTTTTAGTTACACTCAGGGATTCCCTTATGCTTCTTAATAGGTGGATTCTACTTCCTCTACACTGTTGTATTTCATGGCCCTATCACGTAACTCATCCATGTTTGCAGGCAGTCTTTAGCCAATGACACGAAGAATCTATCAGGTTTAACATTAGCTAGGATGGTATTCAACTATACGGAGTAAGATTAGGTACTTGTATATCGCATCTGCATTGAACAGGGTCATGAATTGTTTTGGTTTACCAGACAAACAGAGGTCTTCTGAGTTGCCTAACTTGTTGAGATTTGGGTGATGAAGTCTTTTAGCTCACTGAAGTTCCTTATAGTGTAACTCGGCATGGAAGAGAATCATTGCAAAGCAACTTTCTTTAGTGTTGCTGGGAAAAGTTAAAACATTAGGGGGTTGGGAACTCCTGATATGATCATATCTGTGGAGAATGCCGCTAGATGATCCATGGGGTCGTAGATTTGTCATACACATCCATTATGGATGCCATCAAATTGGTAGGGGCTGGAAAGGTCATCACACCGGTGTTGAATGGATGCTCCACCAGGGTTGGTTGTGCTACTCATCAGCCCAGTAGTCTGTATCCCAATCTACTTTTCTCTTCCTTTCTCTTAAGATCCTCGTTTTCTTTCCTCAATTGATCCAACGTGTTCGGGAGCGCTCTAACAGTTTCCATTGTGATTGGTGTATCCTCTTCGTGTGGCTATTCCTCTTCCTTGTATGGTATGTCATTATCAGGTTCTTCCTCTTTATCCGGGATTGTTTAATACCTCGGGTTCATTCTCGTCCATCTAGCTAGGTGTGGCATCGATTGTTTTGCTTGTTTAATGTCCGGGATTGTTTAATGTCCTCTCAAAGTACTCAAACTCTTAGGTGGTGTTTGGTATGCGGGATCTTTGAACTTTCCCGGGAATGTTACTTAAAATATTCCCTTACCCATGTTTGGTATAAGATAAAAAAAATGTTCCCAGGAATGAGAGATTCCTGAGAAACTTATTTATGAAGGAATTAAAAATTTCAGTTTCCCATTTTAATAGATGGGTATGCTATGGATTCCTGGGAATAAAAAATTTTAGGACAAAAATGCCCCCATTTTATTCCCAAAATCACGGTTGCACACTTTCCCTATTTTGTTCCCCAAAATCGTCCGACATAAGTGAATTTGAGTTCCAGTTTCTTCTTTTTCTTTTTTGTTTGAACCTGCCTTATTATTTTTTAATAAGTTTGCCCCATTTTGTTTGCACCTCGAAAGGGTTCTTGTTTTGCTTCTTCATGTACTGGTTAGCTAACTCCGCTCTACTTGCGCCGAAAACAGATACTAGTGTTTAGTTTTTTTGTATCACTAGTTTTTGGATAATACTGACGTGAGAAGATATTTAATGGGGACTGTGAGTGTCAATTTTATGCTTGGGAGAATGGTAAAAAATTATTCACCTTAAAAAACCAAAAAAATTTTCAGAAGTGGGATCAACTACGAAACCAGTTAGCTATCAGGATACTATTTTATGCATTATCAGGATACTATTTTTTTATGCACTATCAGGGTACTATTTTTTTGAGCGTTAAAAATAAAAACCTGAAGTCCTGTAAAATTCAACCTTCATCTAAATTTTCAAAGGAAAATGAAATGAAGATCTATATATGTACAGGTATTTGTTAAGGAATTAAAAATAAAAATTACACTATGCAAAAAATATATGATTTTTTCAGTAAAAGTCTTTTATTCATTGATTCTTCAACTAGTACTGATAGAACACTATTAATTTCCTTTTTTTGTTTTGTTTACGTTTACTAGTATTTGAACCCCAAAATTCATGATATCTTTATAAGCTTTTGTTAATAACTCATGTGGGTAGGTAGAAATTTAGTTGCTCTGTCTATATGTTATTCTATTGAAAGAATAGATATCTTGTCACCATTTTCACTGAATTGATCCAAGTCAAAAATTTTAATATCATTGTCCCTTTCTAGTAATTCTTTGCTGCAATGTTTCTATACCTGCAACATTATGTTCTTTTACAAAATATTAGATTTAATTTTTAAAAGAAATATAATATATTCAAGCATACATGATGCAATGGGTATCGGCTTCAAAATATGAAAAGTTTATATGAGATGGTAAGGGTATTTTTGTAAAAGTATTAATATTCCTGGATAAGTTTTTGTAATACCAAACATGGGAATGGTAGAAACTAAAAAGATCCCCGGGTAAATATTTTTAATATGGGAAATAAGTTACCCAGGAAACACATTCCCGGGAAACACATTCCCAGGAATCTCACTTAAAAGGATCCCTCATACCAAACACCCCCTTAGGAATTGTAGTTTCTTATTAGAATATCACTTGCTCCATTAAAGTGTCTAATATCGTATTTTTATATAAAGATGAGATCCCTGATTTGAGCTTGATTTATCATATCCAGATGGATAATCATTACAAATACTCTAACCGCCTATTTGATCTAAGCCCATTAATTGCTAAGAATTAGGGAGGGACTACTAATTGGACCGGTTGGCTTGAGGTCCGAGTGGCTATGTGGGCCAGTAAAGAGCTGAACAGTAATCTGGGAAGCATAAGTATATTAAAATGTTATAGATTAAGAATATTTGAAATAAACGTAAAATATGATTAAATAACAGAATAATTTAAAGTAGAACAAGGAAAGAGAATATTTATATTTTTTTGGCTGGTCAGCCTATATGCCAACAACAGACTTTGAAAATTACACTGCATGCGGACGCAACTGCAAATGCATATAGCAAGTGCCTTCCAACTGTCCAATTCAATAAGAACACAATACAAATAAATAACTAATGCATTCCTCCAAACAAAACTCAACCAAATATATGAAAAGTATCCTTTTATTCTTGTAAACTGCTCCGCTCTAACCGTCCATGAGTTCATGTGTTTTCAAACATTCTGCATAGATCCTACAAAAAGACGTATTCATGTTTCTCAGACCATGCTGAACCCTTAACCAAATCCAACAAAATAAAGATTTTACTTGCTTTTTCACTACGACGAATTAAATAAATTTAACATTATAATTTTTCACACCCAGACACCCAATGTAAAGTATAAGCAAAACATATAATTCAAAATATAGTATACTATAGATATTAAAATGAAAAACGATGTTCACATACCCAAAAAATTGGCATCTAGCTTTTGGTTTTAATTTGATGAGAAATATATCAATTTAAAGATAAAATATATGATAGATGATGTAGTATAAAAATGCAAAGTAAAAAGTGATGTTATTAGCTTTGTGATGGATGTCTAAATATATGTGTGTTGATATTAAATTAATGTAATGTTGATGAATGTGAAAGGTGAAAACAACCGGCATGAGGTTAGTTCAATGTTAATGTCATAATATGTGGATGTTAAAATCTCTATTTAGAGAAATGATTTATTAGAAGTAGTATACAGGTGAATCTCATTTTTGAGTTAAATTTACTGATAAATTTAAAATAATATCAAAGTGTATGTTAGATATGTTATATGTTATTGGATCATATATTAAAACAGTTATATATGAGAGGGATGTGTTGAATTGTATCAACTTATTAAAGATATGATTAATTAATATAATATGAAAGTAATATTTAACCATTAGATTAAAGTAATTTTAGGACCAAGTTTATTATAATGTCTACACTTAATTTAATTAAGAAAAGGCTAGCAAAGAATATTACCATGTGGTGTAACTGTCTAGTAGTGGTATGGTGGAGGGGGTGATTTGAAGTAATAGTGTGGTGTGGGTGGGGAGTGGACAAGAGGAGGAGGAGACTTGTACCTATAAGGCTTCGTATGGGGTGGTGGAGAGTGGTAAACCGGGTGAGGAGCATGGGGAGGGTAAGTGTGAACTGGTGGTGGAGGAGATGGGTATTTGTATGGCTTCTTATGGGGTGGAGGAGGAGAATGGTAGATTGGGTGAGGGGAAGGAGAAGGGTGTGGAGGAGATGGGTATTGGTATGGCTTCTTTGAAGAGGGTGGTGGGGAGTGGTACACCGGGTGAGGAGATGGGGTAGGGTACTTATGGACTGGAGGTGGTGGTGATGGGTGCTTATAGGGCTTATTGTAAGGGGGTGGTGGTGGAGAGTGGTACACTGGATGAGAGGATGGGGTAGGGTACTTGTGTACTGGTGGTGGTGGAGATGGGTAGTGATAAGGGGGTGATGGGTTTGCTGAAATTTCCGATGGGAAGCTTAAAATGATTATGGCCAATACAAGAGAAAGAGAAGCAGAGGCCATTAGAGAAGACCCCATTTTCATTTTCTTTCCCTAGGTTTACTTGGGATTGTTGGTTTAGGGTTATATGCTCATTAGAAAGCTGGCACCCCTTTTTATAGTTTGTTCTTTTGCCATTCTACTCAACCTAACCATCTTCAAGTTTACATTTCCCCTCTAAACTTGCCTTCTTGGAAAGTGAAAACATGCACGATAACATACAAAATGTTGATTTTTTAGAAACTATAGTAGTTTGAACATTCGTTTTTCACACTTCTATTGTATTATTCACTATTTTAATGAGCATGTGTATGGTACATATGATTTATTGTTATTATTTGGAGATAAAAAGAAAGGAAGAAGAAGCGAGAGACCACGGTGATATATAAAAATAAAAGAAAAAAAATAGATAATAAAAAAATAAAAAGAATAGTTGTCTATATATTTATTAAGAACGTTGATTAGATTCTCATAAAAAATACTGATGAAAGAATTAAAATACTTCTTTTTTATTAAAAAGTGTGGTTAAAATACACATTTGTACCATCAACAGCCGGCAAGAGTTTACTTTAGCTTAGTGTATTGTTTTGAGTTTGAGTCTTTGGAAAAGACAATTAAATTTTGATTGGAAAATACACATAATAATTGTCTTAATTAGTTTAAATTTGAATAAAGCATGTCAAATTAAAAATTTTATGCATTCATTATGATTTTCAATATATTTTTTTATTGTAAAATTTAATAAAAAATATATAATGCCTAATCCATTTTTATTTTTTCTTGTCATATTATAATATATGTATCCATCACTCTCTTATATTCTTCTCTCAATTAATATGGGGCCCATTCCGAGTATAGCTTTGAATAATGACTCATTCTTATTGGGTTTAAGATCAATCAGTCCCAAAGCATTTTGGAACAGTTGCCACCCAAAGCATTTTCTGAAACGTGGTTTTGGATTTATTGTTGTTTCGTAAAATAATAACATATAGAGTAGAGATTCTTTATTTTTTTAAAAATACTAATCAGTATCTTAATGGTATTTTTTTAAAAAAGTACAAAAAATATTAAAAATATATATTTAAAACTCATCCACACTAGTTTTTATATAATTAATCTCAATATAATTTTTAATAGAAAACTTCAATTTATATTTTTTTAATCAAGAAACTTTACACTGTAAATTAACTTGTTGGAATAAGTAAAAAACAACTTATTTTAATTAGTCACCTGAGGTAATTTATGAGAGTGATAAGTTATTTCATAAATTAATTATCAACTCTACCAAAACTCTCCTTTGGTTTACAACCATGCATCTGTAACATCCCGATTTTATTTATTGGTTAATTTTATTGATCAAATAATTAAATTGAAAGTGTTAAATTAATTAAGGGTGAGTATGTTAATTTATGGAATTTATCTGGGTAGGTTTCGGATAACCAAAAGTTACTCGATTGGTTCCGGAAATTAACCGAACGAGCCAAAGGGCAAAATTACCCTTAGTAACAACATTAATTTTCACTTTTTCTCTCAATTTCACTCTCCTCACCTTTGTGCATGTAGAGATGAAAGAAAAAGCCATTGTCTTTCCCTCCCACCCGCGACTCCACCTTGTCATTTTCTTCCTTTTCTTCATCAATTCAAGCTAAGGCAAAGTAGAAATCAAGCCCCTTTCCTTCTTTTCTTCTCACAGGCAACCATGAAAGTAGGGGGAGTCCCCAATTTCTTCAATTGTGAAGGTATGGTTTCATGAACCATTTTCGGGTTTTTGCTCACTTCTTAAACCCCACTCTTTGAATGACTTTAATTTCATGGATTGTAGGTCATTTCAAAACCTATTTGACTTGTGGGCAGCATCGTGTATTTGGGGTCTTCTTGTTCTTTCATTGCCGGTAAGTATCAGAAATGACCCATTCATGCTTTTTGTTCCATTTTGTTAAGTTAAGCCGTAATTTTTTTATCTTCATGGCTTAAGGACTATTTTCGGAGCCATCTTGGTGAATGGGCAACGTTCAAGTTTGGTGGAATTAAGTTACGGGAGTCGGCAACGTTATTTGGTAAGGCGTTCATTGTCGAAACTATGGCTAATTGAAAATTTTTTAGCTCCAATACGTGTAACTAGTAGCGTAAGGATTATTAAAATAATTGTTAATTTTAGGAAACACCAGATTGAAAAACTAGTGATTGGAAAGTGTGGTTGAGCTTTGGAATTGTCGATTCCAAGTAGGGGAAACATTATATTTTAAATGTATGAGTTATGAACAACTAGGGGATAGGTTATGCTTGTTTATGATGATTTTGATTAATGTATGCAAATAATGTAATGATTATGTACTTGTTTTGAAAACCATCCCCTTGTGTATATTATTGTCAAAATTTGATAATATGATGTAAATTTAGTTCATATGTGATTATTTGGTAGATTGATGATTTGATGAATATTGCATTGGATTATAATGATTGATAATGACATAGAAATAATGATGAATATATTGATGATGTTTGAATAAACTTAAGATAGCTTAATTGATGTTGTGAATTGATTGTGATTAGTCTTAGTATGTTATGCTTGAAAATGAAAATGAATATGTGGACCCTTGGTGATGGTACCCCTAGAGACGGTAATTAGGTGGTTTATAGATAATTAATGTTTGTTGGCATAGCATTTGAATTCAGACGCACACAAGCCTACAGGGAGCCTATGATACCGGCCTAGATAGGAAGACGGCCTTTGGATAGGCATAAACCCTGTGGTGGTTGCCTTTGGATTACACAGCCGCCTGGATTGAGCTCAAGGCCAGCCTGGTGTATCTTGTTTATGTTAAATTTGTTTATGTTAAATGGAAAAATCAGTGGTTGATGATGATGAATTGTGATTATGTGATGATTGTTAGAGTTAGATATGTATTGATACTTATTATAGCAAAATTCAATTCAATATTTGTCATTTAACATATATATGTTCACCCCTCAAACTTATGGTTTTTCAATGGATTTGGACCGAGGAGAGGAATGGTGATTAGCCATTTGGATGCCAGTGGGCTCATGGGAACCATTAGTGGATCAATGTGTATATATATAGGGGATGTATCTTATGAGAAAAATTATCTTATATGAGAGTGAGATTAGCGAATTTGGGCCGTATAACCATACAATGGATGGTTGAGATTAAAAGTTGTTCAAAGTCACATGATCACTTAAAAGGTCACATGACTTTTTTTAAAACTCACATGGTTAATCTCAACCATCCATTGTATGGTTGTACGACCCAGATTTGCTCATCTCACTCTTACATAAGAGAGCCTTTCTCATATGATACATCATCTCTATCTCTCTCTCTCTCTCTCTCTCTATATATATATATATATATTTGTGTGTGTGTGTGTGGATGTGAACACTATTTTCCATCTGGGAACCTTATCGTTTAATACAAAGAAAAAGAAAATTTAAATTTTAAAATATATGAAAAAGGTCTTAAAAGTCAAAACTAGAAAAAACAAAAGAGAAATAAAAAAAAGGTAATAGGTTTTAAATCTTTTGTCTTTAAAAAAGAGCTCTTAAAGAATGTGAGTTTGGTTAAACAAAAAAGTTTAAAAATAAATAATAGAAAATAAAAACAACAAAAATAATGAAGGAAAAAGAGAAGGAAAAAATAAAAAATATATTAGATTTAGTCCTACATCGAATGCTTTAAGATTAGGAGTTACTAAATTTTAAATATAAATTGTTAGTTTTATTTAATCCCGCATTGAATACTCTTATGGGAGTTGTGCTTGTTATGTTAAACAACACCTTGCAACACTTTGAGGGGGGAGAGACTTCCTAGTTCAAACTGTAGACATAACTTATTTCTTAATATACTTTGTGTTTTAATTGGTTTTTTACATAAGAAAAAATTTATTTTTTCCATGAGAGTCTTAGTTTAGAAAAACAAGAGACATCACTAAATTCGGAGGCAACTATAAAATTTTCCCTTCGGTCTAAAAAATAAGGTAAGTTTATTTCTTTTTCTTTTTTCTTTCGGGCTAATGAAGCTATAGTAGGAATAATGCCATATTTTTTTATTTTATGGTTTATTCTAATATTTGTGTTGGATATATTTATCTTTTTGTTGCTTGTACTTTACGTTTTAATTTGTTAGTTATTTGTTCCATCATTCATTTCACATATTTTTATTTAAAAAATATACACACTATCTTTAAATTTATTTAAAGCATAATGCGACAATATTATGCTGGTGTCTCGGGATACACTGCACCAACAGAATAAAATTGTTCTAAAAATTATAAACAATTTTAACGGTGTCGTGGGATACATGACACCTAAATAAAATTATAAGAGCATTTTCTTCAAGAATTACGTAACTCTGATTTCCCGACGTACTCAAAATACGTAGGTGCAAGAATGATTCCTATCGGATCCGTTTTCTTTTTATTAATTTTTGTGTCTTTGTTTTTTTCCGATCAATTTTATATTGTTATTATTTAATTAGAAAACACTGTTTTACTACGATGAGGTTAATTTGGATGAGACATCCTATTAATCCTTATTTCATTTCATTTGTTTATTATCATTGTTATTATTATTTTCTTTTATTTTACTATTTTGTCCTATTCAAGATTAATTTGATGAGACGTCTTGTTAATTTTTTATTTTATTTATCCTAATCGTGGTAATTGATTACCTTGGGATGGTAATTGATTAACTTGGCTCTGTCTCCAAAAATGCATTCTTATACAATGATAATCGACTACACTAGTACTTGTAATTGATTATCTTGCCTTAAATTTCATGAAAATGCAATTCCAAGCCCTTGTAAACCATCTTGATGATATGTTAGCATGGAAACAAGATAATTCTTGATAAATCAAATTGAATTATGGCTAAGTGCCTAGTTACAAAAAAAAGTACCCTAAGTTTAAGGTGTGTTATAATCTCATGGTGTCAGAGGTTTATGTCACATTATTTGATGGTATCATGACCTAGGTGTCACATATACTCCCTTCAGTCCATTTTATAAACAAAATTAATCGAATCACTAAGACCAATAAAATTGGTTAGTTGGTAGTTAAGTTTATTGACTTCTTAAAAAATAATATGATATTCAAAGTTTATCCAAATGAACCTAATTAATCAGTTTAATAATAGTAAAGATAATAATAATACCTCTCCTAATTTGATTGGCTGGTTTAGGTAGTCACATTCTCAAATAATTTATTACTTTTTATAATTAATATGGATAAGTATGGAAAAAAACAATAAATGTTTCATAAAAATTCTAACTATAACTTATAAAAAAGATTCATAACTTAAAAGATTTAAATTGTAGAATTGAATTCACAATATCACTATATAGTACATAGCTCAACAAATTAGCTTAAATAAGCTAAGAGGACTACTTCGAGTTAATATAAATAAAAATAATTAATTATATATATATTAAGAATAATAGTTAAGAGAAGTTATTTGTATTAATTTTACTTATATTATAAAATAAAAATTTTATTAAAATTTATTTTATATTTAAAATAAAAGGTAGAAATTATATGGATTCCGAAACCAGACTAAAATTAGAAGAGGCATTTTTCCCTGTAAATTTAATTAGAGTAAAGTTTAATTCAGTGAGTAAATATTCTCTGGCAATTAATTATAAAAAAAAATTCGGTAAAGAAGTTCAAGAAGGTGACATGTCTCATTCGATAAGGAATTGTTGGAGGTAAGACAAAGTAAAACTGACCTTTGGGACGTCGTGATCAACTTTCCGGGCTCTCAAATGCTACCTCTACCTCATTCTTAAATTGACAGGAAAAGGAAATTAAAATATTTAAATCACTGCAATTCTTTAATCACTAAGAAACCTCTCGTTTTCATGCAACATGCGTTAACATCAAATAAATGACAAGGAAACAAGATTAATTATAAAAATGTGACAGTTTCTCATATTCTAATCCGTTAAATCTTATTATTTATAATTAGACATAAAATATATTTAGATAGTAAATTTTTAAAAAATCACATGACTTTTTAAATAATCAAATAATCTTTATTTGACTTAAAAAAATATTCAGTCTTGTTTACTCAGTTAAATAAAAGCTTAAATATAATGAATTTTATAAATCAATCCTATACATTCTAACTTATAATTTTAAGACTAAACTCTTAAATTACTTCTTGACTTTGTAAATATTAATAAGTTTATTTCGTGATAAATTAATTGTAATCCTTGACTTAACAAAATAATAATAATCATTTTAGTCTTTAGAAAAGGAAAAAAACATTTTTTTATGAATTAAGTATTAATGTGATTAATTTTAAAGTTAAAGACTAAATTGATTGATGGTTACAAAATAAATGACTAATTCATAGGTTTACTATTCTAGTTTAAGTATATTAAGGAATGTAATTCATAAGTTTACCATTGTAGTTTAAGTATATTAAGGAATGTAATTCAAACTTAAATAGAGTATATCATTAAGGAGAATTTATTACCATGAGAAAACTGAAATTCAAATAGAATATAAGCAAAATAATAAAACTTAAATATATTTAATCCTTATATAAATATAAAATTTTTTACTATTGGTTAGTCATTTAAAAATATATTTTTCCGTCCCCATAAATCACTAGTGGAAAAAAGACATTTTACACCAGACTTTTCTCACCGGTTGTAGATGGACAGGTGTAAAAAATAAGGCGGTGGCATTTTTGTAAATAATAATTAACTTTACACCGGTCTACTGTTTGGACCGGTGAGAAAAAGTAATGTTTGTACCGGTCTATAATTTGGGCCGGTGAGAAATGATAAGTTAGTACCGGTCGGATATTTGGACCGGTGAGAAAGAGTTATTTTTATTATTTTTAATTCCGGTCTTATATTTGGGACCGGTGAGAAATATTTCACTGAAGCTCTCTTGGAAGCCCTAGCCCTCTCACTAATCCCTTTACCTTCGAATGCGACATGAGCGTCGCCCTCACTACTTCTTCTTCTTCCTCTTCCCCTCTCCTCTGCCCCCATTGCCACACCCACTTCCTCGAACTCATGGACTCCCCTTTCTCCTCTCAAAACGACGCCCAATCACCCCTCTTCCAAGACGCCCTCGCTTTGCTCTCCCCCTCTCCCCCCAACCCTCCGAAACCCCACACGTTCCCTCAACTCCCGTTACCCTCTCTTTGGTCTCCGACCTCGACCCAAACGGCGTCGTTCTCTGCGCCGTCTGCAAGGACCCAAACAGCTCCCCTGCAAAACACTTGTACCACGCCGATTGCATCACTCCTTGGCTCGAAATCCACGCCACTTGCCCCCTTTGCAGGTTTCGTCTAGTAGAGGAAGCTCGTGTTGACGGCGTTGTCACGGAGATCAGGACCGAGCTCATTGCCAGGCTAACGGAGTTGACGGAGGATGATTTCTACGGCTTGAGGGCCACTCTCAACCACATTGCTTCTCGCCACGCGTTAATTGAAGAAAACGAGAATCGTGCTTCAATTAGTGAACCTCGTGCTGGTGGAGACGCTGATTCTGCTTGCTGATCCGGTTTATATATAAGGTCTCTCTTTTTCTCCTTTTTTTGTATAATGTGTGTGTTGCAAATCTTGAAACCGTGTCGGTAATCAATCCTAAATGGATTTTCTAAGTGGGATCTCCATTGTTGGTTTTTAGCAATTAATTCATTTATGGTTATTATTCAGTTAAATTGTAAACCTTGTTCATTTTAGGACGAAAGACAATTCCTTTTTGACAAAATTAGGAAAGGAAGGTTTAGAAAAAATTGATGACCAAGCGCTCGTCTGTTCTGCAAATCCTTCGAATCCCTTCACACCTTCGAAGCCCTCTCGAAGGTTCATCTCTTCTGTTCATCTCAAACGAAAGCTTGGTATGTCATTGCGATGTAATATTTCTAATAAGGTTGTATGAATTATCTTTTTTTTCAATTGTTTCGTTCAATTTATCTTGTTTATCTATTCAATTTATCTTTCGTTTAATTATTTATTTCTATTTATTAATTATTCTAATTCTGTTGCAGGTTGAAGCTGAAGAAGAACCTCATATTTTCGAGGCTTATTCCGTCTCTGTCGTTCCCTTCTTTGTCTTCTGCAAGGTTCTCTCTCCCTCTTTTATTCATCGTCATGGAAATATCTCCTATTGCTTTTATTCTTTTTATTGTTCCCAGTAAATTTTTGATGTTTAGTTTGTGTCAATTGCTCTTCAGTCTATATTCACTATTAAGATCATTCTTTTTAATAAAACAGTCTGTGTTGGAGAAAGATAGTTATATTTCATCATTTGCTGCATTGGTCTGTGGAAATTTCCTGTGTAAAGTTCAGAGAACTCAGATAATTGCTGCTGAAAGAGGAACCCCTTTCGTGGATTGTTATAAGGAAAAAAAACTTATATCATGTTTCTTACGGCTTCTGTCAAGAATCATATAATGTGACATGAATATGTATTGAACATTTTTACAACATACATTTGATGAAAAATATTTATCATTGGAAAGAACATCACTTGTCATCATTTGAGTGTATAACTTGATGGTTTGGATATGATGTTTTTATTTTTTGTTTTAGAAAATCAAATGTTAGTTTGGTAGTTTTTATTGGAAGTATCAGGGAAGAGGAACTCGCTTACAGCCTGTCATCACTAGATCATTGAACATATACCATTTTTATTATTATTCATAATATTGTCAGCTAATGTTCATGGCTTGGAATTCTTCTATGTTACTTGCTTGGTTTCTGATTCTGCCATGTTCTTTACTATGCAAGTTGCTGAACAACTTGTACTCCCTTTTGTTCTCTTTCATTCGGCTGGTGCCTGTTCATTATTGTCCTTTTTGCACTTCCATACCCTGGTAGATAAAGGTCTCATACCACTTAAAGGTATCTATATATTTAGGCATGGGTATCAGTATGTGGCAGCATGATTAATTCAAGCATAAACATTGAAAAACAATAAAAAAAATTCAGCATATATTATAAGTAAACAATAGACTATAGCTAAAAGTTATTATTATCCTGAATATGTTCAGTTAATTATATGTATCTTATGGACATGTCTTGTGTATTTAGGAATGCTGAAATTGCCTATTTGTAAATCTATATTTGTATTCATATGTGCAGTTTGGAGTTATTGGCTTTTTGAAATTATGATTGCAGATGAAAGTTGTTTGACAAATGGATATTTGGACACCAAACTAGACTGGATTTCAGGTATGGAAAACTTTATATTGAAGGATTTTCCTGACTTAAGGTTTTGTCTATGTGAACTTCATTACTAACTAGTATTTGTTTATTTACAGGGATCCTCGGGAATACTATAAGGAAGTGAGAGACAACACTTCCGTCTTGTACCAAAGCATTAATCTTTGGTTTTTATTTTTAATTGTATTTTCATTTCCTTTCTCAACCATAAGTATTTCCAAATTCTGTATTTACTTTGTAATTTTTTAAAATTATCTTGTAATTTGACAATTTTCAATAAAAGTTATATGATTAAAGCTTTTTATTTTGGATATAATGAGGACATTCTTTGTAGCATCATGATTTGGTAGTATAAAGAAATAAAAAAAATAGTTTTTTACACCGGTTGTACTAGCTAACCGGTGTTAAAAATCCTTATTTTTCTCACCGGGCCACCACAACAAAACCGGTGAGAAAAATAGATTTTACACCGGTCGTGAAAAACAGGACCGGTGTAAAATGTATTTTTCTCACCGGTCGTTATAAACAGGACCGGTGTAAAATGTATTTTTCTCACCGGTCACTATAAACAGGACCGGTGTAAAATGTATTTTTCTCACCGGGCCCAAAACCGGTGTAAAAAGTCCCTATTTTTCTCACCGGCTCCATCCACACCGGTCGTGAAACCGGTGTAAAAAGCCAAAAAGGACCGGTGTAAAAAACCTTTTTTCCACTAGTGAATTTAAATTATTTTTATAAGTTATTTAATACTATGTAATAGAACATGCATCCGTATCTGACCGCATGCTTTGACAAGTTAGCCATATATTAGTTATTTACCTTTTTTACATAAAACGCAAAAAGCTCAAAACCTAAAGCCCAAAAAATTAAAACAGACAGCAGAAGACAAAAAAAAAAGAAAATTAATTGTGAATATATCTTAAATCACAAATTATTTCAAGCATTTTAAGTCCATTCATAACATAAAATTATAAAAGACCGAGGAAAATGTCCGAGGTTCAATTATAAGTATTGATCCACTCACATTCAGTCCCTCAAGCTTCTAATATACTTCTAATATTAAATAAAAATAACTAATTTATAGTTAGAAATAATTATTTAATATTAATATTATTAAATATTTGATGTAATTTTTAATATACTTATAATACCATTTGGTACATAAAACATAAGCGATTATATATATATATATATATATATATATAATAATGGGGATACATTTGATTGACAAAACATTTAATGACATCGAAAATGTATAATTTTACTTATAATATGAACTAAAAAATTTCATGAGAAATTGTTTATATTTGAAACTGGGATAGTAAATTGACTTAAAAAGTATGTTATAGAAAATTGATTCACTAATGATGTTGTCTGGTTCTAGTTATAAAAATAACTCTAATTTTAGGAATGATAAAGTATGTGTAAATTTAACATTTGAAGTTGTTAAAATTAAATCATGGTCATGGGCTAGAACAAAGTTATAAGGTTTTGTATGTTCCTTGGGAAAAGGAACCTAGAGAATGCTTGATGTTATTGTAAAATCATAAATATTTTGGGTTAAGTAATTAGTGGAGAAAGTAGATATAAACTTGGTTAAATCAAGTTTTTAAACTCGATTCTGCAACCGAGTTTGTTCCCATCGTGGTAATAGATATAGACTTTTAAACTCGGTTGCCAACCGAGTTTGTAGGTGGTCTTTAACCTCGACCTTGAATTGAGTTTAAAAGTACCGACATTACTCGGTTATGGTCATAATCGAGTTTAAAAGTTTGCACATTTAAACTCAGTTATGGCTGTAATTGAGAGTAAGTTTTTTTTTTTTGTAAATGTAGGTTCTTTTTTTTGATTTTCCAAACTTGCAATTTTACACAGCCAAACATAGTATATCTCCAATAGTTCATTTCATGCACAATATTCACCAATTAAAGAAAACAAATGAAATAATATTAATATGCTATAAACAACATAATGAAGAAAATGATCTATATACAATGAATATTATGTACATGAATGAAATAAAATAATATACTAAACCCTAGGTATAATCCTACACTAGGTACATTGAATAAAAAAAATAAAATCCTACACTAGGCACAATGAATGATATAAAATAATAGATGTCTATCGGAGTCCTTCCCTCACTTTATGAAAGTATGTGGCTCATTGCTTTCTAACATCATCTACGTCTATCGGAGGGAAGTATGACCAGATTTTAAAGTGCTGCAAACAAGACACAAAATAATTTGCTATTAAAGACCAAAAACCTAATTACTAGATGAATATAAATTCTAGAATGTAGGCAACTAAACACTTACAGTTCTTCATCCATCTATTATATGGTTTTGGACAATGGTTAGCATGGTCTTCATCACGTAATACCCTACTCATAGCTACCTTACTGCCTATGAGACTACAAGGTACATCAAATAAACAATTCGATAATGCTATTTCAAATTATCAAAAGTTAATAAATAACATTGCTTCTTATTTGAAGTACTTACTTTTGAGTTGACCCACTATATTTTTCCTACTGATGTTTCCCTGTAGTTGAGTATATCCAGCTACATGCGATGAGTGAGAATCATAGAATAACAATGTAATTGAATATGTAAAGTTATTTACTTTTTTAAATGAACTTACAAGTCTATTATTTGTTTGAAGTCAACAGGAGCAATCCTATGCAATGAATCAAAGCATGCAACAATGGAATCCTTCGAACATATAACCATCAGCTGCCAATGAGCTGCGATGAAACCTAATAAGTGACAATGCAAGATGGTTAAATTAATAGATAATAATTATACAAGAGACTCTTACTCTCTGTGATATGAGGATAAGTAGACATTCTTCCTTGACTCATGCATCCAATTTTAGATGTATGTGATAAGTCTTGAAAAGACTTAATTATTTAGTGATATTTAACCTTATTTTATATGAATTATTAGTATTAATTATTAAGTTTTGAAGTAAATTAGAAAGTATTTGTTATTTGTGTAATTTCATCAATTAATTATTATTTCAGCAATTACCATTAGAATTAGGAATAAATAGATAACAAATTGAGAAAGGTTGTTTCTTGAGTTGTAAGCCACCTGAGCGTACTAACGTCCATCCTTAACGTACCTACGCTAGGCTTGTTTTATGTTGAATTACAAGTTCTACGAGACCAACATACCCACACCCAGTTCAAGCGTAGTTATGCCAAGTTAGAAGGAGGAGTCCAGAGGTTCAATGTAGTTACGCGAGACTTGAGCGTACCTACATTGAGACCAGCGTACCAATGTTGAGGATTATGCTTAAGTCCAATATTAAGTCAGAGCAACAGCGTACCTACACTGTGCCTCTGCGTGCCTACACACATGTGACCAAAACGGTTCAGAGATCAGTGTATTAACGCGTGTATACACTTACTCTTATGCTGGAGTTGATAAGTATCACAACTAAAAAAACAACTGTTAGCGACGGACAAAATTGCTCGCTAATCCATATCAAGGTCGTCGCTAACAACCCTAGCGACAGTATTTCAGACGGCCAAATAGCCGTCGCTAAAACCTTCGTCGAAGATAGATCAGTGACCACATAAGCACCGTCGCTAAAATGCCGACGGGATAATGCCATCGCTAACATGGTCTCTGCTTCACTGACTTCTACCGTCGCTAACTGACCACGTTCAGCGACCACCATAACCCATCGCTATACAGCGACCTCATAACTCCGTCGCTATTGACAGCCACAATGCGACCACTCATGGCCGTCGCTAGTAACAGCCACCCTGCGACCACTTATAGCCGTCGCTATGGGTAGCCACACAGCGACCCCACAGGTCCGTCGCTATAGGTAGTTATACAGCGACCACTGTCCTCTGTCGCTGTTTGTGGTCAAACAGCGACCGCTTACATCCGTCGCTACTGGTAGTCATACATCGACCACGGTCCTCCATCGCTGCTTGTGGCCAAACAGCGACCACTTCTATCCGTCACTAAGGGTAGTCATACAGTGACCACGGTCCTCCGTCGCTAATGGGAATTTTTAATTTTTTAAAATTGGTTAAATATTTATAGGTTATGTTAATTTAACTTTAAAAATGTTGATTAATATTTTGTATTAGGTGATAAAATTTTGTAATTAAATTTGAATAATTTTTTAAAATATTAAATTATTATTAAAAACAAAATAATGGATTAAATTTATTTATCAAATAGGTTGAATTATTAATGATAATCACAATAAGGCATTTTTCTTTGAATTTAATTACCAATAAATATTGACATAATAAATGAAGAATGACAAAATAAATATTGAATGGAATATAATATAAAAACTGTAAATGAAATATACAATGTGTATACATAATAAAAATACAATCATGGTGGTGGGGGATCCTGTGGTGGTGGTGGGGGCGCCTGGGAAGTGGGGGGAGGTAGCCTCGCCATCAACTGCATCAGTAGCTCCTGCTGCTGAGCAAGTTGTTGACGAGTCTCGGCGTGCTGCTCCTCGGCCCGCTGTCGGTCTGCCTCGGCCCGCTCCTCCAAAAGCTGCCTCTGACGTCGCTCCTCCTGTAGCTCGTCATTCAGGTTTTGAATTACCTGAACAACCTCAGTCAGAAGACCAGACGAAGAGGAAGAGGAAGGGGTATTCCCCTTTTTTGCCAGCTGCGTGCCGACGCCACCCAATCCAAAGACCCTCCCTTTCTTGTTCACACCGCCAACAGCCTCCATATAGATGGCGTTGTCGTCGGAACAAGACAGGGTGGGAGGAACCTCCCCTTCAGGCGTCGAAGCCACCAGGTCCGCCCCCTTCTCGGCCCTCCGGGCCTAATACGCCTCCTGTAAATTCAAAAACACTGATAGGATTAGTAAGTTGATTTGTTAATTATAAGCATGTGTAAGTTAAAAGTAAATACCGCTAGATCTATAGTCTTCTGGTTTACCCATACACCGGCTTTGTTCTTCTTGGTCATTTGCATGACCTCAAACAAAGAAGGCTCTCGGTGCTCCCTCAGCTCCTGTGGTGGAGAAAAAACATTGACATTATTATTTATAAACATATCAGACGAATCATAATAGAAATATTTAACATAAATATACTTACAAATCTTTTCTTGTGCTCGAGGGTTGAAATGCTACCCCCAGTGTAAACTGAGGCTGCAGCATCAGCGGCTCTGTTTGCCCTGTTCCGAGCACTCGCCTGCTGGAACGGGACACCACCCCACTTCTGGACCATCCCGTCCCAATGGTCCTCCGGGATCCAACAAGGGCGCTTGCCCTTGTCCCTCAGCTTCCAAAGGGCACTCTTGATGATTTTGGAGGTCTTTGTGGCAAAAACCTTCCTAATCTCATCAATCATACCCTCTGCCCATTGATAATCACGCTGTAAAATGAAATGAGAATTCAAAATTAATAAGAGGTCTATTTTACAAATCAAATCATAGCAAATTGATGTGGTAACTTACCGAGAAGGTGTCAAACCACCTATCTTGGACAACCTTCCCAGCATCTGTCCAAGATATATATGGACCATCCCACTGGGCCTTCAAAACCTTAGTAATCGCTTTGGTAGTGCGACTACTATCAACAAAGCTGTAATGACAACAATTATATTAGGAGTATAACAACATACAATCTAGGGAGACTCCCAAAATTCCGACAGAGTCTCCCCTGTAAATGTAACATTTCCAAGTTTAAATAGTTACCCTGTTACAAACAGAAGAGTTCCCAGTACAATTCAATCTATACAAGTACTAATTAAAGTAACATACAATAAACCAACAAGTCTTTCCACTAAAGTTTAAAATAAAGTACCATACAAATAACATAAAAGTATTTGAGTTTTAGTGACTTACTCGTCTCCGGCCGGCACGGGTACTAACATGGGCAGAGGGGATGCCGGAGGTGGGGTGGCCTGATGGCCAGGGTCCTCCAAGCCACTAACTCCAGGAGTCTGCTCTAGGGTGGTCAGCTGTGGTGGTGATAGGGTGGTCAGCTGTGGTGGTGATGGAGTGGTCCGCTGTGGTGGTGATGGAGTTGTCTGCAGTGGTGATGGAGTGGTTCCCTGCTCTGGGGTGGGAGTCCCCAGACGGGATGCCGGGGTCCTGGACCCACCACCCCTACTGAAGGGCAGTCGACGTCCCGTCATCTGTGGATAAAATCATGAAAAGAAAGGTTAGTCTCAGGATATATATAAACCTATGTATATATGTTTAACAACTACATACTCTGTGTCTATTTCAGTTTCAAATTCCCCCTCAGTTTCAGTGTCACTGTGGTTATCTGTTTGAACAACTTCATCAGTATCCAAATCAGCCCTAGACCGTTTTGATCGAGAGACAAGGTCTTTGTCAATGTGTTTACCCCCCGTAGTGGCGAGTGTCTCATCCATTATGACTGGATCAATGTTGAACAGCAAATTACCATCGTTGAGCTCGAGTGGTGCAAGATGATAAGCGTCATCGACCTCCTCGGAGACATTGTCAGTGATCTAACTTCGGGCCTTGGCCTTGATTACTGCATACCAGTCCCGATGTCCTCCCGGGAAGTCGGTGTAATAAACCTGCTCGGCTTGTTAGACAAAAATGAAGGGATCAAACCCTTTATATCTACCATTTTTCTTGACCTTAACTAAGCCGTAGTTGTTGTCAACCTTTGTTCCAACGCCGATTGTGTTGTCGAACCAAGCACATTTGAATAGAACAATATCTCTTCTTAGTCGTCCAGAGAACGAAACTTCAACAATCTCTGTCAGCACTCCATAAAAATCTTCTTCTAACTGTCCGGCGGTGCCTCTAATACAAACCCCGTAGTTATGGGTACGCATCCCTTCACTCCATTGAAAAATATTAAACTTGTAGCCATTTACGTAGTAAATAGGCCATTTTTTAACAGTTTTCAGCGGCCCCCAAGAAAGGGCTTGGAGTAAAGAATCTTCAATATGGTTGTTAGGGTCTTGTATCTATGTACAACATAACAAATAGGTCATCGTTAGATACCGGGAGTTAGAAGCACAGATAAAAAACACTCAGTATACGGGTCTTACGTGTTGTGCGAACCAACCAACGAACTTGGATGACACCTCACTATGAATTTGGTCATCAGTTAAATCATTTTGCTCAAGTTTTAGCATATCTGTATATAAGCTATTTAAAGAAAACAAATTTAGATACTATAAAAGCTAGGTTTAGAATGTAACATATAACTTTTATGACTTACTCAAGAAACGGTTCCACTTCTGGGCAATTTAGAAGAATGTACAAGTGAGCCGCCTTTCGATCTTTCTCATCAATGTAACATTTTGTAAGCTTGCCCCCCGGATGACCAGGATAGTTAAAAATTGATATTTGTTCATCAAACCCTGTGCGGGTGGCTACCCCAAGATTGCGGGGAATTATACTCATTCTAGTTTCTATCTCTGTCGGAAAATAGAAAGAAGCAAAAGTTGTCATTTCTTCGACTAAGTATGCCTCACAAATTGATGCTTCAACGCAGGCTTTGTTTGACACTTTGTCTTTTAAAGAGCGTAAGAATCTTCAACATCATAAACAAATATTAAGTTAGAAAATACTATTATAAGAAGTGTTTGTAAGGAAATTAAAGAGTTTTGGCGTTCACCTTTCGAATGGATACATCCAACGATACTGCACCGGGCCACCAACCAAGGCCTCGTACGGTAGATGGATAGGCAAATGCTCCATCGAGTCAAAAAAACTTGGTGGGAAAATCTGCTCCAACTTACAAATCAATATCGGGATAGTTTCTTCCATCTTCACAAGTTTCTCCACAGTCAACGAAGTTGTCGTCAACTCCTTAAAGAAGTGACTCAACTCCACCAACAGTTTCCAAATAGGCTTCGGTAAGGCATGAAATGTGTACGAGAGTAGTTGTTGCATAATGACATGGCAATCATGACTTTTCATGCCAAACACCCTCCCCTCCTTCACGTCGACACATCTACTCAAGTTAGAAGCGAATCCGTCAGGCAAGGTTAATTCATTCATCCAAATACACACAGTAATCTGTTGCGGTCTAGTTAAAACATATTTTGCATGGGGTTTAAACATTCTTCCACGTCCCGCATCCCTCAATTCCAACTCCTTCCTAGAACACCAAATTGGAAGGTCTAGACGACTCTTCTTGTTGTCCTTTGTTCTCCCTTTAATGTCCATAACAGTGTCAAAAATATTCATGAAAACATTACGTTCAGTGTGCATGACATCAATGTTGTGTCTTAACAACAAGTCTTTCCAATATGGCAAATCCCACAAGATGCTCTGCTTCACCCAGTGGTGTTCCTTACCATAACCCGCAAACTCCTTAAAACTCTTGTCCCAGATGTAGGGATACTCTTCGACCCTCTGCCAAACCCGTGCACCGGATAACCTACGGGGTGGAGGTTCATTAACAACCTTGTTCTTCTTAAAAGCGGTTTTGTTTCTTCTAAACGGGTGATCCAATGGTAGAAACTTTCTATGACAGTCAAAAAAACTTGTCTTGCCACTAACAGGGAGTGATTTCCCCCCGGTATGTTCCATGCATACAGGGAAAGCAAGCTTCCCAGACGTTGACCATCCAGAAAGCATACCATAGGCCGGGAAGTCGTTAATAGTCCATATCAAAACAGCACGCATCATAAAATTGTTCTTCAAAGACGCATCGTATGTCATTACCCCGACATCCCATAATTGTGATAACTCTTCAACCAATGGTTGTAAAAACACGTCTATATTCGCCTTTGGATTTTTGGGTCCTGGAACCAGTATAGATAGAAACATGACCTCCCTCTTCATACACATATCAGGAGGCAGATTGTATGGGGTCAGTATGACTGGCCAACAAGAGTAAGCTCTTCCGTATTGACCGAATGGGTTAAACCCATCAGTACATAAGCCAAGTCTTACATTGCGCGGCTCGCCAAAAAAGTTCGGATATAGCTCATCCAAACACTTCCATGCTTTCCCGTCGGAAAGATGGCAAAGAAACCCCTCTTGTGTTCGGTTCAGAGTATGCCAATGCATGTGTTTTGCCGTGGACAATGAGGCATACAGGCGTTGAAAACGCGGTGTTATAGTGAAGTACCACATTTTCTTCCTGACCGTCCGGGTTATCTTCCCTCTCCTTTTAACAGTTTTGTAGCGTTCCTTATTACAATGTAGACATTTTGTGACACTCTTATCTGCAAACTCATTTCTGAACAGCATACATCTGCCAACACAACACTCTATCTTCACACAACCCAACCCCAAGTTTGCCACTTGTTTCTTAGCATGGTACAGGTTTGTTGGCATTCGATGATTATTAGGCATGGTGAAACCCATCAGATTGACCATCATATTAAAACAACCTCCAGAAAGATTATAATCTGCCTTTAGGCTCAAAGCAGCTAGGGAGATGGATAACTCCGTGTGACTCTTGCACCCGTCCCACAATGGAGTCTGAGCCGCCGTTAACAAATCATAAAATCTCTTCACCTCCGGATTAGGATCCTCCTCTACATTGTCATCCTCATTCCCTGCTTGGTCATCATGTTCTAGTATACGCCTTGTGGAGAGTCCAACATGATCCATCACCATTTATTCTATGTTGTTGTACGTATCCCTGTTTCCTTCAACCTCGTAGTAAGACTGTTGCATGGTTACACCTGATGGTCTAGGCGGTAACTGCTCACCATGGTTGTACCAGCAGTGGTATGTTTCCATGAACCCTTTCTCAGTTAGATGGCATATGACATCATCCGCGTATTCAAAACTCATGCATTTGTACCTTGAGCATGGACAACGAATCTTCTGAGTCGCTTCAAATCCAGGCGTGTTTGTTGTAGCGAACGAAATAAACTCCAATAGCCCCATCATAAACTCCCCAGTCACTCGCCGATTGCGATCTAGTCGGTTGTACATCCATCGCCGATTTGCCGGTACCTCCATTTACAATATCTAACAAGCACGATACCTCTTACTTTAAATTATTTAAATTTTATTTGACTATCGGTTGTGAATCACTCTCTATCTCTTTGATGTTTCAAATTGGTGGGGCCCTATCCCATTCGGGATGAATATGCAACCATCCGTAACCCATCGATGTTGTATGTAGTCTATCTTGTGTCGTTGATGTTCATTTGAAATTTCGGCAGCATTTCGCATTGGTCCCCGAGTACATAGAGATACGTATGGTATGAAACACCGCACGCAGACATACACCCTGGGGACAATACGAAACACCATAACCAAAATTTGAAATGAACATTCAACGTCTCAAGATAGACCACATACAACATTGATGGGTTACGCCCTACTGGTTACAAATTCATACCAAACTGTCCAACCGGGACAATTCAAGATCCAACACAACACGGTACATCAGCCGGTTGTTTTGAAACTTGAACGGGAATCTAATGGGTACACACACGACTAAACCCTATATTTTTAAAGTTGAGTTTTATTTTTTAAGTTCCCTAAGAAAGGGGCCCTGCCAAAATTTTGGCAGAGTCTCCCCTGTAAACTAGACATTTCCTAAATTTAGAAACGGCCTGTTATATACAAAAAACTTCCCAGTATAGATAAATATATATGCTACGCATTGTATATGATATTGAGAGTTATGAACACCAAATCATGTTATCAGTACATAAAACCAATGCCTAATGAGCTCTGCTCTCCACTAACAAACAACATTACACATGCATAAAAAATCATGTCATCAGCACACAAAACCAATGCCTAATGAGCTCTGCTCTCCACTAACAAACAACATTACACATGCATAAAAAATCATGTTATCAGCACACAAAACCATTGCCTATGAGCTCTGCTCTCCACTTACAAACAATAATCGACATGCATACAAATAATGAGAAAGTCAGTGTTAGAGGATTACCTGGGGAAAAAAGTCAGGGAAGAATATGAAGCTGTCGACAGACAATAAGAGACCACGCGTAACGTGTGCTAGTCTGCATGACAAACCAATAAGTGGTTGGACAGTTACAAGTAGCAAGGAAACTAAAGAAAAAGAGACACGTAAAACAAATTATAGATTAAGTTCATCATTAAAACCCAGAACACACTCAAAGTTTAGCGTACTAACAATATACCAAAATTAAACTCTTTAATAGTATAATAATTCTTGGTAGGTTTTCTATCAATGTCAGAAGCGTAGTGTGTACTCAAACTTGTCAAAGCATAAGGGGTGAATGGAAATGTAGTTGAGGCAAGGGGACATAATGGTGTTTATTATTAAGGAGGCAGATTGGAAGCAAGATGGGAAGAGGTTGAGGGAAAAGGTAAACTAAATAGGTGTTTACTGGGGAGAAGCAATCATAATCAAATGTTTTAATCTGAGTGAAAGCAACGGATCATATAAGCTTCTTAGCAAGAATATGTAAACTAAATAGGTGTCATAAAATTACTTTTTCCTGTTGTTCCAATGTTCTATTAATTATGAATATCTCAGAATACCATATCAGAATGGATGTTTGATAGTGATGGACAGGTTTGATAGTGATAGACAGGTTTTGTATATTAGAATGGATGTTTCATAATTTGGTAAGGCTTATATATTTTATTATGCGGGAAAGATTAGTAGGTGGATAAGAAATTACTGGGAAGAGGCTTTCAAGAAGCTTAGGAGAAGGAATGATTGAGTTCAAGAATGAAGTAAAGCTGATAGAACAATTGATGACTGCAGATCACTGAAAAGCTATTTGGGCAAGTGTGGTGCAGAAGAACTGATAACGACACATACCCTTTCGAACCCAGCAACTGAACCACGCGGTTCCAATCAACAGCGCCATTCCTCAAATTATTAAACGACATCGAATCAGAAGAAGAGTGGAAATGACAAGTGGGTGAACGAATGAAATCCCAATCCTGACGCAAGGGAGAAAACGGTGTGAGAACACCATGAATGGTGAGTTGTTCGTCAATGAAAAGATCAGGGTGTAAAATCAACACGTGATTCATTTCGAGGGATTTATGGAGAGGGTCAATGTTGGTGAGTACTAGATTCTTTTGAGGGAACAAGGTTGTGAGGCAAGTTCCTGAGGACATGCTAAGGAGGTCGTCGAAGGTGGTTTTAGAGGGGGTGGTGTGGTAGAGGAGGAGGTGGAGAGGGAGGGTGGTGGTGTTTTTAATGGCGAAGACGGTGGAGTTTTATGGGGGTTGGTGGAGGTGGAGAAGGTCGGCGAAGAGTGTGAAATCGGCTTGTCTGAGAGCGTTGGAAGCGTTGATGGAAAGATGGTGGGTTATACGTGGTTGTGGGTTTGTGTTGTTGTCGTTGGAAGTGTAATAGAGCGCCGAGGAAATGGCTGTGATTGCGAGGGTTATTGAGGCAACGAAGTAGAATGGGAACCAACGCCAATGGGTTGAATTGGCCATTGATGGAAGAAGAATCACAAGAAGAAGAAGAAGAAAGAATTGTGTTGTGTTTCTTTTGGAGGGAGAAATGGTTAATTTGTTTGAAACCGTTAATGGTGAACTCAAATAAAACATCTTAAAATTATATTTAATGTGTTATATTTGATTGGATAATTATTAGTTTTATATTAATGCATTATAAGATAATTTATGGTTTAAGACCTTTTAGTTGTTAATATTATTACTTAAAATTTAATTTTTTCATTTTATAAGTTTTTTAAATAGTTTTCTTTAACTTCTAACTAATCCCCTTGAGTTAAAAATCTTTTGACTTGTGGCCAATGTTATTAACTTGTTTTTTCTAAATACCATTCCACACTCATTCACAAATCACAACCTACCCTTCTATTCATTCATTCATTTCCTCTTCCCTACTTGTTTCTTTTCCTCTTCTCTCTCTCTCACCATATAACATACACACAATTTATTCTTTTACCATAACTTTTCTATCCTTTTTTATTCTATTCCAAGTAGACTGAAAGTGTTATATTGCCAAACAAAACAAGGCCACAGGATTTGTTTCTCTCCTCTCTCTTTTTCACTTGTCTTTTTTCTTATAAAAAAGCTATTATTATTCTTATTTTTCTTGTGCATGGTTTAATTAGTGTTTTTAGCCTTCATTAATTGTTTTGAGCAGAATTATAATTAATCAACAAAGATATATATGTTTTAGAGATGATGGGTTTAGGAAGGCTTGTGGTGACTCTAAAATCCAAAATAAAGTGTTTGAAAGTGAAGCAAGCAAATTATGACAAGATGGAGAAGAATGAGAGTGTGAGAGTCGAGATAAGGAGTACAAAGGCCACAAAGCTTATTAAAGAGACCCTTAAAATTGCTGACTCACCTAAGTCTAGAACTTTCACCTTCTCATGCTTCTGTTAAGTGTACTACTAAATTACACTCTTCAATGATAATTAAGGTTCTATTGTCATATAAATTGTAATGACATTATGATTAATTAACTTTATCTTTTACTCTTAGCCTTTCCATTAAACACATGCATTTATTATATAAGAACCCACATGCCACATTTGATAACAAATTGAGTTCTTTTTTCTTTTTTCTGTCTATCTTAAATTGGATTTAAAATTGGATTTGGACACCCTCACCATTGACTTTAATTTTAGCAATAAAATAGAGACAGCAGAACCAGTTAGTTGCATACATATCTTACACCATCCTATCTAATGACACTCTTTAATTCTTCAAAAAGAAACAAAAGAAACCTTAATATTGAATGCTATTTATGCATATGGATACAACATAAAACCCATCCACTTGATCATGTTCACAGCAAATTCAATTTTAAAATAATAATTCAAGAGTTTTTTTGGATTTATACCATAAGCCACTGATCCATGGAATCAATCAATCAAAAATATATGTAAGTGACAGGCCAGAAACCTTTTAATTCTATTCAAATGAAAAATAATTTAATTCGTATGGTCAACACTTTATTCTGAAAAAAATTGCTAAAAGTCCTAAGGAGTTGGAAACCAAAAAGGAATAGATTGCCTGAGGGTCTGCACTTCCCCATGCCCAATGCCTGTAAACACTCAAATGACAAACTGTTCTCTCTTACAGCCTCCTCTCTTATTTATAGGCAACATGCCATATTCAACTACCTCACCTTACTAACAACTAATTGACTAATTAACTAACTAATGAGTCAATAATTTAACTAACTCACTCCCTATTAACTAATTTTTTAAATTAACTACTAATGAATATATCTATTATAGGAAAACAATAACAGGGATTAATTTGTACTTTGTGTAATGTAAACTATTCTGTGCAGTAATATCAGATCAGTGTGTTTTAGTAATTTTATATTTCAAGTTCCAACCAGGATATCAAGTAAATATGCTCTCAAGTGCCTCCTCAGGACTTAGAGTTTAAATTCCTATTTGGCAAGCTCTAATAAAAACTACATCATGACTCTCACCTGCATAGCTGCCACTGAAGCTAGTAGCATTTCACATTCATCTTAACATTTTACTAATTGTTTTAACAAATGAAACAAACAATCATGAAGAAAAAACTAACCTTGACACAGAACAGAAACAGAACCCATCGGTGTTGGTCTGGTCTCTGGTGGTCAGAGAAGATGATGGTGATGCAAAGAGAAAAGGAAACTCAGAGACTTGTCAAAGAATATGACAGTTTATTTCACACACACAAGAAACAAAGACGGAAAGAGGAAGGAGGAGGGAGGAAAACAAACCTGGAGAGGCGCGGTGCTAGGCGGCAGTGAGAGGCGCAGATAGTGAGTGGCGCGGCGGTGCTAGGCTGTTCTCCGACGAAGCTGTGTACCTGTGGTGGTTGAGTGCAATGCGAGAGAAAGGGAAGTGCTCTGACTGAGGGAGAAATCAAATGATTGGGGTTAGGGCAAATGATTTGGGGGGAGGGAAAGCTGCTGTCGAGTTAGATTAAAATTTTAGGGAAGGGAGGGACTCGGAGGGAGGGGTTCGGAGGGAAGGAGTCAGAGGGATGGAGTCGGAGGGCAGGGAGGGACAAGAAGGGAGTGGGTCGGAGGGAGAGGTTCGGAAGAGAGGCAGGGACGGAGGGGAGGGAGGGACTCGGAGGGAGGAGTTCAGAGGGAAGGAGTCAGAGGGAGGGAGTCAAAGGGTAGGGAGGAACACGGAGGGAGTGGGTCAGAGGAAGGGGTTCGGAGGAGAGGCAGGGACAGAGGGAAGGGAGGAACTCGGAGGGAGGGGTTCAGAGGAAAGGAGTAAGAGGGAGGGAGTAAGAGGGAGGGAGTCAGAGGGAGGGAGTCGGAGGGAGGGAATCGGAAGAGAGGCAGGGACGGAGGGAGGGAAGATGGAGGAATTAGGAGTTTAGGGCAAATGATTAGGGGACGGGCGCTGGTCGAGTATCAGTAAACCTTAGCGACCGCGCCCAACCGTCGGTAAAAACGTCACTAAACTCTAAAAACCTTAGCGACGGTATAGCAACTCCGTTACTAACCTCAGTTATTAGCGACGATGTTCCTACCGTCACAAAAAATAACAAACAGTGACGAACCAGGGCCGTCACTATAGTTTACCTTTCATTTAGGGACGATATATGGCCGTCGCTACAATTTGGTGCAATAAAACACTTGGAGGGAAATAGAAAAAGGAGGGAATGAAATCTAGCGACCGTCGTAGCAACGGTGTAACTATTAGCGACGGTACATGTACCGTCGTAACTATTTGGCGCCAACAAGAGGGAAACAAAAAAAGTGCGGGAACGAAATCTAGCGACCGCACTAGCGACGACGTATTGTTAGCGACGGTTCTAGCGACAGTGTAGTGATGCTTTTTTAGCGACGGGATTTTTCTGGTCGCTAACTTAGTCACTAATAATTTTTTCCAGTCCCTTTTTCTAGGTGGTCGCTATTTTGGGGTGGCTATTTAGGGTTTTTTAGTAGTGTATCAAGTGCCAATCCAGAAGGTTATCGTGGCTACGCTAACTGAGAACGTAGTTCCGCGTGAATGAAGCACTGAGGAAGAATCAAGAACAGAAGCCCAGCATACTTACGCTGGTGACCAGTGTGCTGACGTATATTTAAAGGGCACAAACTCAAAAGCAAGCAGAAGGTCAGTGTGTCTACGCTTACCACAAGCATACTTACACGCAAGCAAAGCTTCAGAGGTAATTTCCAAGCAGAGAACCAATGTACTAACGCTGGTGAAGCGCGTGCTTACGCGTTCTTACGAGGGAAGCAACATAGCTTTTGAATTTCAGTTATAAATTAGTTAATTTAAGTTTTCCTATTTATTTTGTAAGTCCATTAGGGGCAAATTTCAGAATTAATTTAGTGTTTACTGTTAGTTATTAGTAGTTGATATAAATAACTTTAATGATGTAATTATAACAACAAGATTTTTAGAGATAGAATTATTCTTTAGATTTTATCTTCTCTCTATACTTTTCTCTCTCTAAACTCTCTACACTCCATTATGTCTTCTATTGCCAATTTTATCTCTGACCTCTCCATGGATTGCTAAATTCATAAGGTTAGAGGTTGCTGAATCTTCAATAAAGCCTGATTCAGTGATTGAGTCAATTTCCTACTAGAGCATGCTCAGAACACAGCAAGGAATGAGGCTACAACTCTGAATTGAAAAGTTCGGGCTTATTTGTGAATTCTCTGTAAAGAGGTATCATGGCTGAGAAGTCAGGTATTATATTTCTTGCTACCTAATTACTTTAGACCTATAAATTTAGGTGAATAATTAGGGTTTACTTCTCCAATTTTGCATTAGGTTTTAGTATGCATGATCATATAAGGGATTAGGGTTTATATGCATTGGAATTAGCATTAATCACCTAAGGAATTAGGGATTAGTCATCTGTGGAATTCACATGTCTCTAGTTTGGATGTTGTTCCTTATTTATTGAGTTTGGCTGAAATTGAATGCTGAAGCTAACTCAACCTATTCTTAAATTTGTGTTTCACACCTTTACTCTTATTGCATGCTAATTACTGAATTCACATATTGAAAAGCCTAAAAATATTAAAGCAGAAATTTATAAAAAGGAATTCTATGAATTGTTCACATTTCTTGCTTGGTTCAGCTAGTATCAGTTCTTGGTTGTGGTAATTGCCTTAATCCTTATGGGAACGATACAAATATATTACTTTTTAATGATTGGCACGCTTGCCAAGAAATTTCATCATACGATGAGACAACATCAAGTTAATGAGGCCGTTGCCAGGGATCGTTAAGTAATATCAACAATGCTTGGACCAGTACTAGTTGTGTGTTAATTAGTTTTAATTCTTAGGTAGCTGTCTTTTAAAATTTTGTGTGAATTAGTATACATAGTCAAGGGATAAAGAGAAGCCATTCTTCTTTGATCCTGATATTAATTTGCTTAAGAGAAAGTTGAGGAAAGAAAAAGGATTAAAAGTGCAAGCTAGAATGGAACATAGGAGAATTACACTAGGAGAGTATTCTAGGCCAACTGATGAGGGAATGCAATCTAGCATCCTTAGGCCTCCGATTGTAGCAAATAACTTTGAACTGAAACCAACATTACTGTAATTCGTAAGGAATGATCAATTTGAAGGAAGTGAGGTTGAGGACCCAAACTTACATTTAGCTAGTTTTCTCCAAATCTGTGATACAATTAAGATGAATGGTGTTCCTGATAAAGCAATCCAACTAAGATTGTTTCCTTTTTCTCTTCGGGACAGGGCTAAGGCTTGGTTGCAAAGCCAACCCAAGGGTAGCCTTTCTACTTGGGAGGATTTTACTAGAAAAGTTTTGATTAAATATTTCCCTCCTTCTAAGTATGCTAGGCTGTTTAATAAAATTACTTATTTCCAACAGAGAGAGGACCAACCTTTGTTAGAAGTCTGGGATAGGTATAAGGAAAGTTTGAGGAAATGTCCTTACCACTAAATACCTGAGATGCAGCATGTAACACCCTCGGTTAAATAAGATAGACCTTTCTATAGGATCATCTTATGTAACTAAGAGGTTAAAATTTTTTAGAAAAAGTGAATATTTTTTTTTAAAATAAAATAATGGCAGATCAGTGGAAGCAAATAATAGGTAATTCACATAGTCATTCACAAACCATAAGCAATTGTACTCTTAACAAAATGGGGCACATAGGCACCCTTAAATAGATACAGTCATCCATTGTCTTATTATTTATTAATAAATATTCCACTACATATATCCTATTTTTAATGAATGCTCCCAGTTGGTCCAACGTGTTGCTGTTCTTCGTACTCCGGTTCTTGGTTTCCTAGCTCCTCTGTTATTATTCATCAGAAAGGGTGAGTATATACCCAAGACCCTGAAGGTTTCCGATGCGGACATATCCAGACAACAGATAATATAACATAAATCATACAATTAACATATTTACAACTATAACAATAATGTTGTCATGGAATGCATGAGTTAGGTTTATTATAATTTATCTTTAGTTAAGTCTCATGATGCATGTGGGCCCAATAAACCAATCCACCATCACCATTATCTCATTCTTTGGCAGCCGTCTTGCTCAAGTTGCCCTTTGGCACAACGTTTCCATTCTAGAGCGATCGGAGCTCACCAAGTCCCCCATTCATTATTTAATCATCATAAGGTACGAATGAACTCACAAGTTCTAATCATTATATTATCTTGGGACTTGGCTCTACACGATCATAGTTACATTTTGTCATTTAGTCAAAGTACACCAGAATTGCATCGTCTGACCCGGCTTCAGGCGCGACTCTGATGCCATTGGGTTTCCGTCCCGGTTGTACTCCCAAGATTCTCCTCGGAGATCGGATGTGAATGTCCTCCAGCGTACCAGGTGTATGCTCTAGTTTCACTCCTTCAAAAATATTTTCATGATGCAAAATGCATTATTTAAGTTCTATCATTTGATCCTTGGGTATCTATGTGTTTCTAATCTCATAATATTTATTCACAAGTTCTTGGGTCCCATCAGTTTTTCAGACGTTGTAGGTCATTTTTATTATTTTATTTATTCTTATTCTAGAAAATATATCGGTTATATCTTGGCTAAAATAATGCTTCGTTTAAAGAGTAAGTAGTATGTTCCTTATTTCATTATTCATAATTAAAACAATAATAATATTAGTAATAATAATAATAATAATAATAATAACCATATTCATAATTATAATTATAATTGTAATCATAATCATAATAATAGCATCAGTGATATAAATGGTGACCCTTCATCATTATTTCATCGTTTATCTCATCTTTCAAGACTTCCTCACTGGAATCCACATAGACACCCATGGTTCTTAATATTTTCACAATTCAATACCGATCATATCCATTTAATCATCATGGTTAATAATAATCAACACATCCAATTAATCATATACATATCAATAAAAATATATATAAAACAAATATATAAACATTAAAGCATCTTAATTTAACAACAATTCTCAAACCTGTCCTTGGAAAGTTAAGGACGAGAAGTACCTTAGCCTTTCCAAACACTCGGTTCCCCCCCCAGAATACCAGAGAATATACCCCCCTGACCTTGATGGAGAATCTTAGATTAGTTGAGGACGTTCTCTTATTGTCCTTGCTTCAGCTCACGGTGACTTGACAGAGAAAAGGAAAATGAGAGAGAGAGACTTCACAAATTTTAGTTTTGTTCTAAGAATTCAGACTTGGAAACAGGATGTGGTATCGATTTAATAATGTAAAAGACAAATGGGGGACAAGCTTTTTCATAATAGGATGTTAGGTGCGTTAATTGTGGTAATAATAGAGGTTTTAGATAAGAAAATGAGCTGTATTTTGACCATTTCCGCCGCCTACGTACAGGAGCTTGTATGATTGAAGTAGATATATTAAAATATGTACAAACGACATGATTGGAGTAAAATGTTTAAGCCTGATAATGGAACGACCCGCCTGGCCACTATGAATGAATATTACGTCAATAGAGAAAGTAGTTCTTTCCGTTGTGACCTTAACACGAAGCTAGAGCAGCGATGCGAACGCTTGTGAGTGCATTAAGTCGGTTAGATACTAGCTGGTATGAAGCAGGTCAATTGTGTAGGATCGAGCCCGGGCCTTGGAAGCCATCCATTCTCCCAGTCCTTATGGTTTGGTTTCTTTTTGATCGGAGTTTACAAATCCATATCATATGGATTTCGAGCTTCCTAGTCTGGGTTTGTTTAAAACATGAGAGCATGAGCAAGCTCAGTCTTTCGCTATTAATTCTGACACTGGTTCGGCATATCTCTTTTCCGAGAAGTTTCCATCAGTCTCTTTCGTTCAGAATTGCTCCACTCGGAAGGGAATTCGCTCAGAAATATTTCTGCTTGAAACACTCGGACATAGCCTTTCCTTCCTCGGAATGACTCACTCGGAAATGTCTCACCTGGACTCATTCAGAAATATCTCATTCGGATATATCTCTGACTGAATTTCTTCACTCGAAAATACTTCTCTCAGAAGTGCATCACTCGAAAATCATATAACCGAAAGGTCATTCAGAGTTGTGTCACTCGGAAATCTTACAACTGAGAGATCATTCGGAGTTGTATTACTCAGAAATGTTACATCTGAGAGATCATTCGGAGTTGAAGTTCAGTCCTCTCTCAGAAATCGTTCCACTTGGGAATATCACTCGAAGTCGAAGGAAATTTCGAGGACGGACCCAAGCACAAACTCTCATCAATTTTTAGACACCCGAGTACGAATAGAATGAAGGGGTTCATCACTCAGATATTTACTTCCCCCGGAAACTTTTCACTCGGAAACGTATTCATTCGAAGTCAACATCTTTCTCTATTCCAGAAGTACTTCCCCTGAAAATGACTCACTCGGTAGTCTCAATCGGTGCCATATCACGCAGAAATTGGGAATCTCACTTGGTGTTATCCCACTTGGAAATGTCTCACTCGGTGAAATCCCACACGACAGTGTCACACTCGGAGACACCCCATTTGGGAAAGTTACACTCAACTCGGAGATAACCCACTCGGGAATTCACTTCTCAGAAATATCTCGGTCCGAGAGGTACTCATTCGAAATCAAAGTTTTCTTCGTTCAAAAGTACTTCTTTCAGAAACGTTTCACTCGGAGACGTTTCATTCGGGAACGAGTCACTCGAAGACATTTGACTTGGAAATGTTTCACTCGGAGATGTTTCACTCGGAGACGAGTCACTCAAAAACGTTTGACTCGGAAACGTTTCATTCGGAGACGTTTCACTCGGAAACTAGTCAGTCAGAGACGAGTCACTCGAAGACGTTTTACTCAGAAACATTTCAATCGGAGGCGAGTCACTCAAGGACATTTGACTCAAAAACGTTTCACTCGGAAGTATGGAACTTGGAAACGTCTTTGCCCGAAAGGTGCTCATTCGAAGCCAGAGCCCCTTTCACTCAGAAATGGTTCTCTCGGACATGCTTTACTCAGAAATGTCTCCGAGGCCAGGACTCCACTCGGAAGTGGTTCTTCTCGGTCATACCTCACTCGGAAACATAACCTTCACTCGGAATTTCTCATCTCTGACATGATTCACTTGGAAAATGGATAATATCATTAATGGTCTAGATAAAAAAATTATTAAACACGAGAATAAAATTTTTGGGATATTACAGACTACCTGCAGGGTATTTTATTTACTGATTATCACTTACAGAACTTCCATACTTCAAAATTTACAAGATTAAGACTGCTACTAAAAACAGGGATGTTACACAGCAAGTTAACATCTTCTATAATGGAGTCAGACCAGCAACTAGAGTGTTGATTAATGCCTCAGCTGAAGGATCTCTGACTACCAAAACTATGGAGGAGGCAATAGAATTGATAGATGTGATGGCCTTCAATGAGTGTTTAATTAGTTATCCAAGAAAAATAAGTTATCCAAGAAATTTTATATGGTAACGACAATTATCTTGGGATTTGCAAGTAAGCTCCAGGGTGTTACAACCTGAAGTGGTATCAGGGAAATAATTTAAAAAATATAAAGAAAACCTTAGGAAGTAATTAGAGATTAACATAGGATAGAAGTATATGAACCTTGATTGCTATTTATCTGAAATTTGTATGCCTGTGTGCTATATGTGCTCTCTATATGTTTTTGTGTAGTATAATGGTTAGTTAGTGTAAAACTTTTAGAACTCTAAGTATATTAGATACTCAGTAACTGAATGCAGTGGTACCTGTAGGATAAGAAATGACTAGACGACAGAACGATGATGCCATGGAAGCTACATTCAATCGCTTTGCTGAGATCTTTGAAAGACAGAAACAATAAAGGTTAGCCGAAGAAACCCATGGACTTGACCGTTTCCTGAAAAGGAAACCTTCCCAATTTAAGGGAGACTATAATCTAGAGGTGGCTTACCTATGGATTAAAGAAATGGAACATATTTTTTGATCCTTACCTTGTACTGAAGCCTAGAAGGTAGAGTATGCTACCTATATGATGAAAGGGGAAGCAGAGAAATGGTGGATCTTCGCTTGCGATGATTACTGGAAGCCGGTAAGCTACTCAACTGGGAAAATTTTAAAGAAAGCTTTCTCAAGAAATATATTTCCCTGCTAGTGTTAGAAGCAAAAAGGAATTAGAAATTTTAGAATTAAAGCAAGGGAATATGTTTGTCAGAGAATACACTACCAAATTCGAGGAACTATTATTGTTTTATTTTCTTTTTCAACAGCCAGGGACTGAGGCTTCTAAATTCGTCAAATTTAAAAATGGTCGAAGGCCAGAAATTAAAGAAGCTATAGGACATTAGGAGATTATGAGTTTTTCCACTCTGATCAATAAATGCTGAATCTTTAAAGAAAACCATCAGGCCAGAATAGAGCAGAAGAAAAGCAGTAAGCAGTTGAAACCTCAATTATGAACTTCAAAAGGCAAGGAGCATTTAACCAGAATCGATTTAAAGGTGGACCATCTTTGTCATCTGGAGGATGCGTGAACCAGCCAATTATATGGAACTATTATAAATGCGAAGGAAATCACAGAACTCATGATTGTGTATAGATAAATCTTACCTCTTTCCAATTCAACCAGAAGGGATATATTCATCCCAATTACCCACAACATCACCAAGGCACTAATACTGTGAATGTTAAAACTGAGAATAATAATAACAACAACAATGGAGCCAGCAGAGGAGGAGCCAACATTTGAGATAGACGTAATGGAAATGGTCATGGAGGACATGATGTTAGGGGCACAACTGGTCGAGGATAAGAAAATGGTCAACTAGAGAATAATCAGAACAAAACACCTATAGTTGGCAGAGTATTTGTAATTAGTGGATGAAAGGCATCACAGGTAGACGACTTCGTATAAAGTGAGTGTGTTCTTAACGATATTACCTTATCTGTTTTATTTGATTCTGGTGTGACACATTCTTTTGTTGCTGAAGAATATGTTAGGCGTCTGAATTTACCTGTGAAATCTATGCCATATAATTTGCTTGTCTCTACTCCTACTAGTAACCATCTTAGGATAACTATAACGTGTGTGAAGGTTATTCTATACATATAGGAGGTAGAATGTGAACTTAGTATGCTTACTATTAAAGGACTTAGAAATCATCTTGGGGATGGATTGCTATATGCTAATCATGTCCTCGTGGATTGCCGTAATAAGACAGTGATCTTTCCACCTGACAACATAGAGTGTCAAGAGCATAATGCCTCGTAGAACCCTATAGGATATTCCTTGAACAGTGGAGCCTAACTATTCATGGTATTTGCACTTATAAAAGGGAAATTTATCCCTGATGTAAGTAAGATACTAGTAGTTTATGAATTCCCAGAAGTATTCCTTGAAGATATTCCGGGATTACCTCCTGAACAAGAGATAGAATTCCCTATTGACTTAATTCTTGGAGCAAAACCTATTGCTAGAGCACCCTATAGAATGTCTCCAGTAGAATTGAGTGAACTAAAGAAGCAAGTTGAAGATTTATTAGACAAGCAATTTAGACGACCCAAAGTATCTCCTTGGGGAGCACTTGTATTACTAGTCAAGAAGAAGGATGGTAATGTAAGACTTTGTGTCGATTATCATCAACTGAACAAAGTCACGGTTAAGAATAAATATCCGTTACGGAGGATTGATGACCTTATTGATCAATTACGAGGAGCTATTGTGTTCTCCAAGATAGACCTAAGATTAGGGTACCATCATTCGTATGAAGGTTGAAGATATTCCAAAGACAGCCTTTAGGACACGCTATGGCCATTATGAATATTTAGTTATGCCTTTTGGAGTAACTAAGGCTCCAGCCGTGTTCATGGACTACATGAACCGGATAGTCCATCCATACCATGATCAATTCGTCATTGTCTTTATAGATGATATTCTCATATATTCCAAAACCAAGGAGGAACATTTATACTTAGTGCTACAAATACTAAAGGAGAAGCTGTTATATGCCAAACTATCCAAATATGAGTTTTGGCTTAATGAAGTAAAATTCTTAGGACATGTGATATTTAAGGATGGAGTTTTAGTCGACCTTATGAAGATTGAAGCCGTAATAGCTTGGGAGCGGTCAAAGACTATCACAGAAATTAGGAGTTTCTTAGGACTCACAGGTTACTATCAAAGATTTATTAAAGGATTCTCTCGAATTGCCCTACCAATGACCCAATTAACTTGTAAGAATAAACCTTTCATTTGAACTCCTGGATGCGAAGCAAGTTTCCAAGAATTAAAGAAAGAGGAGATAAAACATTAAATAAATAGGAATTAAGTTAGAATTACTTGTTTAATTGATTAATGGTTTAGAAACCCATATAGTTAGATTTTAATTTAAATTGAATTAAGTTATGAAATTGATGTTAATTGATATGGAATATGATATATGATATGTTTTTAAAGTTGTATGGTGATTTGAAATCAATTAGCATGCTTAATTTGCATTGAAAAGGGGTAAAAACAGTAAAAGTTAGAAAAACAAAGTGTTGTCTTCATTTTTTACAAGTCAGACCCCTTTTAACAGCAGATATTTGCAATCGGTGTTAAAACCCAGAAGCTATGGCATTTTCATAAATAAATACGAGCGGTGACATTTTTGTAAATAAATTAGAATGGTGGATTTGTTATAAATAAATTAGAACGATGACATTTTTACAAATAAATTAGAACGGTGGTATTTTTGTAAATAAGCCTAAAACTTAAAAACAGTGACATTTTTATAAATATGATTAAAAACTTAAAATAATGATATTTTTATAAATATAAACCAGAATTACTATTTTAAAATTAAATAATAGATTCTTTTATTCTTGAGATTCTATACTTAAATAAATAAATATGGTTGACTAAATAAAGTTTAGAAGTTTAAAGAAGAAGAATTTTTGTTTTTAAATTATTTTAGATAATAAGTAGTACAATTTTATCCATATGGAAAATGTGTTTCCATATTCCTTGAATTATGATGCATTAATAAATATTATAATATGAAAAATGTGTTTCCATATTCTTTGGATTATGATATATGGAGTATGTTTATAAATTTGATAAAATATCATAGTATTTGAATGGTTATGATAATTTTATTGTTAAGATTAATTATAAAAAGGAATTTAAAGATTTAATTCAGATCTAATACATTCATGCATCATATGCATTGGCCGTTCAAAGGATCCACAAGGGGTTCTTTGATGGGGTTCTCGGTGGGGGAACACACTCTATTGAGCAACAGGCCCCTGTAGTGGTTTTGTACTACGGCCGTCTTAAGGGATGAGTAGTATGTCCTTAAGAGCGGTCCCATAACACCTATTATTGATATTATTATGTTGTTATCTGATGTTGATGTTGCATTATGGGGCATCGTATCAGTTGGATATTCGTAAAAATATTATTATTGGAAATCACTATTTATGTTCCTACCAGAATGGATCCATCATGCATTCTCATTCATATAGAGATTGGGAGATATTAATATAAAAATAATACTAAACACTTGTTTGGCATCTGCATCGCATAGCATCCTACTTGTGTTTATGTATGTTCTAATTTAATTTCTATTTAGTTGATATTTTATCTCACTCTTTCTTTTACTTGACATGTGACAAACTGGATGATGCTTGATGTGGATGAACTATGAAGACTTTTGATGTCGATGCTTGCTTGCGTAGCTACTTTGGTTGTATTATGTGTATGCTATGTTTTGGTGTTTTATATCTTGATATTTTATAACATCTTAGTACCTGTTATAAAATATAAAATGTATAGAACTCTGATATTATGTATAATAATAAGAAGTTAATTATGTAAAAAATTTACGCACTCTGATATTTTATTAGTAACCTCTAGAATCAGGTTGTGAATCACTTGATATCATGTGATGGCATCGAGGTAACCTTGGTCAATGACCCTCAGTATCCCTTTCTAATGCTTCAACTACTTGAGTTTAGTCAAGTAGTTCCTACCACACAAGTCCTAATGAATGTCAAACATACGACTTTCAGAGTACAGTGGGGTATAATGAACCATACCCTAAGCCTGTTGAATCGACCATGCTCTGATACCACCAATGTAACATCCTCGATTAACTAGGACAATCCCTTCCAGTAGATTATCCTGCTCAACTGAGAGGTTACGCTTTTTAGAAAAGTATGGAAGTTTTTTCATACAAGAAAACTTGGTGGAACAGATATACCTTATATACAATATAATCGTATATAATACATGGCCGTAACAATAACTGTACATACTGAAAGTAAAGGGGCACGCAGCCTCCTATAAACGAAAATAAAATTTAACCTATTCTATTCATCCACGGTCCAAGAAGAGTCTAACTAATCCTTGATGTGAAGTCTGTGTCCATCCCCACAATGTCTGGAAAAATTTAGTGTAAGGGTAAGTCTCTATCTCCACAACAATCGGGAAGGTGCCTCATCAACACCTACCCCACAACGCAAACTATCCAAAATCGAGTCCTTCTCACTCTCTCAGGGTCCCTAAGATACATTCTAAGTTATCTCACCACTCTTGATCTTAGCTGACCATTCCCATTCTCCCATTCATCTCTCAGGATTGCTAAGTTCTATAATGTTATACTTAAGTAACAAACAATCACAATCTCAGTACAATGATGCAATGCATGAGTTTATTTTGTTATTTCCAATCTTTTATTAGTTATCATGATGCACTTGGGCCCATCTCCTCCTCATTATTCCCAACATAATTCAGATCACAGTCCCGCCTTATCCTTCCTGTCCACTAGAGTGACCGGAGCTCTCCTCGTTCTGGTTTTCACAAATGGGTAAGGACCCGTAGTCCTATTATCACAATGGCCAATCACATCTCAATAGAACGGGAACTCCACGGTCCTGGCAACACTCGCTGAGTCGAAGTATACTAGATTTGCCACTGGTTATCCGGTTTTGGCCGTGAATCCAAACCATTAGACGCTTGCTTCGGTATACTCCAAAGACCCGCTCCCCTAGGGTCAAAATGCTAGCTGTTCCCCAGTGTACCCCACCTTGTATGCTCTAGGGAGTTTCTCATCCATCATCCTTATCCTCCATGTGTATTGCACACACCACACAATTTCTTTTTAATAGTCATCGATAGGGTGCTTTCAATGACTCCATTTCATTTCTAACACTGGGCTACTTTCTGCTTATTAAATTTTAATTAATTCTTTTCCTTGTTTTCTCAAAAATTTATCAATTCATAACGGTCTTACCCGACGCTTAGAAATCAAACGAGATTTCACATTTTCTAGAAAATGAGGGTATATTGGCGCTACAACCCCATCACTACATCGGATCTGTCTAATCTTATCACATCATTTTCGCAATTTATTTATCTCAGGATCCCTACTGAGAAATTTCTTCATTCATTCTTTTCTTATTTATTTCAACATATTCATTCAATGCATCATAGAAGCTCCATTCATTCATCACTCAATTCGTTATACCACATTCATCACGTACTTTCATCACGACGTTCATCACGTATCTAGCACACGTATATCTATATACACAATCATCCACAGTCACATGTTCAATCATGTTACATAATCAGCCAATTAACAAATGTCATATTACATATAGTACTAAGAAATTATCACACAATAATTATTAGACATACCACGTAATATACATATCGACATTCACCATTTACTACGACTTAACAAGTTATCACACATTTAATGTCACTAGAAGTTTATGTGTTTATATGTTGAAACAGGTTTTGACAATGACAAACAAAGAATTCAAGCATCAATATCTAAAGGACTCAAGCACAATATCAACTTGGATTAAATATATTGATATATATCCAAAAACAAAAGAAATGATCATCAAACAAGAAAGGATAAAGAATAATGAGCTATATGATCAAAAAATCTCAACAATGCATGAAAAAGGAAGCAACGGGCATCTGAATCAATTCAAAGGACTTCTGAATTGATTCACACGAATGGAACAACCCTCTGAATCGATTCAACAGCCATATGAATCGATTCATACGTTTTTCAAAGGGCCTAAATTGATACAATCGTCCCCTGAATCGATTCACACGTGTGCTATAGGCCCTGAATCGATTCATCCCTTGTTTGAATGGATTCACACACTTAAATTGCATATACAGAGGCTTTATGAAACAATTCATGAGAATGATGAATATATTAATGCATCAAGACAAGTCAAAATTGCATATAATGAATCGATTCTTAATTAAATGAATCGAATCTTTTAAGTGGAAACAACACTATGGTTTTTCAGTCGAAGAGTACATCGCACTACAATTTTTAGAATTGAAGCACCATGCTCCATTACGAAGATCAGAATCTTTTTTAAATCAACTTGTGATGGCACTATGCTCTTCGAAGGCCTATAAATAGAGAAGAGTTGAAGCAATGAAGACACACCATCAATTGTATTCAATTCATGTGATTCCCTCTGCTTCCTTAGTTCTTTTCTTTGTTCAGTTTTATTCTTGAAACTTTAGTTTTTTAATTTGCATATCCTCTTTGTGAGAGTTATTTTTTTGTGAGAGCTTTCAATTGTATATCCACTCTATTGGAGAGTTGTTCTTGTAACATCATCATAAAAATTTAAGAGTTTTAGGTTGGGTTTCAACCTTGGTTATTGAGAGATTGTGAGATTGGGTGGGTTACCCTTTTGCTTGTGAGGATTAAGTTCTTAAGTGTGGGACACTAAGAAGCTGTAATTCTTAAAGCTTTGTATCTCAAATCTACAATAGTGGAATCCTTCAAGTGGTTTGCTTGAAGGCGAGACGTACACCAGGGTAGTGAAACTCATACATCAATTTGCAATTCTCTCTTCCCTAAACTCCTTTATAATTGAGGATATAAATTTCTTGCTAATTTAATTGTGCACTCAATTTGTTTGTTAAAATTTCTTAAGTTGAATTCTTGATTTTATTAACTCAATTCTTGTTGGACTTTATTATTGCACACTAAGTGTTTGATAAATTATTGTGATTAATTTGATATTATTATTACTTGTTACTATCATCTCTTTCATAAATTACTATATTGATTGTAAAAGAATTATATTCAAAAGCATTCCAAAGCAAAATTTTTAATATTCAATTCACCCCCCTCTTGAGTAATTGAGGCCACTTGGTTAACAGTTTACTTATATATGTAACTAGATATAAGCGTTCCCATTATATCCTTATCGTTTACCTAGTTCACGTCATTAGCATTCCTTTAATTTAGTTCATCATTAAAGACATGCTGCCACTTAATTTAATGCTTTATGTAACTTTCAATTATTTGTTTAATAGCCATTCTTTACTTAATTAGGTATAATTATCTCTTTACTCAATTTAAATTCCCTAAGGTCCAATTATGAACTCTCTAGTCATCGTTAAGCGGCCTCGCTGTTGATTTTTTTTACTGATCCAATTAAACTTTATTAACAGAATGACTTGTTTCCTTGGTTACTAAATGAGTTACTTTAGTAATGTTCTTTCAAAATTTCTAGCTACTAATCTTTTAGTACTTCTTCCTTGCTTCTGTTATCTCTAATTATAATAACTGATTTTATTTCCTAAGTTGCATTCTTTTAGTTAACTAGAACTCACTTTCTCTATCAAATTATCGTTTAGAGATCTAGAATCCACTCTAATATCATGAACTTAGTCAAATATTATTTAACTACTACATTACTATTTGATTTATAAGTTGTTTCTATTTCTCTTTATTACTTAGTTCAAGCCTAAGTTCTAAAACTTAAATGTTTATTTCATATATATATATATATATATATATATATATTATGTCCTAAAATTATTCTTACTTGGTTGATTATTTATGTCATGTATTATATAAATATTCCTTAAGTCTCTTTTCACTTATCTTACTGATTACCAAAGATATAACTCTTAACCTTTATTTCTTTATTAGGTTACCTAAGTATCTCATTTATTTTCTTTATGCATCTGTCTTTAATCTTAACTTATTAGAGTCTCTTTTCTATAATTTATTTCAATTGGTCATTGGATTTGTTCACTAAAATTAGTCACAAAACTTTCTTAAATTCTAGTATTCATTTTGTTACTTTACAAGGAATTCTCTTTACCTTAGTTTATCAAAACTTAGTTGTCTAACTTTGTCATTTAATAAAACTCCTTTTATGTGAAATTCTCTACTTCTCGAAATTGATTTATTTATCTAATCATCTTTCATAAAACTTTATAATGTTAAAAACAATTTCACTTTTTAAAACTTAATAAGATAAAACGTCGCAATCATTCGGTCAGTAAATTTTCTTAAAAAGCGTAGAGTCATCCAAATACTCCTGGCGATACGTGGCGATAAATTAATTCTTAGTAGCGGGGCTTACTGGAAAAAATTATAAATTACATAATAACAGCATAAAATTTAAAATTAATAATAAAACCACATCGAATCAACCGTGTGAACACCTATTTCGGTCCGACCCAAATGGAAAGGACACCGGTCCCAAATGTAAATATAACAGGTCCAAATTCCAAAAGGGGGAACACCGGACCAATTGTTAGTCCTTTAATGGCCGATGTCGCGGATCTGACAACGAAAGAACGAGTGAGTCCGGCCCAAGTAAGAAACGACGATCTCGTGGGCGGACTCAGATCAAAAATAGGCACACCGGCTGGTAGTACATCCGGACTAGGAGGGAGAACACCGCCCCTGTGAACACCTCTTTCAGTCCGGCCTAAATTGTTATAACACCGGACCCGGCCTTAAAATTGGCAACACCGAACAAGGCCCAAATTAACACCGGACCGATGTCGTGCGCCTGACAAAGGAGTAACAGGCCAGTCCGGCCCTAAGGAAAGGAATCTCAGATCAAAAATAGGCACACCGGCTGGTAGTAGATCCGGACAAGGAGGGAGAACACCGCCCCTGTGAACACCTCTTTCAGTCCAGCCTAAATTGTTATAACACCGGACCCGGCCTTAAAACTGGCAACACCGGACAAGGCCCAAATTAACACCGGACCGATGTCGTGTGCCTGACAAAGGAGTAATAGGCCAGTCCGGCCCTAAGGAAAGGAATCTCAGATCAAAAATAGGCACACCGGTTGGTAGTAGATCCGGACTAGGAGGGAGAACATCGCCCCGATGATTATATTGAAAGACGCAACCGGTGTGAAGACACAGGTAAAGGTTCTTGAGACACCACATCGGATCAGTGGAAACTCCGTCCAACCGATGTCTTTGCTAACCGATGTCACAAATTTGACAACGGATGGATGAGGTCAGAAATTTGTGCATGATGACCTGGAATCGCACTCCCCAAAATGGCAGACAAGGGGGCGGCAGTGGAAGAATTAAAAAATTTCCCATCTGCCATTGTCCCCCCACTATCTGTTAGTGGCCAGGTCTCTTCCACCAAGTGGAGTTTGAGTTGTCCACTCGGCCCATGTCCAAGAGCCCTCTATAAATACCTCTCAGGAAGAGGCACAAGGGGTTGGCTAGTAAGTTCTGGACACGGTCCAGAGCTGGAAAGTGGGGAAACTTCTAAATTTCACTTCAAGAGTCTTAAGGAATTCATTCCCTTCACACAGTTCTGTCCCAGTTCACTCCTAAACACCACAACGTCCCAATACCCCCAAAAACCATACCGTCCCAACACCTCCCAATCTACACCGTCCCAACATCCCCCAATCCACACCGTCCCAATACTCCCTAAACTATACCGTCCCAACACCTCCCAATTCATCTCCATATTCCTTGAACACCACACCGTCTCAGCCTCCAACCCACATTGTTCTAACAGCATCCTCCCTCAGATCCTCATCAATTCCATCGATTCACTGTAGCCCTTCACACCGATCTCCTAAATCTACCATACTATCCATATTCCTGAACATCACCCATTTCTGCCCTAATCCGTCCTAATCCCGCCACGCCGTCCCAACAACTCCTGAACACTTCCAATACTTCTTAAACACTACACCGTCCCAATACCCCCTAAATACCACATCGTCCTAACATCCATCAATCTCCACACCGTCCCAATACTCCCTGAACACCACACCGTCCCAGCCTCCTAAACCCAATATATCTTCCCAACATTTCCTGAATCTCCTTACCACTGTTTGGTCCTTCAACCCCATATCCACACCAGCAGAATCCACACCGGTCAACATCTATAAGTTGTTCCCTCAACGACCTCACCACCGGTTCTGTTCTGTGTTCTTTCTTTTCATTTTTTTATTATTAAGCGTTCATCTGCTGAGTTTGTATTTTTGGACTTGTTTACTTTCCTAAAGTTCATTCAGTTAAATTTCTTTTTTACTTTGTAATAATAATGAAAAAAAAATAAATGTCTCTTGTGTTTTCTTTGAAATCTAGATAAAGTCAAACAAAAAAAAAGAAACAAATCATTTTTAGTCAGTGTCGTACAGAAAATACTTCCGTCTACACAATCTCTATAGGATCCATACACATGTGAAGAACTTCGTCTTGTATGGGTTCCTTACCAAAATGATACCCACCAACATTTTCCCAATCTTTTAAAAGAAAAATTCAGAACTACGTAACCCTGATTTCTTGATAATTCAAGAATACGTAGGAGCAGGACTTTAACTCTTGTCGGGCCCATCTTTCTTATTTCTTTTTTTTTTGATTTATTTCCTCACTTTCATGTTTCTTTCATAAATGTTCTTCTTTTTGGTCGCTTCCGTGAAAATCAATTTAGACGTGACGTCTTGTTGATTTCCCCCTAGTTTTTGCTCAAGCCTCGCCATAATTCATAAGGAAGGGATACTTAGGACGAGACGTCCCGCTTATCTCTTTCCTATCCCTGTTTTTTTTTATCCGAGAATGTCTAATTTAGGCGTGACGCCTTATTAGCATTCTCTTCCCCTCTCTGTCTCATATCGAAGTCAAGTTTAATTCGGATGAAACGTTCCATTGACCTCGCTTCGACATTCTATGTTTGTACAGTTCTCCCACTCCATTCTATCATTTTCAAAATAAAAATAAAAGGGAAGAAACCATGTTTTATTTAAGGCTATTTATATTGTGCTTTCAATCTTGGTACTATCTTTGACAGGCGATGTAGGGTGCTAATACCTTCCCTACTCGTAATCGACTCCTGAACTTGAATCTCAATTTTTAACCAGTGCTTTACTGAATTCAGTTTTTTCCCAATGTTTTTCCTATGAATAAAAACGTTGGTGGCGACTCCCTGTTTCATTCCACCCATTTCTCTCTTTCTCGCCGCGCCGTCGCGATCCAGGTTACGACAGATGGCGACTCCACTGGGGACACTTAAGAGAGTCAGGCCAGTTTGATTGAAAGCGCATGTTCTTTTTATATAGCCTTTGTTAGCTTGGATTTCTTCCCCCTTGTTTTATTTTCTGTTAATTGTTATGGAAGTTTGTTCTTGTTTTAATTGTATCTTGTTATTTGTTTCATTATCTATGTTTGCATGCTTGTTGAACCCTAGGGTAGAGGACCATGTTACTTTCCTGTAATTATTGAACCCTAGGGTAGACGACTTTGTATATTTGTTCTGTGTTTGTTCTTTGTGCAGAATGAAGTAAGGTAAAAAGTATTGAATGCCCTTTCACACACTACACTCACAAATTACTCGCACACACTTATGAGTGGCGCCCTATACCCGGGCCCCAAATGAAGCTTAAGTTAGGAGAGGTTGGTAACGGAATCGTATGGGATGTACTTCCTATCCGGTGTTCGTGAGAACCTCAACCAGAGTTCGACCTCTCATGATATACGCACCTAGTGGTTCCCCACTGTTGCGTCCCTGTCATGGGTAGGATCTTGGCTCTGGTGACCTTCTAGAAGTCTAGAGTAAGCCACCTGGTGTGAAGAGTCACTTTTAGACAAACCATAGGGCCTAGAGAAAACTTTCAACAAAACCCGACTTAGGCCACAAAAGGGCAAACTTTACTTTACCTTACGTCATTTTTGCTTTCCCCTTTTATCCAAAAAAATGAATTATCTACCACCCGCAGATTTACTGAGTTATTGAAATAATGACTCATTTTGAAACACACAGTATTCTTTAGGTGAATAGATAATCCTCTTTTGGTCGTGTACCCTTTGAATATCTATGGAAATTGACATGGGATTAAACTTAAGAAATAAGGGCTGTAATTGCCCGAAGAAGATGTCTGGGCTAGAGGCTTCCGCCTCAGGATGAAAGATTTCTTCTGTCTTCACAATTATCCCATATTAATTTCTATGATTGCCATACCTAGTACTTTTGAATGATAAATTCTAAGGAATGGTCAAAGGATACTCGCCAAAGTCTGTGATTGTTTCCCATAACATTTTCCTTTTTTCTATTTCCACCTAACATTTTTTCTTCTTCTTTTTTGTTTAAAAAAAAAGAGAGACACCAACGTCACGGGTAGGCATCCTTACCAAACCCGGCTCCAAAAGAAACTCATGGCTGAGGCAGAAGCTGTTGAAGGAAACTTTAGAACTGAGTTTGATCAGCTGAAAGAGCGAGTCGCGGAGTTAACTAAACTCTTAGAAAAGAAACTTACCGAAGGAGGCTCCTCTGCGGGTGTTGAGGATGCCCAACAGCAGCCTGCCACTGCGCCACCTCCCCTTGGTTCTGACCCAGTAAGAACCCAACCCCCTAACACAACGACACCCCCTCTTACCATTCATGTCGGGAGACCTAACCCTGCCATTGAGACCCAGCCACCTTACGGCCAGTCTTACGCACAACATACATTTGTCGGTCTAGACGGCAACCCAGTACCTTTTCCACCCTATGGCCTACCACAGGGATACTATCCCCCACTCGCCAACCAACAAGACGCCCACAACCAGCAAGTGGTAAATCCTCATGCTTAATACCCCACACAACCAAACATGCCACCACTCCACCAAACCCAAAACACGCAAACCCATGACCCACAAGCTCACCAAACCCAAAACACACAGATCCATGACCCACAAACCCACCAAACCCAAAATACACAAGTCCCGATGGCCCAGCCAACCTACAACGCCCAAGCCCAAAATACACAGGCCCAGATAACCCAGCCGACTTATGCTGTGGCCCATCCTCAAGGCCCCTCACCAAATACAGGCCTAGTAAACCAGTCCCATGTGTTGCTTCCATACAACCAGTCATTCGGCTATACGTATGGATACGGAACCCCTTATGGGACCAACCTCCAAGATACAACCCGCACGGTCACGGCTCCTCGAAGGGAAAGGATAGAGATCTTAGAAGAGCGTTTAAGAATGATGGAAGGCGCTGGAGGTTTTGGACTAATAGATGCTTTGGAGCTATGTTTAGTCACAGATGTTGTTCTCCCACCCAAATTCAAGATGCCAGACTTTGACAAGTATCGGGGAATGACTTGTCCAAAGAACCATCTCACGATGTACTGTCGGAAAATGGCATCCTACTCTTCTAACGACCAATTATTGATCCACTGCTTCCAAGATAGTCTGGCAGGGGCTGCTCTTACATGGTATGCTCACCTTGAGCGAAACCATATTCGTTGTTGGAAGGACCTAGCAGATGCCTTCCTTAGGCAATACAAGTATAACATGGATATGGCACCCAATAGGGTTCAGTTACAGAATATGGTGAAGAGGGACAATGAAACGTTTAAAGAGTATGCCCAACGCTGGAGAGAGACAGCAGCGCAAGTGGACCCCCCACTGTCGGAGAAAGAGATAGTTGCGATGTTTATCGACACGCTCCCATCACCTTTCTACGGCAAAATGATTGGTAGTGTTTCATCCAACTTCTCTAACATTGTGACTATTGGGGAAAGGGTGGAAAGTAGAATACGAACAGGAAAGATCACTCAGGGTTCATCTGGGGCAAGCATGATAAGAAAGCCGGCGCCCGGGAGAAGAGATGGGGAAACTAATTCCATTTCTTCTAATCAAAAGACGGCTCCGCCGAGACCATTCATCCCTACTATGATTCAAGCTCCTAATCCGTATGTGGCCGCTACCACTCAGGGCCCGACAGCTTATATTCCCCACTTCCGTCCACCCATGGTGAGAGCACCAATGCCACAACCCATGCCGTACAATCACCCGCAGCAAGTGACTCGACCACCCAACCATAATCAGAATACAAGGAATCCAAACAACGAGCGCACCCCCGTGCAGTTCGATCCAATTCCCATAACCTATGCCGAACTTCTTCCACTCCTCGTCGAGAGGGGAATGATAGCTCCATGTCCCATGAGGCCATTGCAACCTCCTTACCCAAGGGGATATGACCCGAACGCTCATTGTGATTACCATGCTGGAGCAACAGGGCACTCCACAGAAAATTGCATGGCTTTGAAATATAAAGTGAGAGATTTGATCAAGGCTGAATGGATCAATTTTCAGGAAGGGACTCCTAATGTGACCATAAATCCCCTACCCAATCATGGAAGTTCGGAAGTTAATGCCGTGGCAGCCGATATTGAAGATGGTTTTGATGATAATGCTGATTCGGTGGCCGCTTGCCCGCCGGGCTAAGAGTTCAGTGATTGGGAGGCTGTCGAACTCCCTACGACTTTAAATAATTCACCGAAGTAATTTGTTATTGCTTTAATGTCTTTTTATCCCTTTGCTATGCCTAAGGCTCTGGGACTTTTCATGTAATAAGGGCGAAAAAAAAACTTGTTTTACCAGTCAATCAATAAATATGTATCGAAATTCAAAAAATTCTCATCCCTTTATCCTTGATTTTGACTCATTCTCTTTAACTTGCTTTTCCTTTCTCTTCTTTATTTTGCCATAACACATCCAAAAATGATCCTCTTGAGACTAGTGAAATCACAATCCTGCTTCACGATTTCGATCACTCAGTCGACTATGCCGACGAAGGAGGTAGGGAAACCTACGAGCCATTATCCAAGTTTACAAGATTGTTAGAACAAGAGGATCAAGATGGGTATACCCCTAAGTCAAGAACAATTGAAGGAATCACGGGGGCAACCTATCAGAAGGCATGGAATGACAATATGGGCAAGTCCTGAATTGGACAAGTGGTAGGCCAGTCATTTAAGGAAACCTCAACAGTTGCCAGCATAAATAGGGTAAATTGCTTATGCCTATAAATGTAGACACAATTGAGGAAGACTTTGCCGAAAAAAAAATGAAAAAAAATAAAAAAATAGAGCCAAGCTCGAAGTCCAATACACATACCAAGCGGGGAAAGCTGGTTACGTCCAGATCATCAAGCAAGCTGTCATTTTCTATATTGGGGGAATAAATGTCACTAGACCAAGAACTTGTATTCTTATCATCATCAACACCTCAACCTTAAAAGGTACGCTATTCCTCATGATCATGTAACCAAGGAAATAGTTTATCAGATTGGGTTATTGCATCATTAAGGGGATAAAAAAAACAAAAAAAAGGTGAAAAAATGAAAAATCCAAAAAAATGAAAAAATAAAAAAAAAAGAAAAGAAAAAAGAAAAAAAAGGGGGCCAAAATGATGACTCAGAGTAATTCTCTCATTGATGCCAAAAGACTCACCAATATTTCCTTGGGTACATGGCATAGGAGTAGAGTCTCCTATTTGAGATGACATCAGTTCCCCAAAGGATCCAAACTAAATTTGGAAAAGGTTAGGCAGACTCAGCTGGAGTGTGATCAGTTTCAACCCTTTAGTGTAAAGGATGCGGCCAAAAGTAAAAAAAGAAGAGAAAAACACAAGAAAAAAGCTCGCTAGGCTGAAAACCTGAAAAGGCGGCCTAGGCAAAAGTTAGAGCGACCCGGTGAGTCGAAAACCTGAAAAGGCAGCTCAGGTAAAAATTAGGGTCAAGATTTTGGCAGAGTAGCTAAAGCTCCCAATGCAAAACATGCAAACTGAGGTATCAGGAACATGGTCGAACTACCCTCTCAAAGGCAGAGTTGAATGATGTACTTGAGGTCGTGACGTGGGATTAAGATTCTCGCTAGTCTCAGGAATTCACTGGAGGATCTTTGAACCTTTCCTATTTCCCTTGGCCTTGACCTGTCCTACGAGGCTTCACTTCATCCCCTGTACTTTCCCTGTTGTCCATTCTCTGTATTCTGTTTGACCTACATGAATAAAGTTCATCCTTTTTCGATACGTGTTATAAATTGCATTGATCTGATAAAACATTGTGTTTTTTATAAAAATAAAATAAAAGAATGGTGAACATTTAAAGTCGTAAGGGACAAGACGCTCCTACTACTCGACCTCGTCTTAGACAATCATCATGAAGACTCAGCCAGGCATGCGCTTCAAAGCTATGATCGCCTCTTTGGTTCTCCTCTGTCCATGAGTTATCCCAAGGGCCACGGTTTCACAGGACCTACCCAGTTTTTGAATGTATCTTTGCACTACTTACCCTTTTTCTGCAGGTTATTATAACGGACAGTCATGTCAAGCATTGACGCCTCAATCAAGACCTTTTCCTTAATGGAACCGCAGCTGCCAAAACTAGAATCATTCAAGCCTTCCCCTTGATCGCCAAAGTTGGCACTTCTCAGAACTCCTTCCTCAAATCACCAAAGCTAGCACCTCTCAAAGTCTCCTCCTTAATCGCCAAAGTTGGCACTCCTCAAAGCCCTTCCCCAAAACACCAAAGTTGGCACTTCTTGAAGTCTTCTCCTCAACTGCCAAAGCTGACACTTTTCAAACTCCCTTCCGGGGAATCTACTTGATACACTCCAGCAGTCAAGTAAGAAGAACTCTCCCCAAAGAGCCCCAGCATGTTTTTCTCGGTAAATCTACACGTACCGGGTGGACCCCAGATTTTCCCTTCCCAATCAAGGGGCGGTGCTCGAGCCATCAATCCTTCTCTAGTGGAACTACACTTCCCAGACAAATTAAACTGGGGCATCACCCTTGATTCCCCCAAAGCCCTTTAGATCATGACAAACTGGGGCATCTCCCCCAGGATGTTATTTTTTTGTCAACCCAAGAGCAATACCCCACGCTCCCGGGAAGTTTGAGTCGGGACATCACCTCGGGTCTCTCTCTGTCAAAAGGGAACGTACCCCAAGCTTCTTCAACCGCCCTAACTGGGGCATCACCCCATATCCTTCTCCCAGCCTTGAGGTGGTACCCCTAAATCTTCTAATCTTTCCAAAATTGGGGTATCACCCCAAATCTTTCCTCCGTTCGAAGGGCAGTATCCCTAGCTCCTTCAGCTAGATTTTCCCCCATTTCTCTTCATACCAATCAAGGAGCAGTTCCCCGAATCATCCAAGACAGCTTGAACTGGATCATCCCCAGATTTCTTTCCTTTAGCAAGCCCACCATACATCCCTAGTGGACCCCAGATTTTTTCCTTCCAGTCAAAGAGTAATTCCCCAAGAACCTTCAGTCATGTCAAACTGGGGGGAATCACCCCAGGATCACGCTCTTTCAGTCAAAGAGCAATTCTTTCAGTCATGCCAAACTGGGGCATCACCCTGAGCCTTTAGGTCCAATGAGTTAATTTGGAAGAGACGTCCTGTTAGCTCCCCCAACCTTCGCATTTCATGCCAACAGTGAGTTAATTCGGACGAGACGTCCTGTTAGCTCCCCCCTAATCTTTACTTTCCATTCGCCTATTCAGGCATTCTTTCCCGTCTGTTAGCCTATCAGGGCACCCTTTCCCTTCTTGCCGCCTATTAAGGCAACTTTTCCTTTCCATTCGCCTATTCAGGCACCCCTTCTATCTTCCAGTCGCCTATCAAGGCATCCTTTATTTTCCAGCCGCCTATCAAGGCATCCTTTATTTTCCAACCGCCTATCAAGGCATCCTTTACCTTTCCTGCCGCCTATCAAGGCATCCTTTATTTTCCAGTCGCCTATCAAGGCATCCTTTATTTTCCAACCGCCTATCAAGGCATCCTTTACCTTTCCTGCCGTCTATCAAGGCATCCTTTATTTTCCAGTCGCCTATCAAAGCATCCTTCATCTTCCAGTCGCCTATCAAGGCATCCTTTATCTTCCAGCCGCCAATCAAGGCATCCTTTATTTTCCAGCCGCCTATCAAGGCATCCTTTACTTTCCACCCGCCTATTCAGGCATCTTTTACTCTCAGTCCGCCTATTCAGGCACCATTTACTTCCTATCCACTTATTCAGGCATCCTTTATTTTCTGCTCGCCTATTCAGGCACCTCTTTACTTTTTGTCCGCCTATTCAGGCATCCCTTTACTTTTTGTCCGCCTATTCAGGCATCCTTTTACTTCTCATTTACCTATTCAGGCATTCATTTACTTTCTGTCCGCCTATTCAGGCATCCTTTACTTTCTGTCCGCCTATCCAGGCATCCTTTATTTTTCATTCTCCTATTCAGGCATTCCTTTTCTTTTCTGTTCGCCTATTCAGGCCTCCTTCATTTTCCAGTTCGCCTTCTCAGGCACCCTTTACTTTTTGTTTGTCTATTTCCAAAAAAAAAAAAAACGGTGTTGGTCCGATGTTGACACTAGGTGGATGAGGTTCTCTCTATTCCAAGACATGGGTGTTAGTCCAAAGGGCGGTGTCATGACCCTCAAATCGAGTAAACTAGGAACCGTGAATTAGGTCATAAAGGACAGTATCCCAGTGGTTACACCGGTTACTACTTTGGGGCGTAACAAACGGTATCATGAAACCTACCTCGGATAGAATTAGATCCAGGGTTTAAGTTGCTAAGGCCGATGTCATGCACAATACACCGGCCATTCAAAAGGGAACAAAAGTTGAGGACGGGGTGGTCATGATGCACTAATCCGAGGTTCTATACTTTGCAAGGACGATGTCCGGTTGATGGGTCCCATTTATCCCCTACATCGGTGTTCATGTCTTTACTCCCTTTTCACCTCGAAAATACGAAGATTCCGTATTTCTCTTGTGAAAAAGGAGTAAAGAGGGGCATCTGTGAACACCTATTTCGGTCCGACCCAAATGGAAATGACACCGGTCCCAAATGTAAATATAACAGGTCCAAATTCCAAAAGGGGGAACACCAGACCAATTGTTAGTCCTTTAATGGCCGATGTCGCGGATCTGACAACGAAAGAACAAGTGAGTCCGGCCCAAGTAAGAAACGACGATCTCGTGGGCGGACTTAGAATGTCGAAGCGAGGTCAATGGAACGTTTCATCCGAATTAAACTCGACTTCGATATAAGACAGAGAGGGGAAGAGAATGCTAATAAGGCGTCACGCCTAAATTAGACATTCTCGGATAAAAAAAAACAGGGATAGGAAAGAGATAAGCGGGACGTCTCGTCCTAAGTATCCCTTCCTTATGAATTATGGTGAGGCTTGAGCAAAAACTAGGGGGAAATCAACAAGACGTCACGTCTAAATTGATTTTCACGGAAGCGACCAAAAAGAAGAACATTTATGAAAGAAACATGAAAGTGAGGAAATAAATCAAAAAAAAAAAGCGGCGTTGGTCCGATGTTGACACTAGGTGGATGAGGTTCTCTCTATTCCAAGACATGGGTATTAGTCTAAAGGGCGGTGTCATGACCCTCAAATCGAGTAAACTAGGAACCGTGAATTAGGTCACAAAGGACGGTATCCCAGTGGTTACACCGGTTACTACTTTGGGGCGTAACAAATGGTATCATGAAACCTACCTCGGATAGAATTAGATCCAGGGTTTAAGTTGCTAAGGCCGATGTCATGCACAATACACCGGCCATTCAAAAGGGAACAAAAGTTGAGGACGGGGTGGTCATGATGCACTAATCCGAGGTTCTATACTTTGCAAGGACGATGTCCGGTTGATGGGTCCCATTTATCCCCTACATCGGTGTTCATGTCTTTACTCCCTTTTCACCTCGGAAATACGAAGATTCCGTATTTCTCTTGTGAAAAAGGAGTAAAGAGGGGCATCTGTGAACACCTATTTCGGTCCGACCCAAATGGAAAGGACACCGGTCCCAAATGTAAATATAACAGGTCCAAATTCCAAAAGGGGGAACACCGGACCAATTGTTAGTCCTTTAATGGCCGATGTCGCGGATCTGACAACGAAAGAACGAGTGAGTCCGGCCCAAGTAAGAAACGACGATCTCGTGGGCGGACTCAGATCAAAAATAGGCACACCGGCTGGTAGTACATCCGGACTAGGAGGGAGAACACCGCCCCTGTGAACACCTCTTTCAGTCCGGCCTAAATTGTTATAACACCGGACCCGGCCTTAAAATTGGCAACACCGGACAAGGCCCAAATTAACACCGGACCGATGTCGTGCGCCTGACAAAGGAGTAACAGGCCAGTCCGGCCCTAAGGAAAGGAATCTCAGATCAAAAATAGGCACACCGGCTGGTAGTAGATTCGGACAAGGAGGGAGAACACCGCCCCTGTGAACACCTCTTTCAGTCCGGCCTAAATTGTTATAACACCGGACCCGGCCTTAAAACTGGCAACACCGGACAAGGCCCAAATTAACACCGGACCGATGTCGTGCGCCTGACAAAGGAGTAACAGGCCAGTCCGGCCCTAAGGAAAGGAATCTCAGATCAAAAATAGGCACACCGGCTGGTAGTACATCCGGACTAGGAGGGAGAACATCGCCCTGATGATTATATTGAAAGACGCAACCGGTGTGAAGACACAGGTAAAGGTTCTTGAGACACCACATCGGATCAGTGGAAACTCTATCCAACCGATGTCTTTGCTAACCGATGTCACAAATTTGACAACGGATGGATGAGGTCGGAAATTTGTGCATGATGACCTGGAATCGCACTCCCCAAAATGGCAGACAAGGGGGCGGTAGTGGAAGAATTAAAAAATTTCCCATCTGCCATTGTCCCCCCACTATCTGTTAGTGGCCAGGTCTCTTCCACCAAGTGGAGTTTGAGTTGTCCACTCGGCCCATGTCCAAGAGCCCTCTATAAATACCTCTCAGGAAGAGGCACAAGGGGTTGGCTAGTAAGTTCTGGACACGGTCCAGAGCTGGAAAGAGGGAAAACTTCTAAATTTCACTTTAAGAGTCTTAAGGAATTCATTCCCTTCACACAGTTCTGTCCCAGTTCACTCCTAAACACCACAACGTCCCAATACCCCCAAAAACCATACCGTCCCAACACCTCCCAATCCACACCGTCCCAACATCCCCCAATCCACACTGTCCCAATACTCCCTAAACTATACCGTCCCAACACCTCCCAATTCATCTCCATATTCCTTGAACACCACACCGTCTCAGCCTCCAACCCACATTGTTCTAACAGCATCCTCCCTCAGATCCTCATCAATTCCATCGATTCACTGTAGCCCTTCACACCGATCTCCTAAATCTACCATACTATCCATATTCCTGAACATCACCCGTTTCTGCCCTAATCCGTCCTAATCCCGCCACGCCGTCCCAACAACTCCTGAACACTTCCAATACTTCTTAAACACTACACCGTCCCAATACCCCCTAAATACCACATCGTCCTAACATCCATCAATCTCCACACCGTCCCAATACTCCCTGAACACCACACCGTCCCAGCCTCCTAAACCCAATATATCTTCCCAACATTTCCTGAATCTCCTTACCACTGTTCGGTCCTTCAACCCCATATCCACACCAGCAGAATCCACACCGGTCAACATTTGTAAGCTGTTCCCTCAACGACCTCACCACCGGTTCTGTTCTGTGTTCTTTCCTTTCATTTTTTTATTATTAAGCGTTCATCTGCGGAGTTTGTATTTTTGGACTTGTTTACTTTCCTAAAGTTCATTCAGTTAAATTTCTGTTTTACTTTGTAATAATAATGAAAAAAAAATAAATGTCTCTTGTGTTTTCTTTGAAATCTAGATAAAGTCAAACAAAAAAAAAGAAACAAATCATTTTTAGTCAGTGTCGTACGGAAAATACTTCCGTCTACACAATCTCTATAGGATCCATACACGTGTGAAGAACTTCGTCTTGTATGGGTTCCTTACCAAAATGATACCCACCAACATTTTCCCAATCTTTTAAAAGAAAAATTCAGAACTACGTAACCCTAATTTCTTGATAATTCAAGAATACGTAGGAGCAGGACTTTAACTCCTGTCGGGCCCATCTTTCTTATTTCTTTTTTTTTTTGATTTATTTCCTCACTTTCATGTTTCTTTCATAAATGTTCTTCTTTTTGGTCGCTTCCGTGAAAATCAATTTAGACGTGACGTCTTGTTGATTTCCCCCTAGTTTTTGCTCAAGCCTCGCCATAATTCATAAGGAAGGGATACTTAGGACGAGACGTCCCGCTTATCTCTTTCCTATCCCTGTTTTTTTTTATCCGAGAATGTCTAATTTAGGCGTGACGCCTTATTAGCATTCTCTTCCCCTCTCTGTCTCATATCGAAGTCGAGTTTAATTCGGATGAAACGTTCCATTGACCTCGCTTCGACATTCTATGTTTGTACAGTTCTCCTACTCCATTCTATCATTTTCAAAATAAAAATAAAAGGGAAGAAACCATGTTTTATTTAAGGCTATTTATATTGTGCTTTCAATCTTGGTACTGTCTTTGACAGGCGATGTAGGGTGCTAATACCTTCCCTACTCGTAATCGACTCCCGAACTTGAATCTCAATTTTTAACCAGTGCTTTACTGAATTCAGTTTTTTCCCAATGTTTTTCCTATGAATAAAAACGTTGGTGGCGACTCCCTGTTTCATTCCACCCATTTCTCTCTTTCTCGCCGCGCCGTCGCGATCCAGGTTGTGACAAACCGAGCTCGCATAACACTAAACTGTCTAAGTTCTTCGTTTAGCACTGATCGCGATGAAATTTTCTTCTTTGTACATGATTATCGAGATACGCTGAATAAAATTTATTGAAATACTTTTTAACAACATATTCCATTAAAATTAACAACCGCCAATGAAAAAGTACGTAACTCGAAATCTAACCGTTGGATCGCGATAAAATTTAAAATAGAGGTTCCCGGATACTAAGGCAATTTTATGGGATGATTAAAAGCAAGACCAAACAAGGAAAGACCCTCCTTACCTTGCTGGACAGCGGCTGTCCCGGAGGAAGAAAAATGGTGGCTTGCTGAAAAATCGCTGAACACTTCGATTCGCCCTCCGATCGCTTTTGGGTTACTAGAAACTAACATGCATGGATTTTTAAACCATTAAGGGTCAAGGGCAGTAAATGAGGAGTCACAAAACAGCCATGAAATCATCTAGAATTAAAAGATCAATTACCAAAAATTCATCGTTCACTTCGTATTTTCCACTATTTATCACCGATCGCTGTCGATCATTCCCGTACCTAAGGAAAAGCAATATGCAGCCCAAAAATTGGAAGAGGATGTCACGGCCTTGGAAGGATCAAACAAGATTCACCATGCAAAAATTTCTAAATTGAAGAAGAAAGAAAGATCATGGGATTAAGGGTTAAAATTTTGCAAAACTCTTCTTACCTTTGCTTGGAGAGCTCACGGTTTGGTAGCTTACAACAAGGGGGATGGGACTGACTTTTGAGAGGCCAATGTTTGTAGAAAAATTGAGAAGATGTGGCTATTTGGAGTGTGAGAGGTCACGGGTTGTAAGGAAAAAAGAAGGAGAAGAAGGATTTTAATGGTTAGTGATGGTAGTGGTGTGTTTGGCCGTGAAAATGGGAGGTTGTGGTGGGCTTGGTGGTGGCGTGAGGTGGTCAAGGGAGGTGTATGGTGCCTGTCTTCTTTGGAGGATAAGAAAGAGGGAATGGCTAGGCTGAAAGAGTGAGTGAGATAGAGAGTGAAGTGTGTGATGGAAGGGTGGTATGCAAAATTCAACTTATTGGACAAGGGTTGGCTAAGCATTGACACATAGGGGGCATGTGGCATGATGCATGAGAGGGGAAGAATTGGTCATGACACATGGTGAGTAAGTGATCTGAACTTGTTGAAGAAAGAGTTAAGGAGAGGAAGGCATGTGTGCCTTGGGTGGTGGAAGCTTATTTGTTCTAAGTTGCATGGGCTGATATGTCAAAATTCTGGGGCGTCAACTTGTTTGGGATTTTAAGGGCTATATTCAGGCTGAATTAGGAAAATGACCCAACCTAAGAATTGTATGCTTTTCTTTATCTTTAAATTTATATATGACACAAAAATTTTCATTGAGAAATGAATGAGATATGACTTATTTACTAAAACAGTGTAAGGTTATGATGGGATTAATGTTTCTTGCAAAGATTAATTTTCTGGGCAAAATTGGTAAGTAGTTTGACTTCATGCCCTTAATCAAAGTTGAAGGAAATTGAGTTTAAAAAATTTAGGTGAAATAATTGTTCAATTTCATGGTCATACGAGTGAGAAACGCGAAAAATACCAAACATAGTGTAACCTGCCACTAGGAAAACATGAATCAGTGTGGTATTTTAAATTCTAGGATTTATGGAGCAAGAATTGGCTTTCAAGACCTTTATAAAGTTTGTATATCTTTTTTTCTCTTTAATTTGATATATCATTTGTAACGATCCAAGATCGGTAGCTCAAGATATACTTGATTTACGATAGGGTGCTCCAAAAGCTTCCTGGATCAACTACGGTTTCGGAAATAAATTCACCATTAATTATCCTTTAAGAATTTGGTTTTGTGCCCTTCATGAACATTATAGAGCTCTTCGATACAGATCCATAGCAAAATGAACAAAGCGATTCAAGCACCGGATGAGGGAGATACATGAATTTTAATGAAGACTGCTAGCATGATGATGAAATAGCTAAAGGGTTGCAAAGATCTATTAAACTGTACCAATCTAGAAGAATTTAGCCTTTGATACCTTCATAAAAAACATAGATAATTTAGTTACAGAAATTTTAACCCCAGGTTTGCATGAATCGAAGGTCGTATGAGTGAGTTATGAATTTTTTTCTGAACCATGTGCAGGGAAAACGTCCAAACGATGGAATTTTGAGGCGAACATACTTAATCTTCGATTTTGAGGTTGACAGAGTAGGAATCAGAGTTTAGGGCTAGAAACGGAGGTTGAAGATCTTTTTATAACGAAGAGATTGAGACCAAAATTGGTCGATTCCAAGATCGTATGCAAAATTTGGGTCCAAAACACCGAAGGTATTCGAGTCAAGTTTGTAAACGATTTATGAAGAAACTGATTTATGGAAAAACGAGGGTGATAGAGTCCGAACCGAGCTTCATCCTCTGTAGGAAAAGTTCTTAAAACGTCAAAACGAGTCACCAGAGACTAACCGTGTCGCCCTCGGATATCCCGAAGCATATGAACGATCAAACGTAGGAGATTTAAAGATTCTGATTAGGCCGGTTAGGCCAAGTGAAATAATTATTAATCATAATTATCAAATCTGAGGAACCCGATAATATTTTATTATTAATCATAATTATTAATCAAATAAACAATTTAAAATATAATTTCAAAATAATCAATTGAATATATTTTATTAATATAAATTTTAAATATCAGTTATTAAGCATTAATTCATTATGCTAAACTAAATGTTACTAGCAGGGACTAATTATCAACTAAATAATTATCAAATAATTAACACTCAATCAAAATAATCACCATTAAATAAATAATTATTATAAAATAGTATCATAAAATTTGAAAATAATATATTTCCAATTAAATAATTATTAATTGAGATTAGATATTAATTACCAGGATTAAGTATTATCTAAAATATTATTGACAGGAAATAATTATCAACTAATATAATTATAAATTAATAATTAAATAAAAATAATCGTCATTAACATATTATTAAGCAGTATTGTCAGAATTATTACTTTCTTATCGCTGCTTCTCCCATTCGTTTTGCTCTCTGTCGGTATTCTTGTACTTCATTTTAAATATTTTAACTAGTTTCATTTTTCACTATTTTTCTCATACTGAACTACTCAGGGAACAGGTCAAAGCCTTAAGCTTCTTACCAAAAGCTCAATAGAATATCCTCAGAGTCCTGAGAGTCTGGTTTCTTATTCTAAAAAATCAAGGCTGTTACAGAATTCAATTCTTAATAATACACTAATCAAAATAACAGTAACATCCAAAGGGGTATATCATCAATCAAATATCATCATCATCATAAATTCTAATAAAAACATCACAAGTCATCAACATAAGCACATATATACCCCAATCCGTTCATAATCTATATAGTTAAAATATAATGTTCCTCCTACCTGGAATCCGAGATTCCCGAAATGCCTGAGCGCTTTCTGAACACTGTACAATGCCAAACCTACATTGACATAAGTCTGATAATTTCTAATCAATTCATCGATCACTAAAGCTATGTAATTTATTCCAATTCTGTCCAAACGGTACTCCGACATATCATAGTAATCAACAATTTAACCAAATGACATCAGCTCAAAGAATTACGGCTTACCAAACTTCATCTACGGTTTCAAGTACACAATTCTAAAAAGCCCAAACGTTGCCCTAATTCAACATAACTCCAAAATAATCCCTAAGCCATAGGAATAGCAAAATTAAGTCTGAATTTATAAAATGGAACCAAATGAAGTCATGGGTCATCATATACTATTGGACTTAACAAATTAGGAACCCCAACAACCCCAACGTTGTCCATAATTTGAAATTGACTCCAAAATGGCTAAAATCCATAAAGTCGGATGAATTTAGAAGTGGAGTAGAAGAAGCAAGCTAAACCGAAGCTATGGTTTAAGGCTTACCTTTACAATTTAGGAAATGGAAAACCCCAAAGCCACTAGCTAGTACTCATGAAAATGAGAAGGAAGAAGAAGTGAAGTCTTGCCATTTGCATGTGTAGAATTTGAGGAAGATGAAGATTGGTACAGTGGAGGAGTGTTGCAGGTGGTGATGGTGCAATGGCCCCTTTTTCTTCTCTCAAATTTGCAAGCATGAGATAGATGGAAGAAAGAATTAAGAGAGAAATCAATTGGCAATTAATGGGAATAAAGGGAAAAAGGTAACTTCCCGTGTTTGGTTAATTTCAGAAATCAATCAGGTAATTTTTGGCTACCTAAAACCTACCTCGATAAATTTCAGAAATAAACTTAACCGCTAATAATTAATTTAACACTTTTCATTTAATATTTGATTAATAAAAATTAACCCAATAATTAAATCTAGGATGGTACAAATATAATTAAATCAAATCAAATCTTATGAAAATCTTGTAATATAATTAAAATTAAACTAGGAAGACTCTTGCTGTAGATTAGTGCATTTTATAATTGTTAGGTCGATATATTAATCGTAAACAAGCAATACATTAAAGAATGATTTTTTTAATTTGACATATATATCGGTATTATTTGCAGGCTAATTAGGCAGGAGTATAATTAGGCACTTCCTTTCGGAAACTAATGTAATATAATCTACAATAATATAAACTAAGCTTGAGATGAATATGTTTTCCTTGTGAAGAAGATATAGCATGATAAAAACGTATATATATGCATGTGGAACGGAAATTAATTGATAGGTGTCAATTATCTTAACCCTCTTCAAATTACAAGATTTGATTAACCATTGCAAACGATATAACACTTTCTAACTGAAATATAACTCGAGTTTAACTAATATTAACGAATGGTAAAGAAGTAGATTAAAAAGGAGTTGAAACTTCAAAGCCAGCTCAAAAAGCATGTCGGCATTGGCATTGAGATAATCATTGGTGTGGTATCACACCTACCACTGGCCCTCTGCATGTGAGACACAGACATGGTACCTTTTCATGGTCACGTGCCATTACCAATATTCTTCCTATAACTTACTGGGGTACGTAGTTGGCTATAATCTAATATGTAATCTCTCTTTCTTGTTTTACTCGTTATAGGAAAGAGAGATGCAATGCAAGACTACAAACGGGTGCAACTTGGTTTCTTTCTTATTATAGGAAGGGAATAATTTTTTGACGAGTGGGAAGAAATAGGAAGAGAATAACGAAGAGCAGTAGATTATATTTGAAATACAAAAACTAAAACACCATTATCAAATGTAGGCACATCGCTGGAATATTCATCACATGGCCAGAAAATTAGTTATTTGAATGAACCCATAAGTACAGAAAATCATTAACAATCCAAAATATATTAAGTTGAAGGATCCTTACATTTTTATACAATTTTATTAACACAATTTTATCTAATGTAAGATTAATCATTAACATTTCAGTCTAATTAATATATATTGTCGTGACTGGATCGTGACGAGAGGCTGAATACATATCAAGTAACAACAAAACAATCCATCTCTAAGCTATTACATAGTTTTTTCACTTCCATGGCATCCTTGGCATCGACTAACCACTTGGCGCACCCTCTAGGGCATCCAAACCTTCCCTGTCACTAGTTACTAAAAGAAAGAAACCACAGCAAGGGTGAGTGTTTGGTATATCATAATTAATCTAGAATGGCTACATTAACAGAAACAACAATTCTAATAACTTAATATTAGTATTATGCAATTTATCAATTTCGTTATAAAGGTATATATAATAATTGTATCTTCCATTTCACATTAACTCACGCTTATCTAATGCTCAATATAATTTCAAGAATCATATAAGTCACATACATTGCATCAGTCATCATCAGCATTCGCATTCCATATCATATTGGTCATCAATCATTAATTTCATAATAAAACGTCATTAACATCACATCAAAGTTATCACAAGTGTCTCTCATATAATATTTGACGCCTAGTATCCGGATACTAAAAGGATCAGCCTTCAACTAAGGGTCCTACTTGACACCCTGTGAACCCTGCTTGGCTCTCCACCTCAACTATTAGGTCCTACTTGACCATTGGGTAGCTTAACTAGATCTCAAAGGACCATGAGAGCTGAAAACAAGGGGCGAATCATATCGTCAGCCATCCCATACCATATAATCACATATGCATACATACAACACATGGCTCATCATCAATAGTTTCATATTTAACTGTTATAAACTGACATTTGCCAATCACATAGGGCGGCGGCCACACAGACCCGACCCTTAAACATCACACCTTAATATTTCAAATCGCCATTAATTTATCAATTAAAGCATGCCCTCCATAACCATTATTACATATACATTGCGAAACATCATAATTATCCATTTTAATTCATGATTCATAACATAGTACATATACATAATTCACATACCGTAATTCATGCATTTCTCATCAAATAATCAAGTACATTTATCACATTTTTATATCATGTATTCTCTTTTAAGTTCTTCATTACCAAATATTCATATAATCACACATACGCATATATATATATAATTATCATCTTGCCAATTCCTAAATTTATCGCAACCCATTATCATTTTATAATCCCTCCAAGCCTAAAATACATAACCAATTCTAATTATTTACGACCCGAACACCCCCTTACTTAGATTCCAAGCTTTGATAATTTGCTCCTAGTTTCGGTTGCGTCCCACGGTCACTTGGTTTGCTTCCCCGCTTCCGAATCCAACACCCGCTCCACCACTTGGTCCTTTGATACTCGTTCTGGCACATACGACACCGAAAGATAAACCTATTAATACATTATCATCCTCATTATCCTAGAAGTAATATCCAAGCTTCACATTGCCATAAAACGTGAAACTATAACCTTCCACATCACATGCAATTTTTGGTAGAGAGAAAGATAAAGGGAAAAGGAAAAACTTGAAATCAAAGGTCTTATTGGTCTACCTTAGTCCCTCCAAAGCCAAAACATGGTTAATTCCTAATATCACACCTCAAAGCTAGCTTGAATTAAGGTCCAAGGTTCCAAGAGAAGAAGGAGAAGAGAAAAATGGTGTTTTGTTTTTTGTTTTGTATGTCCCTGCCTATATTGTTTTTAATCTATCCACGACCCTGACGCTACATGTCAGGTCATAATTTTCAACCTGATACTAAGCGTCATTCCTATGCTATGCATCAAGCAGAACTCATCATTTCCCATTTAAATTCATTTTTAACTCACCCATTTGTCTCATATCCCTATATTATCATTATTTTAAGCTTAATTGCACATATATTTATTCTTTTAAACATAAAATACCTGGGATATTACATCCACCCTACTTAAAAGGGCATTTGTGTAATAACCCTCATTTTGTGTGGTAGGTCCTTGGGACCAAATGACTTGATTGTGTGCTAAGTTTATGTGTGTTGATGACTGGGCTACGGCCGACTTGCTTGTGTATGATGGTTGAGTTATATTTTAGAAGATTTTGTGAATTTAAGGCAAGTACCCTTGCTTAAATTGAGTGAGTAATAATGATGGCTAGAATAATAATAATAAGTGTGTTTAATAATACTCATAATAACAGAGGTTAATTAATTAGAATATTAGTAATTTAATAGAAATGTTTAAGTATTATTGTTTAAGTCATTTAAACATGCAATCTCCCCGGTCTTAGCCAAAAGATTATTCAGAGTGCTCGAGTCAGTTACCTTTACCATAAGACATCCTTCACCTCGTGTATAATGATTTTCATGAAGGGCTCGATGCTCATTTTCAGTCACCCAAACCTAAAGGCTTTGTTTTTAAGTAAACCGTATAGGCCAAACTGCGCACTTGTACGTATTTTGAGCATAATTTCCTCTCCTATTATTGGATACGAGTTGTTCTTGCCCCAAAATCTTTGTATCAAAATTAGATACAACTTTGATGTTGACCATGAAAGCTAATTCTTACCCCATAAATCCCATAAATTAAAATACCACACTGATTCACGTTTTTTCAGTGGTAGCTTACACTATGTTCAGTATTTTTCGTATTTCTCATTTGTATGATCATGAAATCAAACAATTCTTTCACCAAAATTTTATAAATTCAATTCCCTAAAACTTTGATGAAGGGCACGAAATCCATTCCCCACCAATTTTGCCCAGAAAACTAATTCTTACAAGAAACATTAATCCTGTCACAGTTTTGCACTGTTTTCGTAAATGGCCTTATCTCACTCGTTTCTTGATGAACATTTTTGTGCTATATACCAAATTAAATATAAGAAATAGATCTAAAACTTTTATGTTTGGGTTTTTTCCAAATTCGGCCCACAACAGCCCTTAAAACCATGAGAAAGTCACTGCCTGTATTGCTTAACATATTAGCCTTGCATGAGAATAAGCCAATCACATTGCACCACCATCTTGCCACTTGCCATGACCATGCAACTCTTTCTCCACCACTCTAAGAGCTACATGAGACACCTAGCAATTGCATAAGCTCATGTTGACACATCTCATTCCACTTTCTTGGCCGTGAAGGGTCCTCTGGTCACCAAGGAGACACATGCAAAACTTACACTTCACTTCTTGCTTATTCCAAAACTTCTTTCATTTTCTCTAAGTTAAGAAATAACTTCCAGCAACCTTCTCCTTCTCTTTTTCTCTTTCATCCATGCTCAAACATCATCATCCATCCTCCATCATCAAGCTCAAGTTACTCCACCATCCTTTCTAACTCCCATAAACAAGGTACCATCTTCCAAACACCATACACTAGTGGAAAAAAAGGATATAATCACGGTTAAAAAAGGCCTTTATTCACGGTTAAAGAACCGTGGTTGTTGAAGCCGTGGTAGTAGATGATGGTCTTTAACCACGATTAACAACTGTGGTAATAAATCACATCTAACCACGGTTAAGAACAACTGTGAATATAACTTACTATTTATATTCACGGTTATCGAGTATAACCATGGATATAGATACATTTTATCCACGGTTGTCCATCACAACCGTGAATATAAGTAGTTTGTAACTGAAACTAAACCATACTTATATTCACGGTTATGATGGACAACCGTGGATATAGATACAAACTGTCCAAATGGACAATTCAAGATTCAACACAAACGATGACATTAATTGATTTAATGATCATTTGTGTCGAATCTCAAACGGGGAACTACGGTTCACTCATATGCACAACAACTTTCATACTAGTTAACTAGTATGAGCCTACGAGTTTGTAAGATTGAAAACCACATACATACAATAGACATAATAACATTATATACAGGCAACCAACAACAACAACAATAAAATTAAATAAAGGTTGAGCTTGCACACAAGGTAAAAATAGCAATAACTACTAATTCACCAAATGGATTTATTTACGATTTACGCTTGAAAAATGATTCTCCTTTACCATCCAAAGTGTTAGGAGATAGGATAGAAGGGAATGTGTCAATGTAATTGGTTAGCTAGTTTATTAAAACTTGAATGGTTTACTTAGATGTATTTAAGGGGAAGGGTATAAGGATTCATTCAAAGATTTGAGTAGATTCAAAGCTATATTTTTAAAGTTTTATGGTGTTTTGAATATCTGCTTTGAAGTAATAAAACAAATATTTAGAATATAAGTTCTGAATATCTACTCATGGTGTGATATGCTTCAAATTTCTTTATATCACATTCTACTGATAGGAGGCTTACTAAATTTCAGATTGATATTTGGACTTTCTAAAATAGATTGAGTTGATCCAGAAAAGGTTGACTTATGACAGCAATGGTGAACTCATGTAAATTGTGTTTTATTCTCTTTATAGTAGAGTTATTTGTCACTTATTCTGATTCAAGTTCAACATGTAATTGGTCGATGATTACTGTACCCAATCAGATGAATATCAACTCTAAAATTCTTGTTCAATTTTTTCTACTTGTCGTGCAAAGTGCTTGCATGCTTAACTGATTGCATTCTAAACCTGTTACTAAAGGTAGCAAAATTATTGAAGGTAGCAAAATTTTTTATCTAATTGGATTCTTTTTTAAACCTAGAAATTTGGGAGAGTTGAACTTTGACCTATGGAGTCATTTTGCAGTTCTTCTAGATCATGCAGTCTACAGGGAATTGGATGAAGACTTCAGAAAAGACTTCTGTTAGTTATGGGAAGCTTTGATTCTCAAGGATGTGAAAAAAACAATGTGGCTTGGTGAGCGATTTGGTGCTGGGAGGTTTTCCAGATACTTACCCATCATTTTCACTGGAAAAACTATTGAAAGGTTCCTGCCTAACAACTAAGTAATTATACACATACAGCCAGAAGAAAATAGAACAGGCACATTATACATACAACCAGCAGAGGCAATGATGAACGAAGGGCAACGAAGCACTTACCTGACAATGGTGAACGAAGAAGAAGAAGGGCATGCGAAAGAAGAAGGAAGTGAACCCAGAAGCCTACGACCAACAAAGAGGAGGACGAGGAAGAAGACGATAACCAGCGCGAAAGTAAGGAGAAAGTGAAAAAAGAGTGAAAGGCGCGGCTTTTGAAGTTTCAGAAAGGATATATATTCACGGTTCCCCTTGAAACCGTGAATATATTAAACATATATTCACGGTTTAACAAACAACCATGGATAAAAGTTAACTATATATCCACGGTTATGATACCAACCGTGGATAAATATTAAATCTATATTCACAGTTATAGAAACAACCGTGGACATAGAGTACCCAGTGATTAAACCCTAAAACCTGAACTATATATCCACGGTTGGAAATACAACTGTGAATATTGACATCTATATTTATCCACGGTTAACATCATAACCGTGAACGTACCCATCAATATATATTCACGGTTGTGATTAAAACCGTCGATATATATTTCAGGTACTATATATCCACGGTTGACTCCTCAACCGTGAATATATATTGATGGTTACGTTCACGGTTATGATGTTAACCGTGGATATATAGTTTTCTCTGATTAAAACGTTCACCTTATAATTTCAAAAATGCCACCGTGCATGTTTTTATCACTGATCCTCTTCTACCCGTGAATATATCCCCGTTGTTATATCCATTTTTTCCACTAGTGATACCTTCTCCTTGAATTTTCTTCAAACAGCAACATCTTCTTCTTCCCTCCATCATCTTCACGTTAACCACCAACCATCAAATAACCATCTCTTCTTTTCTTTTGATGTAGCAATTTATGGTGGTCTTGAAGAAAAGTCTATGAACCCTTGGTGTTTCTCCTTAAAGCCAAAATTCTTAAGGTAAAGGGGGAGTATTGGCTTGTTTAAATCCATTATTTTGCACTTGCATTAACATTTATACCTTGGTACCTCCTTAAAGATCCTAGTATCATGATTTAAATCTTGAAAAATTCTTTAGAAAATTGAGATCTTTGGGTGATATCATGGCTATACCATGATTAAATTAAATTCCTTGATTTTATGGAGATTAAAACTTCAAAGTTACTAACGTGATTGAGGGTGTTGCTACAGAAATTGATTTAAAGAGCATTTATGTTATATTAATTGTCAAATATTGTGTTTTCTTGGTTTCAATGGTGGCTTGTGGTATTGGCATTTGTTTGGAAGATCTAACGTGTTTAGAATGGGTTTTGATGACTAAAATAATTGGTTGATGCTGTTGGAAAATATTTTTTCCTACTTTAAAAGACTTAATGTTAATAGATCCTAACGTAAAATCGCGCTTAAAATGACTTAGCACTTGGGATTTGTTTACATGATTTAATTTTTGGATTTTATGTGATAAAAATGAATTTTAGGATATATATTTAATTCTAGAATTTTATTAAATAAAGAAAATAAATGGCTTATATTTTTGGTAATTATGCGATACTTGAAACTCAGAAATACAATTTAAAGAACATTTGAAGTTTATTTCTTGACAAATTGTGAGATGTTGGAGCTGTTGTATTTTTAATGTTTAGTGCTATAATTGATCATGAAAAATTTTGTGGATGTTATGATTAATGAAAGACTTAAAAGGGGACCCGAGTTTAGACGTGAACAGTGAGTTAGAAACGGAAAAAATGTGTTTTGTGGGTAAACGGAGGAATTTGGCAAAACTATTTTGGAGGAGTATTTTGTTGTATAAGAGATTAATTTTAAGCATAAAAAATACCAAAATGAGTAAAATTGGTTTGGAGAATTTTCGATGTGCGATTGTCCTTAAATGCGTATTTATGAACGTTAGAACGACGAACTTTGGCACTTTGCTAACCTTTCATGCAGGGGCTGTTTCTGGGTAGAATTAGTATTTAAATTTACTATATTTAATTATTATTTTAAAAGTTAAATACATTTGGCTTTGGAATCACTTAATTCTGAATTTGCTAGATAAAGTACGACAAAAACAAAGTTTTTAGTAAACAGCGAGAAATAAAAACTTTATGTCTTTTGTTTAAACTAAAGAGAAATTTTTATTTTCAATGTAGGGCTAGAAAGGATTTTAAAAATCATGATAAAGTATTTTACCTAAAGTTTTAGAAATTTTAAAGAGACAAAACCAATTTAATTCGTTCGTTGTAAGTCAATACGATGGAACGACATTGGTAAAGAGTTGAAAAATTGTAAGAAATGTATTTTGTCCTTATTTTCCTCTTAAACTAATAACTAATTATAAAATCATATTTATGGAATAAGGAAATAAAATAAGTTAGAAAGTTTTACTCCCTAAAAGTTTAACAAACGAAATATGCCCCAAAATATTCTTTCAGAGATCTGAAAAATAAATCAGATATTTGAATTCTAGAAATTTCCTTATAAGTCTTATTTAGAGACTAACCGTAGTGCTTCTAAGTAAGTGATTTAGGTAGCACTTAGGCTTTGGTCTTTAGTGTTCTCCACACGAAAGATTTCAACGAATATTTACATGCTTTAAGGACAAATACAACGAGCGGATAAGATTCTGTCTAGTACTCGGACACCTTAATGATAAGACAAGTTTATGGCATATTACATTTGGAGTAAGGAGGGATGTTGAAATGATCCCCTAGAGCATACAGCGATGGGTACACTAAAGAAACAGCTGCGCCTCGACCCCTGAGGGTAGTCTAGGGAGTATACCGGAGACAGACATCCAACGTGGCAAACTCTGATATACTTCGACGAGAGGCAAAGGTTTCTATGACTGTGGAGTGCCTGTTTTACAGAGATGTGATTGGCCATTGTGATGATAGGACTGCAGGTCCTTACCCAATTATGAGAAATAGAACGAGGAAAGCTCTAGTTGCTTTTGTTGGGCTGGGAGAATAAGGTGGGATTGTTGTGCATATGGTTATTAGTATATGAGATTGATAAGTGGGAGTTGGGCCCTATTGCATATTGGTATTAAATCAAGATGAGAAATAACTGAACCTAACACATGCATAGCATATCATAACTATATGATTAACTTTGTGGGTGTTCCTTTTTCCTTGTATGTTCCAAAGTACTGTATGGTTGTCTTGAGCTATGATGTATAAAATTCTTCTACTTGTTTAGTACATATATTTCTGTTAAATATTCAAACCTACCCTTGCATGTGGATTATATACGTTGGGAGCTTATACTCACCCATTTCATGTTGTGTGTCTATTTCCTTTTGTTGTGGTCATCAGTAAAAGGTCAGGGCGAACACCAGCAGGACCTAGACTACCTGTAGTAGAGGACGTGGACCATAGGCGTCGACTATTTATATTCGCTGTTAGTGTCGAGACCGTTGTAGGTCCCGATGTTTATTTAATGTTATGTTATTTTATAGTAATTATTGTTGGGATTCAGCGAGCCCCATATATTTTGAGTACACTATTGTGACAAAGAATCAATCTATGTTATGATTTCTGTTTGAACTGCATGTGATGATCACCAATAAAAAAACTCCTATTTTTCTTAAATAATTAGTGACTCCTTAATTAAGTAGGACGTTCCAGTGTGGGAATTAGTCCTAGTTAATCAAGGGTGTCATATTTTGTCCCCGAAATCAACATACCTCATTGGAATAGATTAGGGTACAATCGCCTCATTTCGGATTCTAACTCCCACCTCCATGACATTCCATTAAAGTCTTTCCACTTAACTTTCACCAAGGGCACATCTTTGCTTCTCAAACGCTTGGTTTGATATTCCTCAATACAGATGGGAACCATTTCTACAGTTAAATTTTCCTCTAGTTCAATGGTATCTTTGGGAATAATCATCGTGTCGCATGGAATATACGCCCTTAATTATGATACATGGAACACATTGTGAATATTGGTCAAAGTTTAAGGAAAGTTCAATCAATATGCTATATCACCAATTCGCTTGATGATCTGATAAGGCCCAATATATCTCGAATCAAGCTTACGACCCTTCAACACATGACCTACACCCTTGGTAGGTGAAACCCTCGAAAACACCCAATCTCTTACTTGAAACTCAAGTGGCGTATGCCCATTATCATAGTAAATCTTCTGATGATCCTGGGCAATTTTCATTTTCTCTCGGATCATCGCAACCTGATCATTCATTTCTTGAATCAATTCAAGTCCCAAATAGATAGCATCACCATTTTCATTCCAACATAGAGGTGTACGACACCTCCGACTATACAATGCTTCATATAGAGCCATATCAATATTACTATAGTAATTGTTATTATATGCAAACTCCAATAATGGCAAGTACCTCTCCCACGAACCACCTTGCTCCAAGACATAAGCGTGGAGCATATCCTCCAAGGTTTGAATAGTACGCTCAGATTGGTCATTAGTTTGAGGATGATAGGTTGAACTTAGCCTCAATTTTGAGCCCAATTCCTATTACAAACTTCTCCAAATTTTGGAAGTTAACCATGGATCACAGTCAGAAATAATACTTGAAGACACACCATGAAATCTCATGATCTCAGTTATGTACAATCTAGCTAACCGGTCCAACGACCATTTCATATTCACAGCCAGGAAATGTGCACTTTTTGTCAACCGATCCACAATCACCCATATAGCATCACACCCAGAACGGGTTCGAGGCAACCCGGATACGAAGTCCATCATGATGTTTTCTCATTTCTAAATTGGAATCTCCTGTGGTTGAAGCAATCAGGAGCTCTCTGGTGCTCAACCTTGCACTTTTGATACACCACATAAGGACCCATATATTCTGTAATTGCCTTCTTCATACCGGGCCACCAAAACTCTTTCTTCAGATCATGATACATTTTTGTGACACTAGGATGAATACTCAAGGAGCTTTTGTGTGCCTTAGCCAATAACAACTTCCTGAAATCACCCACTGCAAGTACCACAACATGGTTTTTGAACCACCAAATACCATCACGTCCTCTAGTCAAATTCATTTCCTTGCCCTTAGCTTGGGCATCAAGTAGCCTTAATATCTCCTCATCATTTTCCTGGACCGCCACCAAGGACTCCAGAAATTCATTTGAGATCTTCAGCATCCCAGCAACCATCTGATTTGGGGCTTGCATAACAACCCCAACGTTCATGTGACGGAAATCCTCCAATAATTCTTGTTCCTTTACCATCAAGAAAGCTGCATGTAAGACTTTCCTGCTCAAAGCATTCGCAAAAACATTTGCTTCGCTAAGATGATACCTCAGGTCAAAATCATAATCTTTTAGGTACTCAACCCATCTTCGCTACCTCATGTTTAATTCCTTCTGATCAAACAAGTATTTTAAGCTCTTGTGATCACTGAACATCACAAAACAGAACCATACAAGTAATGATGCCACATCTTCAATGCAAATACCACTGTTGCAAGTTCAAGATCATGCGTCGGGTAATTCTGCTCGTACGGTCTTAATTGCCTTGAAGCATAGGCAATTACTCTGTTACCCTGTATTAACACACATCCTAAATCAAACTTCGATGCATCACAATACACCACAAATTCTTTTGTCACATCAGGCAATGCTAACACATGTGCAGTAGTCAAACACTGCTTTAGAGTTTGAAAACTCAATTCACATTTCTCGGTCCACACAAACGGACACTCCTTCTTAGTTAACCGAGTCAAGGGAAGCACAATATGCGAGAAATCATATGGCCTAAAAAATGTATGCTTTTCTCCCAGAACTCATATTTCGATAACTTAGTGTACAAATGCTTCTCTCGCAATACCTACAGAACAATTTGAAGATGTTGGGCATGTTCCTTAAGAGACTTCGAATACACTAATATGTCATCTATGAATACCACCACAAACTGGGCTAGATATGGCTGAAAAATTTGATTCATTTAATCCATAAAGATAGCGGGAGCGTTTGTCACTCCAAACGACATCACGACATATTCAAAATGGCCATAACGGTCCGAAACACAGTCTTCGGGACATCCTCAGGTTTCACCCTGATTTGGTGATACCCAGATCTTACATCAATCTTAGAAAATATGTAAGCGTCTCACAACTGATCCAATAAGTCATCAATACGTGACAATGGATATTTATTTTTAATGGTTAACTGGTTCAACTGTCGAAAATCAATGCACATTTACATGGTACCATCCTTCTTTTTCACCAGCAATATAGAAGCGCCCCAAGGTGACGGACTCGGTCGAATAAACCCATTATCCAACAACTCATTCACCTGTTTCTTAACTTCAGCCAATTCCACTAAAGACATTCTATAAGGCACACGGGACACAAGTTCGGTCCCAAGAATTAGATCAATGGCAAAATCAATTTCCCGACTCGGAGTCAACTCTGGAATATCTTCCAGAAACACATCAGGAAATTCACACAACACAGGAATATCACTAGGTGTAAGATTATACCTTCCTTCTGTAACAAACAAAATAGCATATGTCTCAGAAACATCACTCACCACATGGTTAGAGTCATGCTCTTGAGAAAAGATAACGACCTTATGATAATAATCCACCATAACATGGTTGACCGATAACCAATCCAGTCCCAGAATAACATCTAGGTTTCTCAATGGCATGCATATCAAATTCACCAAGAAGGGACGCTCCTCAATGATCACTGCTAGTTCCCCACACATAGTAGTCGCCCTGAATATGGAACCAGTAGGGATAGAGACACTAAAAGCATTCTCCATTAATACCACGGGTAACCCAAGCCGTCGAACACAACTCTAAGAAATAAAAGAGTGTGTGGCACCATAATCATAAATTACATTCACACGATAGCCATGAATAACACACTTACCCTACACTAGATTATCATTTCTTGTCATTTCAGAAGCATCAAAAGCAAAGACACGCCTGACCATAATGTTCTAGGCTCCACTAGATTGTGCATCAGATCTCTTTGGATGTTGGCCTCTATAGCCACCGCTGTTTCGGCCTCCACACTAAAAGATACCACCATGGACCATAGAAGTGCTAGCTCTGTTGCTCTACCCACTCTGTTGCTGCCTCTACGGGTAATCATACCTAAAATGTCCTGGTTGCCCATATTGATGGCAAACAGGTTAGTTAACCCTACAATGTTTAGCATGGTGGTCCTCGTGGCCATAATTATAGCAAGCACGATCCCTAGAATGGCCAGTAGAACCACGCCCAGAAGAAGATGAAGAAGTGGCAGAAGATTTACCGCCACAAAAGAATTGCCTATTTTCTTGAAACTGAATCCCTTTACCTTCAATGGTTTCTTGCCCCTTGACTAGGACACTCTCTGTAACTATACCTCTTCAGTTAACCTGACCTTGTTCACCAGGGTAAGGTAACCACGAATTTCTATGGGCACAATCACACTTTGAAGCTCAACTTGTAATCCTACTTCATACTTGGCACATTTACTGCCTTTTGTTCCCTTTAAAGAGAAAGGGTGGTAGAAATCACACAATCCATAAAATTTTATAGTGTATTCTGCAATAGACTGCCCTGCTCTAATTTCAGAAACTCCATTTCCTTGCGGATTTTGTAATTATCTGGAAAATATTTGGTAAGAAACCTTTGGTGAAAGTTTGCCCCCATTAAAGGTTCACCAGCTGCATTGATTTTTACCTTGGTCCTAGACCACCACATTCTAGCCTCGTCCTTTAGCTGATAAATAACAAATTGCACTTTCTACTCCTTCGAGCACTCAAAGTATTCAAATGCTTGTTCAATCTCCCGCATCCAAACATGCGCACCATTGTAGTCATGTCCTCCTTTATAAGTGGGCGAAGCCCTCTTCAAGAACTTATTAAGAGTCAGGCCAGATTCAGCCCTCCTAATCATCTGAAAGAATTTTGAGAAGAAGTCATCTTCTTCACCAGGACCAGAACTAGTTCCCTCAGCCATAGGTCAATTCTACAATAGTTAAACACATCACCATTAGTAACCAATGATTCACCAAGGAAATAGAATAATTACCTTACATATGCATAAATATACAACATTGCCAGAGTGCTAAAAGAGTGCCAAGTTACCCTACCAAGATTACAAACAAAATACAAAAATAGGTCCATATAGGACTCATACGAATTACCATATTCACACAACCTATTCGGTCCTAAAAGGAACCGCTTTAATACCACCTATGAGATCCCTATATTATTTACCTTTATCATTCAATCATTTAATTAACATTCGAATAAATTTTTTTGTAAAAATAACTAAATAATATTTTTCCCCCAACATCAAAACACCTATTTAAGCCTAAGGATCTCAAAACAACATCCATACAGCAAATGACAAGCCTAGCCATTAGTTACAATGCATAAAAATAGGTTTATGGAAAACAGGGGTCTGGCGCTACATGTGGGCTCCCCTGTTCGAGCCTGACGCTACGTGTCAACATGACAGTAACAGCAATGCTGCTGCCACACATTTTAGGTCACTTTGCCAACTTCTAAGGGTCCTAATTTGCCCGTTTCAACTCCAAACCTGACCAAACTTCATGGGCGCTATATTACCCTCATTCTAGAGCTGCTGGCGTAGTATGTTCACCAAAATTCCATTATATGCGTGAATTATGCATGAAATTGTATTTTAGTCGTTTATATGTAAAACCTATGCACCAAACTATCCAAATGAGGTCTAAATCACGCAAGGCCTATATATACAGATTCTAAATATTACAAGGAACCTACTAGTCCCTTCCGGATCCCCAAATCACTTATTTAGCTCCTAATTTCACATATTCTCACTTATTTTCACTATATGCATAATATGCATCAAAACACCAATACATCAATCAACCATCACATCACATCACACACCATTCACACACATGATACAGAACCTGCCCATATCCAATCAATCACACAATCTTCATTGCATGCGATAAATTACACATTTCACTAACTATATTATTTCTTAATAATTTCTTAAATTATCGGTGATATCGTAAAATCTTAATATAAAGCGCAACGACACTTAAGTCAGAAAATGTTTTCTTATGCGTGATTTGGCCCAATTTTTTCATGATATACTAGTCGATAAATCTTTATAAATCTAGTGGGACTTACCAGACAAATTATACAAATCACATAAATTCAAAAACAAAAATTTATATATATATATACAACCATATCAAATATTTTAACCGCGCCCACACCAAATCCTAACTTTCGACGTTTCCGTGTAAAATTTTTTATTTGGACAACTTTTAACAAGGTAATTAAAATTTTATATGCGTTCTACAAAGGCCTCTCAAACACGTAATCGCACAAAATATAATCGTAAAATCACAACGGTGACAAAAATCGCATAACTCATAATCTAACCATCGAATCACAATGAAACTCAAAATAATGGCTGCCGAACATTTAAGAAATAATATAGTGGAGTTAAAATCGAATCAAGTCAAGGCGAAACTCCCCTTACCTCATGACTTGCTCATGGTTTGGGAGAGAAAAAAGGGTGGCTTGTTTAAAAATTTCTTGGTCGGTAAAACTCTTCACAAATCGCTGTTGATCGCTCTCAAGTCATTAAAAAAACAACATGCAACATTTTCAAGCCATCTAGGGGGTTACAGCCAGCCATAAAAAATCCACAACAGCCATGCATTCATTCAATAAAATGAAATTAATTACCGATAGCTTGTCGTTCGCCTCTGAATCCCCCGTTGCTTCGATGTCGATTACCTAGGAACAAATTATGCAAACACCAAACAGCCAAAGAGGTCAGAATTTTATGACCTTAAACAGATAAAGAAATGCTCAAAATTACATGCATGGATGCTGGAAAATTTTGAAGAAAAGAGATAAACAAGGGTTTAGAAGCTTGAGTTCAAAAACCTCACATTTTGGGCTAAGAAGAGTCACGACCAAGGGAGGTGAAACCAAGTAAGTTCAGCTGTAGAAAATACTCCTTGATAATGAGAAAATAAGGAGAAGTAGAGCTTGCATAGAAGGGGTTCTCACAACTAACAAGGAAGAGGAAGAAGTAGTTAAGATATTTTAAAGAATGGTGATGGTTTCTTAGGTGATGGTGTCGTGAATGAGGGAGAGGGGTGGAGACTAGGGTGGCGTGAGGATGATGTGCAGGAAAAAGAATTGGATGCTGGAATGGTGAAGTGAGATGAGTGCAAGTTGTTAGCCCAGGTGGCCTCTAGGAAACTCAAGAATGGGGGGTGAATTGAGTAATTAGGAACTTTTTCACTAATAAATTTCTCCTCTAAAAACTCAATATGCAATGATATGTGATTTGAATAATAATGCTTAAAACATAAAGAGTTTAAGGGTTAGAGAAGTGCAAACAGAGATTTATACTGGTTTGGCCAACCACTGCCTACGTCCAGTCTTCTCAAGACACCCTTGAGGAAATTCACTATAATCAAATTCCTTGATTACACCACAATGGGGACTCACACCCCGATCACAAATGCCTTGGATGCTACACCACACCCAAACACATCACCCTTGGATGCTTCACCACATCCAAGAACATCACCCTTGGATGCTACACCACATCCAAGAAAAACCCCTCAGAGATACACCACTCTGAGTATCAATCTCACTTTAGAGATAAAGAACTCTACAAGAAAACTCTCTTCAAGAGTATGATGAACAAATTGAGGAACAAGAAAGAGTAATAACTCTATTAAGAGAATATGGCCATTATTGCTCTTAAGAAAAAATTGGAAGTATTTGGTTTTCGTGTCTTTTTACAAATGATGGGCATCCCTATTTATAGGAGTAGAAATTCCTTCAAGAGGTGTGAAATTATTGATTAAATAATTGGAAAGGTACCTCTTGGATAAAATAATATTTTGTGAAAAGTTATAATGTTTCAACAATGTTTCATGCTTTCTGATCACGTTGTAATTGATTACATAAAAGAGGTAATCGATTACTGCCTTTTAAAATCTGTTTTAAAACATAACGTTCATATTGTAATCGATTACTTAAACATGGTAATCGATTACATTGCTGAGGTAATCGATTACACTAATGAGGTAATCGATTACATTCCATCAGAATGTATGAAATTTTAAAACCTTTTTATATTAATGGCCGTACTTTCTTTTTATAGAGTCTTACTTTAATTATGCCTTGGTCTTGGATCTTCATTCTTGATCTCTGGCATTGGCCTTGTCATTATCAAAATCCTTCATGGTCTTTATTCTCCCCCTTTTTGATGATGACAATATTTCATTGATTTCATGACTCTTTTTGTGCTTGACATGGTATACTGAATTTCAAGTCTTGCGTCCATGTTATTAATCATGTCTTGCATATATGTTGTTGATATCAAAACCTTAGTTCTTCATTCTCCCCCTTTTTGATATTGACAACATTTCCTGAGAAGAAAAATAAACAGCATGCAAGATACAAGATTTTCTCCCCCTTAATTTTGGTTTAGTTGACAAGGTTTGATTGGTTTTTCTCTTATTTTGATTCTCATATATTACTCCCCCTTTGTCAATGGCAAAAAGAATATAAGAGCATAAAGTTTTAGCAGAGAGTGATGCACCTTGTTGTTTGATGTCACTCGTTATTTTGATATTGCTCTTTGTTACTTGTTGATTGATAGATGCTTCAAGAAATGTGTTGACTTTTCTTGTGGGTAAGAGTTAATCCTTAAGTGCCTCCCATCAATGATAATTCCTGCACCATTATAATCATTTGATCTTGGTACCCAAATTTTCTTGGGTCCTTGTGGGTTAGACGTGGATAATATATTCTTAGGAACCCAAATCATTTTTGTCTCAGTATAACCTTTGTTCCTTATATGACATGTTGATGCACTGTGACCTTTTCTCACATAATGAGAGAATTTAACAAATGGGCTAGCTGAGGTCTTTTGTGAAATAAAGAAATTTTTCTGCAACTTTTGCTTTTTGGAAGGATCAGATCCTAGTTCTGCTTTAAAATGACATTTTTGTTTTCCAAGGAGTATATCTAGGTTGTCTCTTCCCATAGTAAATTTAGCTAATTTATTTTTTAAGTCATTTATCTCTAGAATATGCTTTTGACATGTTGAGCATGTATGACTATTAGTAGTTTCAGTCTTATAATTAGTTTCTAAGTTTTCCTTTTCTATTTTAACCTGTCCTAGTTCTTGATTGAGTTTTGATAAGTTTTCTTTTAAGCTTAGGTTAGTGCTTTTGATGTTCAAAAATTTTTTAGCTAACTTTTGATACTCATTATGAAGATCTTCAAATGCATCTTGCAATTCATCAAAAGTAGGGTTTGAATCTATTACCTCTTCAGTATTTGCCATCAGGCAGAGATTCGTTTCTTCATGGTCTGATTCCTCGGACGAGCTTAGATCATTTTCATCCCAGGCAATATATGCTCTTCTTTCATTTTTGGGACACTTTTTCTCTTTCTTGTCAGACTTCTTATTTAGTGTCGGACACTCCATTTTCATATGTCCATATTTTCCGCATTCAAAGCATTTTGGACCTTGGTTAGATTCATCATTTTTGAAGGAATTCCTGGAGTTTGGCTTCCTTTTCCCTTCCTTTTTCTTTAGAAACCTGTTAAATTGGTTAACAAATAATTTAAGGTCATTATAATCATTTATACCTTCTTCATCATCTTCTTCATCATTTTCTTCAATGGTTGATGATGATTCTTTTAGAGCAATACTTTTCTTCTTTTTGTTGCTTTCCTCATGTTGATTCAATCTTTCAATCTCGAGTTCATGCTCTTGTAATTTTCCAAAGAGTGTTGCAAGGGACATGCTTGACAAATCTTTTGATTCTGATATAGCAGTTACTTTTGGTTGCCATTCCCTATTCAAACATCTTAATACTTTATTAATCAAATCTTCATTTGAAAAGGTTTTTCCTAAGCATGCAAGATGATTTACTATATGAGTGAATCGCTTTTGCATGTCTTGTATGCTTTCATTGTTGTTTATTCTAAACAATTCATACTCCCTAGTTAGGGTATTTATTCTTGATCTCTTAACTTCGCTTGTTCCTTCGTGAGTTACTTCTAAGGTATCCCACATCTCTTTTGCTGTCTTGCAATTAGATATTCTAAAGTATTCGTCCATTCCTAAGGCTGAGGTTATTATATTTTTGGCCTTGAGGTTGTATTGTACTTTTGTTTTGTCTGCATCAATCCATTCACTTCTTGGTTTGATCATGGTTACTTCTCCAACTACTTTGGTTGGTATGAATGGACCATTCTCAATGGAGTCCCATATGTCTATATCAATAGCTTCTATGAATATTTGCATACGGGTTTTCCAATATTGATATCCTACTCCGTTAAATACAGCAGGTCTATGTATGGAGTTTCCCTCAGGAAAGATGGGATTGAAAAAGGCCATGGATCTTTTGAGGTTGTTAAACCTTTTCCAAGATACTTGCTTTGATACCATTTGTTAGCCCAGGTGGCCTCTAGGAAACTCAAGAGGGGGGTGAATTGAGTAGTTAGGAACTTTTTCACTAATAAATTTCTCCTCTAAAAACTCAATATGCAATGATATGTGATTTGAATAATAATGCTTAAAACATACAGAGTTTGAGGGTTAGAGAAGTGCAAACAGAGATTTATACTGGTTCGGCCAACCACTGCCTACGTCCAGTCTTCTCAAGACACCCTTGAGGAAATTCACTATAATCAAATTCCTTGATTACACCACAATGGGGACTCACACCCCGATCACAAATGCCTTGGATGCTACACCACACCCAAGCACATCACCCTTGGATGCTTCACCACATCCAAGAAAAACCCCCTCAGAGATACACCACTCTGAGTATCAATCTCACTTTAGAGATAAAGAACTCTATAAGAAAACTCTCTTCAAGAGTATGATGAACAAATTGAGGAACAAGAAAGAGTAATAACTCTATTAAGAGAATATGGCCATTATTGCTCTTAAGAAAAAATTGGAAGTATTTGGTTTTCGTGTCTTTTTACAAATGATGAGCATCCCTATTTATAGGAGTAGAAATTCCTTCAAAAGGTGTGAAATTATTGATTAAAATAATTGGAAAGGTACCTCTTGGATAAAATAATATTTTGTGAAAAGTTATAATGTTTCAACAATGTTTCATGCTTTCTGATCACGTTGTAATCGATTACATAAAAGAGGTAATCGATTACTGCCTTTTAAATCTATTTTAAAACATAACGTTCATATTGTAATCGATTACTTAAACATGGTAATCGATTACATTGCTGAGGTAATCGATTACACTAATGAGGTAATCGATTACATTCCATCAGAATGTATGAAATTTTAAAACCTTTTTATATTAATGGCCGTACTTTCTTTTTATAGAGTCTTACTTTAATTATGCCTTGGTCTTGGATCTTCATTCTTGATCTCTGGCATTGGCCTTGTCATTATCAAAATCCTTCATGGTCTTCACAAGTGTAATGATTTTATTAATAAGAGGGAAAAATCTAAGGGAGATTTGTTAGGCTGAGTGGTTTTAATTAGGCCTTGATAAGTAACTTGGGTGGATCTTGAAAAGACCTTGAGTGGGATAGAGGAGCACAGGGGTGACACCTTACCTCTGGACATTGACTGGGGGTGGTGGTGTCGAGAACTGATGGTCAAAAAATTACCTTTGTGCGCAAGAAGCTGAAAGCGTTCATGATTTTTAAGGACCCAAAAATTAAGGCTATTAAAATAAGTAGGTGATAATTCTCCGAGTAAGAATCTAGAAAAATAATCAACACAAAAACTTTAGAGCTTTATTTCCTCTTTAATTTGATATATCATACACAAAATTCTAAGATCAGTAGCCCGAGTTATGCCCGAACCAAGATAAGGTGCTCTTGAGGCTCCCAAATTAAAAACAACTGAGAAAATAAATTTGTAATTATTTTTCCTTTCGAATTAAGCCTTTGTACTCTTCATGAAACTTGTAGATTTCTGAATATGAAGCTATAGAAAATAGAACAGAGTGATTCTAATAACACATGAAGGAGATACAATTTTTTTCTAAAAAGGTACAGTGTTGATGTGAAAATGGATCAGACCTAGAAAGATCATGAAAACTATACCTAATGTGATGGATCTGGCCTTCAAGGTCTGCACATAAATTATAGATAATTTTGTTACAGAAATTTTGAGACCGTGTTTGCACGAATTGGAGATCGTATGAGAAAGTTATGATTTTTCGAAGGAACCATGTGCAAAAAAAGGAAATAAAATAGCGAATTTTCAAAGTATAATTACTTCTCTCTCGATTTTGAGGGTGACAGAGTGGGAATCGGGGTTTGGGGCCAGAGATAGAGATCGTATATCTTTTCATAACGAAGAATACGGAACCAGAATCATTCAATTCTAGGCTCATATGCAAACGTTATGTCAAAAATATTGAAGGTGTTTAGACCATAATTACAAGTCTGACTTGAGTTAATCGTTTTTCCTAGAAACGAGGTCGATAAGACTCAAATTAGGATTCGGTCTCTTTAGGAAAGCCCCTAAATCACCGAAATGAGTCACTAGGGACAGACCGCGTCACCATTGGTTACCCCGTAGTATATACACGATTAGACGTAGAGGGCATTTGAGGTCTTGACCAGGCCGATTGGCCTGGGTCTAGCATCCTCGATTTATCGCAAAAAGGTCCTAACAAGACTAGTCTCCCTATTAGATTACTAGTCCCAGGTTGAAATATCAAAGTCGAATCGTTCAAATCTGGGAACCCAACAATATTTTATTATTGAATTAATCTGCTAACAAATAATTATCAAATAATTAGGAAATTGATAATCGAATATTATGAGATTATTAATAGGAATTTACCAAATAATCATTGATTAACTAATCATTTACTAAATAAATGATAATGAGACGATTATCAATCAAATAACTAACGACTAATTAATCATTTACCACAAAATAATAAATAGTAAATAAATAAGTAATTATTATTAATAACCAGTTAATTAACTAAATAATTTACTAAATAAATCTGATTATCAAATAACTGTATGCTTATGGATATATTCGAAAAAAATTAGAATTAACCATTTATTTCTAATCAAATCATGCGAATATTAAGCAGATGCTAATGTTAGTTATTAAACATTAAACAATTTATTATTCATTTCATGTCTTAATTATCGGAAGCGGAGAATATTACCAGCTATTTACATGGGCTTAAACAAAATTTAGATAACTCTCCCACTACTATCAACGTATCTTAATCTTTCTCTAATCGGTGATACATTTCCTATCCTTTTTTCTAGTTCTTAACACTCCTTCTAGATTAGACTTCTTACTCACAATCTTTTGATATTTTATACTTACAGCTAGGAAACGGGCTAAAAGCCTTAAGCCCTCTGCTGGAAGCCTAACAGAGTATCCTCAAGAGCTCTAAGGGTCTAAATCCTACTCTCAAAACCCAAGGCTTTTACAAAGCCCACCTTATATGTGTGTGCCAACACCCAGTAGTGGCATGGTCACACGTAATAGCTTCAAACTTATCAACATCTAGTGTGCCATCGCTCAAGATTAGCATGGCCATGCTATCAGTCAGAAATTGCTTCTGGTTTGAGCATGCCATTTAAGCCTGGCCACACTCCTATACTAAACCTTTTTTTTCTTTCTCTCAAATTTCTTTACTATTTTATTTTTTCTCCTATTTCTTTTCTCTTTTGTTTGTTAATTTCTTTTTCTTTTTCTTTCTATTGTATAATGACAATGTAAGGGTGCGCTTCTTTAATGTTACTAGCTTGACAGTCCATTTCCTAACTTAGGTAAATGGGTTGAGATCAATAGAGGTCTTGCTCCTGTTCATTTCCTAACTTAAGTCTTTGTCTGTTCACCTTAAAAGGAATATCATCTACCTTTTCATCCTTATTCTTCCAAAAATTAACATAACTCCCACGTTAGCTTTATTAACCTCATTCATCCATGTATCCTCTAGGATCTCATTGCCTAAAGCATGAAGGCCAATAATTATTAAACAACAATCTATTTTAGGATCCCACGACTTTAGTCTTATATCGAGAGTTAACAATATACCTTTGTCTCATCTTGGATCAAATGGTTGGACAAATTCACCAAATGCACCATTCTCAATTGTAACCCTTTAATGAAACAAGTGACTATTATACAATTGAGAATACCATTATGCCTTGATAATTGAAGATCCAAACTCAAATTCCAGATATTTTAAAAATGATTCAAGCTACATAATTGATGATTCTATGGTAGGCCTTGAAGGTGAAAAATGACATGATATCTCTAGTGATTTAGCCTTAATTTCTATAAGAAATATATTCATTGTAACATTTCATTTATCAGCTGGTAACTAAGCTAAAATTTCACTACAGACCGCACAATCATCTCCATCATAAAAACACATCGTTGTGTCTCAATTGAGTTGTTATCCTCTAATAACGTATATTCATCATCTAGCAAAGTGACAAGGATATCCCCTCATAACTTTTCCCCTTATTTTCTTAGAGGATCAATTGACACTTCATTTTTATTTTCAAAAACTTTACTCACTCCTCCTTTGAAATTCTTATCTATTTGCATTCTTTGTTGTTGATTATTGTTTCTTCTTCTTAAAAATCCTTTCAAATCAATCAATATCTGGATGGAATAAAACTTATCCACCCCTGCAACTTTGTAAGAAACACACTAACAAAGATTAAATGCTAACTAACTAACTAACTAAGAATGAAAAGCTATAACTAAAATTCAGAAACCAAAACAAAAAAAATATTTAGATTGACGGCTCCCTAGAGATTTTTGATATTTGGGATCAACAATCCCCGAAAACAACACCATAAACTTGATGCATATTTTTCACGTTGGCAAGTGCACGAATCATTTAATTGAGTATATTCAATATTGTTTCCATAGGGATGGATTCTTAAAGTACCACAATACCTAGGTCACTACTATATCTAAACATCAAATTTCTTAGAATTCATCATGCAAAAGTAAAATAATAGAACTTGTTGATAGAATTTTTATTGTTTAGATGACAGTATAGTAATTCGCTTGAAGGTAATCATAAACAGATGGTTAAGAGCCAAAATCCCTTCTCAGCTAGCTCAAGTGAATTCCTGATTGGATGCAATTCCATTCCATAATTGAAGATTGAATTTGCACAAATAGATAGATCCTAATCTCTTACTTAAAATCTCTATATTTGTAGTTATTAACCCTAATCCCTTAGGTGGACATAATTAACAATCCAAAATTACATGAATTAGAAGAACATCATGATTGAGTAAACCTAATCCCTTAGGTGATTCCTAATTCATGTTGAATTCCATAGATCAGATTTGGAAGCCATGATTCTTCAATGTAAATCCAAATCCTCAAACAATTCTTAGATGATCAATTCAAAAGCAACCTTAAGATTAGAGGAAATCAATCAATTACCAAATCTTCATGCATACAAGTGATAAATCCATTCACCCAAACATTTTCAAGAAGATCATTCCATCTCTACCTTATAAATTTAGTTACTCATGGTAATATGAGAGAAATGGAGTGAGATGGATGGATAGGTATTCTGTGGTAGAAGATTAGAGGAAAGCACAACTAGTAAATTTGGAATTTGTATTAATGAGTGTAAAATGAGTTGTATAATGAATTGGTGTCTAAATTTACAAAATATAAACAAACTACTTTTAGATTCAAGTATTAAATATGGCGTGACCTCAAAATTCCTGGGTCACAGAGAAACAATTATAATTTAAAAGTCAGTTGATGGCAATTAGTGTGCCCACGTTGCTCTAGGGCGTGCCCATGTTGAATAGCATAAGCTCTAGGTTTAATTCATGACTGTAGTGTGCTCATGATGATTCTTGGCATTACCATACATAACTTTGAAGATCACAAATACTGACTTGGTGTGGCCACGTTGAGTGCCTGGTGTTACCATGCCAAGTTCAAGAGATTCAAGGTTTTCAATTTTGATCTAGCATGCCCACGCTTAGGTCTCACGCGCCCACGCTTAAGATCTATTCCTTTTCTTTTGCTTCGTGTATCATTTCTCTACAAAATATAGTATTACATTAGTTTATAATATTATGCATCTTGCAATAGTTATAAGAATCTTAATTTGTCAATGATTAGTATTCAAATAGCTAAATTAATTACGAAAAAATATTAATTTTACTTCAATTATATTCATTCAACCATAGTGCACATTGATTTGGTCATTTTTGTCTACCTTCTCTATATGCTCGTAAGCTTGATAGCTCTAAAGTGATTTATAATCAACTAGGTTTTAGGATTATAAACATCGTTGGGAACTTTAGCACAATGGACATTGGGTGAGGCCCATTACTCGAGTACTCAAAGATTACGAGATTATTTAGTCTGTTCTTGTGGTAAAATTTTATGTTTATTAGGATCAAATTCTTTTTCTATTTTGTGGCGTTTGCTTGTACTTTTTTAGAATTTCAAGCTAATAATTGATTATTAATTTGTTGTATTGTTTATTATTGTTTGGTTGAATTGTTGTGATTAGTTTCACATTGATATCTATAAATACCTATATAGTTAACTATTGTAATAATCTTTTTTTAATATAAATTCATACATTCAATTTAACTCTATACCTTCAACACAATTTGGGTCTTTTTATTTTCTCTGTCACTAATGAATTGTCTTTCTCGACTTCAATTGAATAGAAAATATTAAACCAAAAGATATTAAAAAGCGTCTTAGAACTAACTCAACTAACTCAGGGACATGGAGAGGACTTCATTTTTTTAACCCACGTGTAGAGTTTGTTTTAGCATGTTTGATTCGTTAACATGAGGAAGTAATGAGGATTTATTGGAGTATTGGGAACCTTTTGCTTAAGTTTGAATGCATAGCCGGAAAAAGGTAAAAAGGAAAAGGAAGTTGGTACGCTATATAGGGACGAAATGAAATGACTGGGTTTGATGGTCACGGACGAGTGATTCCTATAAGAGGAAGCAAATGACAATGGTTGAGACAAAAGTGTCGCAATAGCTTTACTAATAATTCCAATAACGAACATTTCAGAGGCTACTGTTTCTGTTGGTTGCTGAACACTGTGTGTGAGTTTGCTCAGCCACCACCACACCCTCATTAACGCCATCATCAAAATCTTCCACCAAATGAATAATGACGTGATACCTAACCCTAACCAGCACTCCTCCCTACAGTGCATGCTACCATGCAAAAACATTTTAGAGAGTCTATAAGGATATTTATGAATTTCAAATTAAAGAGGGCGACATGTTTGAAAAAATATCCTATGATCTAAGATTATTTCCTAATTAATATCCAATTGCATGATACATATCAATTATATTATTTCTCTGTCTTAAATCTATTTCAATTTTACTACTAATTATTAAATGAGGATTACTTGAGATGATGCGGTGGTCCTATAGTCATCAAATAATTTTTCCAATATGGATTAGAAATATTTAAAAATGAAAAGCCAAAGGGTCGTTGTTAAGCCATGGAATGTCAACAAAAACACACCTGAAAATGCAGAAGACTTCTCTTAAGTTCTAGTTTCGGTAACGAATGGAGTTGGTTTCTTCTGCAGTTTTAAGAGTAAAACATTTTACACTCTCAACAAATTAAAATACAATTTAGATATTTTTTAAAATAACTATTAAAAAAGTTAACAATTTTTACTTATATAATAATGTATAATTAGATAATAATGTAAAAATATGTAAAATTTAGTATTAATTTTTTAAAATAAATTCTTAATAATTGTAGGTTGATTCATTTTGTTAATTGCGTTTCATGTTCTCGGAAGTAAATGTTACACTTAAATTATATCAATAAATGCGTTTCAAGTGCTCATCATCAATTTGTTATTCATTTTTAATATGACATGTTAATCCATGATTAATTGATATTTGATAGTGAAAAAAATCATAATTATGTTTTAGATTTGTATTTCTCTTTTTTTTTTAATTCAAGGGTGTCCAAAAGCTAAAAACTAGTATGATTCAAACTTTGTTAATTTTTCAGATTTATATTGTCACATTCATATGATTATTGATATATATATATATGTATATATATATATGTGTGTGTATATATATATATATATATATCTTATATAGTACGGCATTAGCAACGTTTTCTTTTGAAGTAAGGAATAGTTAGGCACTTCAAAATTTCTTGCTTAATTTTAAAGTTTTTGTAGCATTATTAGCTCGTATTGTACATATATATGTCGTATAGAAACAATGATGAAATTGAACGGAAATCAGGCTTTGTCGCTTCCATTGGAATATAGCCTCTATGAAGATTCTAAGCAAGTTAGAGTCAGCATCCTCGTTTGGTGAGCATTGCACACAACCTGGCTAGCTTTACCGTATATATGTTTTTTACTGTCCCAAATTAAACTTTATCCCATCTTCTCATAAAATTCAATGAAACAGTAAATCTGTTTAGATTTCTATCACTGTCAAAGAGATAGTGAAATCAAGAAGTGAAAGGGATGTGTTCATGCAAAACACAAGCCACATACTGCTATTTTTAAAAACAAAGCCCTAATTAATAATATTCCAATAATTAACATATATAAAATCAGATCCACAACTTTAAATAAGTTCATAATTAAATAAGCTGTTACATTTTCAAAGGTCTAACCCAATTGCTTCAGTGAAATATAAATTATTATAAAACCTTCAAATTATCTTCAACAGAAATCAAAGAAAACGAGTTCATACACCAGGAGGGTCAGGTCTTAACTGTATCTAAATATTAAGCATGATTGCTTCTAGTTATACCAGTAATGCCCATTTAAAAATTCATAGATAAGCAACAAACTTTTTTTTGCTCTCCTCCAAGCTTGCTTTACGTCATTGTAGCGTTGACCTTCAAAATTGTTGACTTGACTGTGCTGACTTTAGTTCACGATCCAAAGAACTCATCGTACCAAGGATACGTTGTTGTTGTTGTACACGTTCTCTTTGTGAGAATCCGCCACCAATGTTTCTCACCATTCCTCCAACACCCAAAAAGTCCAAGGTCAACTTATTATCAGAACCTCCAAAGCTTAAATTAAGATTTTGGGGCAACTTAGTGTTATTATTATTAGAGTCCCCAAACCCACAAAGGTTGTTTTCATTTCCAAACATGGACGTGTTCCCACTGGCAATAGAGTTCATGAAGCCGTGAAGATTGTGGTGGTGGTGGTGGTCATTATCAGATTTGGATCCACACATTCCTCCAAGTAAAGAAGAACCGTCGGTAGTTGTGGTTGAGCCCATTTGAGCAGCTCTTTGAAGCAATGCAGTGGCAGACATGTGAGGAGATGATGTTGATGAAATGTTTTCATTTTGCACTAATGAGTTTCCAAAGAGTGAAGAAAAACCTGAACCAACTTGGTCATTCAAAGCAGGGTTGTTATTTGTTGTTGCTTGGTCACTGAATTGATCAGTGATTATGGTGGCATTGTTGTTGCTATTTGGGAAGAAAGTGAGGTTGAAAAAATTGGGATTTGGAGCAGATGATGGAGAATTGGAGTTGTTATTGGGGGCGGTGTTGCCTTGGAGATCAGGGAGTTGCATTAGGCCAAGTAGTTGTTTGTTTGAGAATGGGCCATGTGATGATTGGTGGTGTTCTTCAAATGCTTGGTTTGTGTTGGTGTTTTCAGGCATAAAGAAAGCTGAAGAGGAAGGTATTGGTTGTGGTGAGTGTACTCCAAATGAAGAGTGGTTGATTAAGTGGTCAAACTTTGTTGCTGTTCCCACACTTCCAAGGCGAAAAATGTTGCTATTAGTGGTGGGGGTTTGGTTCTGATTTTGGAGTTGGAGAAATTGGGTATCCACTTGAGATAGTCCTAAACTCATATGGTTTGTGCCAAACAAATTATGAGTCCCCAAAGGGTTTAATCCATTCGGGTGTCTTGCACTCTCTTGTGCTAGAGCATCACAAAAGGCCCTATGAGTGATGAAACTGTCACGCCTGCATAAAAAATATTGGAAGAACCAAAAGTATATAAAATGTTATTAATTAATTAACCACATATATATTACATGAATTATCACAATTCTAGTTATTGAGATTGACAGCCAGGGAAATATTTGGAAAGTGAATTTATCAGGTAATTAAGGCCTTAATTATTATACATGTGGGCATATATAGCTAATGAGAGAATATGATCATGAATAATTAATGTCCTAATTAACAAAGTAAAACAACCTAACGACTATATATGCTGCCTCATTAGCACCTAAAATTCTAAAATAAGACGACCGTCCAACCTAACGAATTTCGGAATTACAGAAGTTTCATATTAATATATCCAACCAAATCTAAAGGGTACATAGCTAATTAAATGTGAAAAAAAAATCTAAACATAGTTGGAAGTATATGTATAAATTTTGTCTAATAGGAATTCCTATATAAACTTTATAAAACTAAAATAGAAGCCAGAGGGCCCAGAGGATAAATATGCTAATATACGATACACACAAGAAATCCAAATCGAACTGCCACTTTGAGGTCTCTCTTTGATCAATAAGAGAGAATTATTTGCAACTTCTATGAAAGTCAATAATCATAAGACCAAATATGGGGCCAGCTCAATAAATGCAAACAACCTCAAAACTTTGTCAATTTTCTACGATGAGAATTCATTTGAAGACAATCGTACCATGAAAGAATTGCTAAATACTCGGAAAATCAATGCTGAGAATTTGTTTCAGTAATTACATGAAATTATATATAGGGACACAGTAGTGACAATTATGCACCATGGACCCATTGCAACAAAATAATTATCTGTATATATATATATTTGAACCGCTACAAGTAGCCAAGCCGAAAGAGAACAAAAGCCAGCATCTCCAACTCATGTGAGAACAAACCCAGTATCACTGTGCCTGTTTCCCTTTACATTGTTGCTTATAACTACACGTGAATGCGTAAAAGGATGAGGGCACTATTCCCTATGACCATAGTTGAACTTGCTTGTTTTTTCTTCCCAAACATTTCAATTTTAAATTTTCGTACTGCAAATTTTCTACAGTGCACTCACGTGCAAGCAGTCTCCTGCTCTCCACTACAAACTAACAGAGAAATGGAGAATGCTATAGTTCACATTTCACCATTTTTTGGATTATATATATACTTCAGTTAAATATACTTGATCCATACAATTAACCTATCCCATGTTTGGTATAACTTTTTCTTCTTTACAGAAAAATAATTGCTTTGATTTTAAAAATTTGTTAGAAATTGTTAAATATTAAAATATAATTATTTCTTTGAAATAAATTATAAAACAAGAAATTATAACACATACTTAATTGTTTACATTTAATTGAAAAGTAGTCTTATAATAAATTAAAATGTGCTTCTACTAGTGTAAAATAATCAAAAGCAAAAAAACCCTAATTTTTCAAGAAATGGTTGGTTGACATGATATTCTTGGTGAGGAATATATAAAGATGATGATGATGTGCAAGAGAAGAGTAGGTATATAGGTAACAAGGAAGACAAAATGGCTTGTTATTACCTAGAGAAGAGAGTGCCACAGTCACATCTATATTCTCTAGTGCCACAGGTTTTGGAATGTGCTTTCCAATCAGATTGAACGGCATATTTCTTTGAGCACTTTTCACATTTCCACTTCTTCTCACCGTGCTTGCGAGAGTAGTGTTTCTTGATCCCAGTGAGGTCTCCTAAAGCCCTTGAAGGATCATGATGGACACAAGTGGGCTCGGGACACAAATAAACCTTTCTTTTTGGCTCTTTGTTAGTCTTTTGCTTTAGCTTCCAAGGCAAGTTGTGTCCTCTTCTGTGAAGCTGTAGGTTTTGCTCCCTTTGAAACCCTTTATTGCAAACCTCACATATGAACCTGTTTGTCGCCATTAGGGTCTTGGGAGATAGTGCTATCACCTCCGCATCTGGATCTTTTTACACCATCAAAAAATGACAAACAACAAAATGTAAATTAGAAGATTTACTCTATGCTTTCCATCAATATGTTGCTCAAATTGAATAAGCAAGCACAATTATAATAACCTAAAGAACTAACCCTTTTACTTTAACTTTCATTTAAAACCACGTATGCATTTTAATAGTAAATATACACATAAAATTTTAAAAACTTTAATAATTTCAACATTTAGGAGTCTCATGCTTGTGAGAAACATGGAGGAAAGCACCAACACAACCATTTTAACCTCTCTCGAGTAGATTAATTAAAGAAATTGAGAAGCCTGACCCATGTTCATGATTTAGGGTTTTGATGTGTTTCTTCTTGAGAAGATACTCATCCAAAAATGGCAAAGGTTGTTATTTTTGTTCTGTAGGAATAAAAAACCAGAAAGATGATTTATAATAACTCATGCATCTTGATGAATTAATTGAATTAGACACCCCTTAATTGTAAAGGATGTTTGTGTGTGTGTGTGGTGTTCATGTAATCAAATTCAACTAATTAAGGTACTTGCTTGGCGTTCCAGGTTGATTCCTCCGTTTCTTTTGAGGCACTGTGGATGGTTGCAGAAGTGTAACCTGACTTGGATTTTCTTCTCTAATTCCCAAGAATGGCGTGGATGAGGAAGCAGCCGCCATAACTGTCTTGAAAATCTGAAATCAATTTGCTGAGACAAAAGCAAAACAAACGTGTACATCAAATGTTTGAATATCCTTCTGCTGAAAGAAAAACACAATCGCATGTTTCCTTGTCTCGCGGAAAGAATTTTAAAAAGGGGAAATAGAAAAAGAAACTACAAGAAAATATGAAGAAAAGAGAGACCTGAGAGTGTGTTTGATTTTTCCCTTGTCTGACAGAAGGAAAAAAAAAACTTCGATTACAACCAAAAAGACACCAAGAGGAAAGTATCTCAGGAGACAAAAACAATCAGGACGAAGAGAAGAAAACAATTCACTCTGTATACCTATTTATCTGGCTATTGTTTTCTTATGCATAAAATTTAGCTACTACTACTCCGCTCTTGTTATTTCTCAATCATTTGGTGTTGTCATCTAGACAGATAAATAATAAAATTACTTAACATGTTAGCATGTCCACCCATATACATATATATAAACCAATCCCACACACACACATATATTTATTCCCTCACTCTATGTGTATGGTTGTGGTAAATGGAAAATAATAAATAATTATAAATAAAGCTGGTACTTGAGTTAAGTTGGGAGCTAGTGAAGTGAAGTGAGGGAGGTAATTTATGTCACTGTTATACTGCTCTCTTGCAGAGGCTACTGTGTCCTTAGCAGATGATGGCTTGGGGCCACCGACCCCTTAGGCCTTACCCTCTCTCCTTATCTCTGTCTGTCTTATTTCCTATCTTATTAGAAACAAAACCAGACAACTTCTTCCTAATTTTAAGAAATTGAAAAATAAAAAATATTTAAAATTTGAATCAATGTAATCTATTATAATTTTCAATACAAATATAATATAATAATTATTTATTTTCTCATTTTACCTATAAAAACATTTAATGTTTTTCTTATATTTACCTTTGATATTAATGTAGAATTTGAATTTAATATGAAAAAATTGAAATCCTACCATGTCTTTTAATAAGATTTAGTTTAATAATATATTTTTTAATATATATACATTTTAGTTTGAATTTTTTATAAATAGAAATAAAAGAGTATTAACTATACAAAGGGGAAGTGATACTTTATAAAAAAAGGGAAAAATTAAAACATATTAAATATATTCCCTAATTATGTGATACAACTGAAGTACATAAATAAAAAAGGGTTAGTTTAATTATGAGACCATTAATATAAATTTTTATATATATTATTAACTGATTAGAAATTACTATAAACATGATTTTAATATATATAATTATTGCATATGTCAATATTATGGCTCAATATAGCGATCCATGATTGAATGATAACCTACAAAATTATGATATTGTATTCTAATTAAATAATAATGATGACGATGATCCAGTGTGCATACTGGCCTTAAAGACCAGTAACACCGGGATGCATTGACTAATAATAATAAGTGCTAAAACTAGAAAAATAAAGACGGAGTATCTAAAAAGCCGAACTAAAAACTATACCTCGATACGGACTTGCTGACTTGACCTCGGTTAAAAAGCTAACACATAGTCAAAGTCAGGTGCAAGTGGACAATTAGCTTCTAAGCAAAGCATGTTGCATTGACAAGGGTCAAATCACAAGTTGCACCCAGGGTAGTTCTATAAATAGAAAGCATTCATTAACTCATGCAAGTTACATTGATTACTCTTATTAATTGCTCTCTGAATCCTCATTATTGCTCTGTTATACACATTACTGACTTAACCATTGAAGACCCTTTTGTAGGTACAACCCCGATGTATCCCATCAGTCCAGATCTTACCAGGACAAACACAAACTTGAAGGACGCAGTGTTCCCTACTGGACCTGTGTTTATAATACCAGACTCCTACGACGGTGTAATAAGAGTGAGAGACACCACTAAAAAAAACTATTAGTGATGGAACAATCCCGTCGCCAAATCATGCTTTCTCCGTCGCTACATGTGTTAACGATGGCATCTATGACGGAACGAAGGTCGTCACTACTACAATCGTCGCTGACACAACAGCGACCACACCATCACTCGTCGCTAATATTTTCGATGGTCTATCGTCGCCGCTAATATTTTCGACGGTCTATCGCCGTCGCTAATGAGCGGTGACGTACCCCGTCGCTACCTATGAAAATACAACGACGACGTTACGCCATCGCTACGTGTGGGGAGACAGCGACGATGTAATGTCATCGCTACGTGTGGGAAGACAGCGACGATGTAATGCCGTCGCTACTTTTGGGGAGACAGTGACGATGTAATGTCGTCACTACTTTTGGGGATACAGCGAAGACACAACGCCATCACTATGTGTGAGGATACAGCGACGACGTAATGTCATCGCTAATTATGAGCATATAGCGACTAAGTAGTTCCGTCACTACTATTTTTATTTGTTTTTTATTTTATTTTTTGTTGAATATTTTTTAATTGAATATATTAAATTGTTATTAATATTCATGATAAAGGTTTAAATTTAATTATCAAACAGATTTAATTATTATTAATAATCATAATAAGGCTTTTTTCGTTAAATTTTAAATTACAAATATCAAATATGGATTGACATAATAAAATAATAAATGGAGAATGACATAAAACAAATACTGAATGTAATATGATATAAAGTATAAATCAAATATACAATGTCTATACATAAAAAAGTATAAAAAAGTAATCATAGTGGTGGGGGATCCTCTAGTGGTGGTGGTGGCGACTGGGAAGTGGGAGAGGTAGCCTCTCCATCAACTGTATGAGTAGCTCCTGCTGCTAGTTGTCAACAAGTCTCGGTGTCTTGCTCCTCGGCCCGCCATCGGTCCTCCTCGGCTCGTCGTCGGTCCGCCTCGACCTGCTCCTCCAAAAGCTGCCTCTGGCATCCTTCCTCCTGTAGCTTGTTGTTCAGGTTTTGAATGATTTAAACAACTTCTGCCGAAAGGCCAGAGGAGGAAAGAAGAGGAAGAGATCTTCCCTTTTTTGCCAATTGCGTGCCGACGCCGCCTAATCCAAAAATCCTCCCTTTCTTGTTCACGCCGGGAACAACCTCCATATAGATGGAATTGTCATCGGAACAAGAAAGGGTGGGAGGTACCCCCCCAGGTGTGGAGGCCACAACTCCACCTCCTTCTCAGCCCTGATGGCATGATAAGGCTCCTGTAAAACAGAAATAGATGATAAAAATCAGTAATATATAACTTGTAAGTTTAATTATGCGTAAGTTAAATTAAATTACCGCCATGTCCGTGGATTTCTGGTTAACCCAAGCACCGACTTTGTTTTTCTTGGTCATTTGCATGACCTCAAACAAAGATGGCTCTTAATGCTTCTTCTACTCCTATTGTTAACAACAAAATTAAAATTGTTAATAGAGAATATATTAAGTCATTCATTAAAAAATAGTAGAAAAATGTAAATTTATAAATCTTTTTTTTATGTTCAAGGACTGAAATATTGCCCCCAGTATAGATAGAGGCTGCAACATCAGCCGCTCTATTTGCCTTGTTTCGAGCACTCGCCTGCTGGAATAAGATAGCCCCCACTTCTGGACCATCCCGTCCCAAAGGGTCCTCAGGGATCCAACGAGGGCGCTCGCCCTTGTCCCTCACCTTCCAAAGGGCGCTCGCCCTTGTTCCTGGCCGTCCTAGTTACTTTCCCTCTCCTTTTAATGATTTTGTAGCGGTCCTCATTACAGTGTATACATTTTGTGACACTCTTGTCTGCAAATTCATTTATGAACAACAAACACCCGCCAATACAATACTCTATCTTAACACAACCCAACCCCAGGTTTTCCGCTCTTTTCTTAGCATAGTACAGGTTTGATGGCATTCAATAATTACTAGGCATAATGAAACCCATCAGATTGGCCATCCTATTAAAACAACCTCCTGAAAGATTATAATCTTCCTTTAAGCTTAAAGCTGCTAGAGAGGCGGAAAATTCAGTATGACTCTCGCACCCGTCCCACAACGGAGTCTGAGCCGTCGCTAACAAATCATAAATCTCTTTACCTCTGGATTAGGATCCTCCTCTACCTTGTCATCCTTATTCCCTGCTTGGTCATCATTGTAACACCCTCTGTTACACCTTAATAAATTCTAGAAAAATTCGTAATAATTTTTTTTTACTAAAAATATGTTTGTTAAAAAGAAACTATCGGAATAAATTATATACATTATTTCTGAAATACCTCAATATTATTAAAACTTTATAAAGTATTTGTACATTCATCCGAAGAAAATAAACATTAAACATTATAAGAAAGAGAGGAAACTCCATGGCCCAAGAGCAGTTGCCTAGTGACATTATTTATTCATTGGACCACGGTATTCATACCGAGCTCCCTTTCTAGAACGTGCTATATATACTGTCAATGTTCTTCGATCCTTCCCTCTGTACGAACCATTAATTTAAAACATATGAAACAAAAACATAGAGAAAGGAGTGAGAAACAGAATATAATATTCCCAAATGGGACATAAGCAATAAAGGGTTTTCACAAACTAGTATAATAATATCAATCACAATCACAAGCACAATCAATTTATGAATGTATGAATGATATGCCATATCTTCATCATAATTTATCTGTATATGTGGGCCCCTTAAATTTTAATTTGCACTGGGCCAACCAGGAGTTTACACTGTTCCATAATTCCGGATAATAATAACATGAACAGCTCAACTGGCATGGAAACACTTAGAGACTAGTCAGATTGAAAAGGTTTTTATTGTGAAAGTACCCGACACTAGGGAGCTACCCCAGGTCCCCTGAAGCACCCTTTCACACCCTTTCATCCCAAGGCTCACAATTAAGCCTCCTCTAATGTATCCTCGGTTTCTATAATCCGTCCCTAGACAATATCATTTTGTTTCTCTTCGATGATTCATGATGCATGAACTACTCGCGTATTTAGTTGGTTAAGGCTTTTAGAAACTCAATTATATTATCAGGGCCTATGGATCACGACATAGCCACCCCAGTAAACTGTACTTTTTTAACTTCTCAAATACGCACATAAAATTTTAGTACAGTTCCTTTTCAAATCACAAATCAAATCTCTTTATAAATTTGAGTTTCAAAGCCTTAAATATATTTCATAACCTGTCAATTCAAAATTAATTTCTAAAAATTAAATTTGGAATTATCAATATTTAAAACCTTAGTACTTGAAAATTTTGTATAATATTTTTATACATTTAAATAATACGTATATATATTAAAAAAAATTATTTTTATAAAATAAATTCTCTTTCTTTTTCTTTTTGATAAACTAACTAAAAATCTAAATTTTAGTAAAGATATATACATATATATTAAAAGATAAAAAGAGATTTCTAAAAACTTATGTAGTTTTCTAAGAAATTTCTTAAAAGTAATTTGAATAAATATAAAAAAGTAAATAAAGAAGTAGGAGATAAGTAATTTCTTACTGAATTTTAGCTTTCTGTCATGCTTGCTATATGCTCAAACTCCACAATACAAGATTATCAATCATAATCAAACATTGTCAATCACAATCAAAACATCATAAAGCATAAATAAATATTAACAATCATAATCAAATCAAATAATTAAACATTAGTTATAAATATGATAATTTAAAATTCAATAATTATTTAAATTAATAAATTTTGTTTTAAGTTCTATGGTCAGTTCCTCGCACAGGTCTATGTAAATCCAAGATAGTCCAGTCCTTGCATAGGTCTAGTTCAGTCCATATAGGTCATAAATAATCCAAGTCTTTGCATAGGTTCAGTCAAGTTCGTAATAGTTCAAGTCCTTGCATAGGTTCAATCCAGTCCGCATAGGTCATAATAGTTCAAGTTCTTAAATATTTTAGATATTAAGTTACACAAGATGCTTAATTTATTAATAACAATTATTATAAATTTTAAGTTAAAAGTTATTATTTTAAAATAATAATATTGTTATGTTTAAAAGGAATAGGGGACTCCTCCCAATATTCTTATGTAATTTCATATTATATCCTTAATCTCACCCCCCTTACCTTGATTTGCTACCAAAAGTGAATTTGCTCTGCGCCTCCAAGTTCTAACAAAATATTAATACTAACTTATTTCAGTATAAGCTTAAGATGAAAATTAAGATTGCTATCAGAATGATAAATAGTAAATGTGCATAGTAATAATAAATAGTAACGGTAAATGGTAAGTCATTAATAGTAACGGTAAATAGTAATTTTTGAATAGTAATAGTAAATAGTAAATTGTGAATAGTAACTTTTTGAATAGTAGTGGTAAACGGTAAATCATGAACAATAATAGTGAATAGTAAATTTTGAATAGTAACGGTAAATAGTAAATTTTGAATAGTAACAGTAAATAGTAAAAATAACACAGTGATAATTTATTTTTACTATAGTAACTTATTCATAATAGTACTAGTATATCAATGGTTTAAGAGTGCTAAAAAAAATAAACTAAAATTATAAAAATAATATAGAAGAAAGTTATTACCTTACACCTTCGGCAGAACTTCTTTTTACCAAAAGAATTTACTCTCCACTAATTTCTTACGCATTATCTCTCTAGATTCTCTCTCTAATTTTTGTGTGGAAATGTTGTAAATGAGCCATCTATTTATAGGAAGAAAATTTCACTATTTAAGATTATTTAATTATTTATTTTACTATTCATGATGTAAGCGATGATGTAAGCGATGATGATGTAAGCGATGATGTCGGTAATGGCATTTTGGTTATTAGATGAAAGGTTAAGGGTATTTTTGTCATTCTTAAAAAAAATAAATAATAATAAAAAAATAATAATAAAAAAATAAGAAAATTCTAAAAAATTATAAATTATATAACAATCAAAAAGTTCTAAAGAACTATAATCAAATTCCTTTGAAATTTTATTTTAAATAAGAAATAACGAAATTAGGGGTGTTACAATCATGTTGTAGCATATGCCCGATAGTGGATCCAACATGATCCATCACCACTTGCTATATGTTGTTGTACGTATCCCTGTTTCCCTCAACCTTATAGTGAGACGGTTGCACGGTTACGGTTGATGGCCTGGGCGGTAACTGCTCACCATGGTTGTATTAGTAGTAGTATCTTTCCATGAATCCCTTCTCACTTACGTAGCATATGACATCATCCGCGTATTCAAAACTCATGCATTTACACCTTGAGCACAAACAACGAATCTTCTAAGTAGCTTCAAACCCAAGCGTGTTCGCCGTAGCGAATGGAATAAACTCCAACATCCCCATCATAAACTCCTCAGTCATTCACCGACTGCGATCTAGCCGGTTGTACATCCATCACCGATTTGTTAGAACCTCCATTCACGATATCTAACAAGCAGAGTTCTAGTTACTTTGATTTAAACATTATGTGACTATCGTTCATGAATCGCTCTCTATCTCTTTGATGTTGCAAGTGGGTGGGGCCCTATCATATTTGGGATGAATATGCAACCATCCGTAGCCTGTCGATATTGTTCACGGTCTATCTTGAAATGTTGATGTTCATTTAGAATTTCGGTAGCATTTCACATTGGTCCCCAAGTACACAGAGATATGTGCGATATGAAACACCGTACACAGACATGCACCCAAAGACAATACGTTACAATAACCGAAATTTGAAATGGACATCAACAACACAACTTAGATCACAAACAACAGCGAAGGGTTACGCCTTACTGGTTACAAATTCATCCCAAATTGTACAGCTAGACAGTTCAAGATCCAACACAACATGGTAGTCACCCAGTTGTCTTGAATCTTGAATGGAAAACTAATGGGTACAGACACGACTGATGGCTACAATGTTAACTTTTAATGTAGTTTTTTATGTACATCCATCATAAACCGGGAGCCTACCAAAATTTTGGCAGAGTCTCCCCTATAAACTAGACAATTCTAATTTTTTTACAATGTCCTGTTACACACAGAACATTTTCTAGTACAGTTCAATATATACGCTACGCATTATATGAAATTAAGGCAAATAACAACACAACCTAGTGAACTCTGCTCTCCACTAACAAACAACAATACACATGCATAAAAACATCATGTTATTAGCACACAAAACCAATGCCTAATGAGCTCTGCTCCCTACTAACAAACAACAATACACATGCATCAAAGATATGTTATCATCACACAAGACCAATGCCTAATGAGTCATGCTCTCCACTAACAAACAATATTCGTACATATCAAAAGATACTACACACATAATGCGAAAGTTAGTGTTATGGGATTACCTAGGAAAGAGAGTAGTGATGGAGACAAAGCTAAAGAGAGGCGATATCTAACAAGCATAACATGTGTCGCTCTACATGGCAAACAAAGAAGTGGTTGACAGTTATAAAATGTTTTATGTTGAAATGAAACAATGAAAACGCATAACAAATTATTTAGGAAAAGTTTGTTTGAACAAGTTTTTAATAGTAGTTAAGAAAATTGGTCTAAAGACAAGTATGTTGGAGGCTGACATAACCTTGAAGGAGAGAACTGAGCACATAGAAGTAGCAAGGAAACTAAACAAAGAGAGACACATAAAGCAAATTGTAGCCAAGATGGCATTGGATAAAGCGTTCCATTGGAAAATTGATTACTAATTACTCAAATATTATATGATCAGTGAAGTCTATGTTATATAATGTTTGTGTATATTATATATCTAGTTTTCTCTTTCCAAATTTAAACTGGCCCAAAACTTCAGAGACAGTTCAGTATATTTAGCCTTAAGTTAGCATTTGAACGGACTACGACTACTATTTTAATATTTAATATCATTTGAATGGAGTGTGACTACTATTTTAATAAATGTTGGTGACAAAATATCATGTGGTTGCCTTTGGGAAAGAAAGGGACTAAAATATGAATTAATACAAGCTAATGAATTATTGAAGCTTTGGTCAATACATTTTGACCGTTCAAGCTAATCAAGTATGCTACTTTGAAATTACCATGCTTTTAGATTCAGATAATACAATAATAAATTGCATTATCTATAGTGTTTCCTTGCAGCCAAAAGCTTGCGAGAGAGTTACGAGGGATTAGGTCAAGTTTCAGTAGAGAATAGCCATGAAAATCAGTTCAGGCCAAAGTAATGAGGTGAAAAATAATACAACAGACTCAAGATATTCTTTTCAAAGTTCATGGTAATTGTGCTTTCTACTGCTAATTCAAATTATGAAAAGTTTGCTATTAAAAGTAAACTCATTAAACAAACAATACAGTTGAATTGGTTTTGCATTTTAATTTTTTTATTGAACATTAAGAGTATCTTGCAGTAAAGACCAAGTCCTTTAAGACATTTTCTCTGTAAGTTAATGAATAATGTGTTATGATTTATTCATTTACACATATATGTTGTTTAATGAAAATCAAATTTGAAGTTATTCTTATAATTTCAGTTTATGTTGATAATTAAATAACAAACTATTAGATATATCGTGTGAACTAAAATCAGAAGTATGTATTTTACAAATTAAAAATTTATTTTTTTTACATATAAGTTTAAGGAAATTAAGTTATGTGAGTCATTAAAACTAGAATGCACCTTAAAACTCAACAATGACTTAACAATACTTACAAACTATTTATCAACAAGATTTTTATATGTGTAAGAGTTGAAATTGGATCTCAATAATGATACAAGTTGATTTTGTACCAAACTAAACAGAAACATGGCTGACTTTTGAAATATGAGTTTTGTACATTAGTGTTAGAAATTGAAGTTTAAAATGATATCAAATGAGCTGAGCCAAGCAAAGTCAAACCATGCATTTTAACTTTCCTCAACCAAATCAAATTGTATTAATTTTTATTATATGATTTAACTTATTTTTATTAAACCAAACCACATCACACCAACACCTATACTAATTCAGGCACATTTAAGTATCAAGTAGAAGCTTGGAAATTTGTAGAGAGAGGTAGCAACCAAAAAGATAAAGGCCATATTCGCAACAGTAGTGAAGTCAACAGGTTTTAATTAAGAGGCAACACTAAAAAAGTATTTTTGCATCTAAAAAGGTTGTTACGATTAATTATACACATGATACATAAAATATTTTTAATTTAATGGCAAAAGGGTAGAGGGATATATGGGTGAGAAGTGCATAGTTTATTATTCAATACTAATGATTAGTTAGTTAGAGATGTCTTTACTTGGTTAGTTAGTAAGGGAGAAAACAAAGGTTTTTGTTAATGGGAGAATGAGATACATGGAGCTTATATTGGGTTACTAGTCTTAACTGCCTATGACTAGCTACTGACTCAACCAGTCTAAAAGAATACTGAGTTAGCTCCTAACAAACTAGTAGCTTACATAACAAGCTTCCTAACTAACTACTTGCTACTTGTACAGTTAAACATGAATGTAAGGACAAATCCTTAAAGGTTTAGTGTTTCACATACTTTGTCCTCATCCAACAAATGAAGAAAATTAAGATCTTTAAGTGCAGTTATCTACTTTTATTGTTTCTATTAGAATTGAGAGGAGCAGAGCACAACCTGAAACCTAGATCAATGGGAAGGATTGCCCAAATCATTAAAAGGAGCATTTAATGCCATATGTCTTGCCAATGTGAGATCTTGATTCATCCTCTCATGTTAGGGACATAGAGCATGGAATTACAAGACTAAAAATTTGTTGGTGGCTCAATATTTAGAGATTGGGATTAGCTTTGGTACAATGTCATGAACCAATTGTAGGTGAAGACATATGATTTTTTTTATAATACATCTCTTACATATTGGCAAATTGTTGAAATCCATAACATTTAAGGTTGTTTCTTAAAATCCTTAACCCTTAACATATGTGTTTGAGGATCATGAACACCAAAAATAACTAGATTATATAAAAATAAGTCTCATGTTGTGTTTGAGAAGATACCGGTTGAAAAATAATGCTAGAGTAGGTGTTTCATTTTCCAAATAAATGAGTGGTGAGATTAGAGGTATTAGTAGTGAGAATTAAAACTTTCCAAAAGAGGTCAAAAGCCTATTGAGACCGTCTTTAAATTATTTATGATGACTTGAAGGAGAAATTGGCTTCTCTCTCAAGGTTGATGCACTTAATTAATCAACAGCAAAAATAGTTTCATTTTTCTGTGTTTTCTTCAACTTCCATCCTTAGAATGAATAAGATATGATAAGAAGTCTATCTCTATATTATTATTATTATTATTGGTGGTGGTGGTGTTATCCTCATCATCTTTATCATCTATCTTGGTGTACTAAACACTTCATAGGATAAGAACTTATCTTGCTTTTATCTTATCTTATCCTATTTGTTTTTCATAATCTTTCCTATTATGTCCACCAAATAAAACAGGTATATAGTATACTAAATGGATTTAATGAGCATAATATAAATTAGTGAAAACATAGATTGATAATAAAAGGAACTTAAGCCCTAGAAAATGATAGGAGTGTGCATACTTTAATAAAAAGAACATAAGTTTGTAAATATAAATAGGCCACACATTGGATTCAGATTAGTAGATTAGAGATTCTAAGGACAAAATGAAAGACTACAACCATACTCGCACATGCCTTTCATAAAAGTGCTTCAAATGATAAAGCAACATGTATTCAAAAAACCACTAGATGACATACATATCTAAGATACCCATGTCAGAACAGTTCCTCTTCAAATTTTCATCTACTTGTCACTAATATAGGTCATTCTTAAGCCTGTAACTAGTAATATATATGACAATGATACAAACATAACATTATGTGGTTGAAAATACAGATTTCACTACGGATATTGGAACCGATTCAGTACCAAGCAAGTTTCATATTTCTAGATACCATCACCAAATTTCTCTGAGGGGAATCAGTTCAGAAATGCTTCCTTAATGGTAGACTTAGCTGGTGTGACTGTTATAATAGAGGATGAGCTAGACTCAAGTACACTTACAATAACATTTGAAAAGATTTGAAGTATGTTTCTTCATCTTCAACCTCTGCTAAAAGTTTTATGTTTGGAAATCATTCCAAAAATATTCATGAACCCTGCTTGGATTAAAAAACCTAAAACACTATACTACTATATCTGTTACTTCATTCATAAAATCCTACTAACGGGTAAATTAAAAAGATAAGATGCATTAACATCATTTGTTGTTGTTAAAATAAGCCTCACATTGATTAGGAGTGTGATTAGAATACTCCTTGTAAGGCTTGAGACAACTTATGAAATAGTTTTTGTGTTAGTGAAGTTTGTCAATTTTTAATGCTCACTCCTGTAAACTTCACACACCATATATTGATGTTTTGTTTAATAGTCTTGTGAAATTACACTAAGGTTGCATTATGTTTTTAAATAAATCAAGGAAAGTTTATATAGAGCGATAAAAGTTGGAATTTAGGTGAAGGAGTGTGAGTAAATTAACCCTACCACTTCTAGAAGGTTATTATAGACATAGGGTGATAATTTATTCCTAACTAACTAATTTAAATGGAGCAACAAATAATTCAATCAGTCTCCCATCGTTTAGTGTCCTAACTATTGAAATTAGGGATTAGTCTACAGGTTTCTGACTCGGTAAATACTCAAAAGAAAAACCTTACGAAAAATTAAAATAGACTCTTATCATATTTGTTCACCAAAGATGATTTGTGGCAAGAAAATTGTTGTTTAGAAACTTATACTTGTACATGCTTTAAACATATAAAGGCCCAAACATATTTGTAACATTTCTATCAGTTGAAACATAAAATTGTGAGTTCACAGAGAAGAACACATAATAACAAATCATTATAATGTACAGCACACAGGAGAGCACATAAATGTGAGTGGGAGACTTACTTATGAGTCACCAGAGATGAGATTCCAGCCACGAGAGAGGGGATTCGTGACCTGTGGAGACGGCACATAAGAGCTCAGCCGTGGAGATGCGAGAATGGATGAGAGAGAAGGTCGTAGAAAGAGTGGATGAGAGAGAAGGTCGTCAAGGCAGGGAGGTCGACGTACATATAAAGAGACGAAGAAGAGGTCGCCAGAGGGGGGAACGAAGGAAGAGGCAAAGGAGAAGATAAGAAACGGCTTAGGGTTGGAATAATTGGTGGAGGAGGGAAAAGAGGTTGACTTATTATTTAGATTTAGCGACAGCAAAACAATGTCGCTAAGATCGTGGCTACTTTAAAAACTTAATATGTGGACGACCTAGCGATGGCTAAACACCGATCGCTAAATCTTTACCTAGCGACCAATATACGCCGTCATAAAGTTTTAAATTGGATTAGGTGGGCAAGGCAAAAATAAGAGGTGAAAGTAGCTACGGAGTCACCCGCCGTCGCTACCGTTTCTGTACTTAGCGACCGCAGAACAGACCGTCGCTACCTTTGAATTTGGGAGAGAAGTTTCAAAAATGAGGAAACTAAAACTAGTAAAGAAAGTAAAGACCGTCGTTACCTTTTCCACAGTTAGCAACGGCCTTAGGCGGTCGTTACCTTTACGCGTCAACAAAATCCCTTAGAGGGAAATAAAAAAGGAGGGAAGCAAAATGTAGCGACCGGACCAACAACGGGTATAGTGACCCGATCAGTGACGGGTATGTTTCTGATGTAGCCATATAGTGATGTCATGCAATCGTCGCTACGTTGCGCGCCAACAAAAAAGGGCTTGGATGGAAAACAAAAATGGAATGAGGTAAATGTTAGCGACCAATTCAGCAACAACAGCATAATAGCGACGAAGTTAGCGATGGGTTTTGCAAAAAATAATGACAGGTGTTTCTTGGTCGCTAAATTGGTAACTAATTTGCTTTTTAAGGTATTTTTTGCTGTTACGGTGGCTAAGTAATGACGGGGTCAGTTGGTCTTGAATGAGAAGTAGCTAACAGGAGTTATTTTAGTAGTGAGAGTGAACATTTGACACTAGTTACGAAGGAGAACATTACCCTCTACATACCGGACATAACATTGGCATGCCCGATAGGACCCATAAATTTAGTCCCACAACTCTGAAAGGAAACAAGTCATGGAGCAAATTTGAAGAAATGCTACTCTAGAGGGTCATGTCCTGAACCTGGCCCAGAGAATAGAACCATGAGTGCTAGAGTATGCCTCAGGGATTGTGGAAACCCCTAGACCAAAACCAGGGAAGAGTAGCTGCGGTGGTGCATCCCGACCCTGGAGACAAAATAATTAGGCAACTACGGTTGGAGATGCAAGAGCTCAAAAGGAGTAAGGAGGTTAAGGAGACAGTGGGAGCTAACCAGAGACAATAGCATGAACCGTCCGATACCCAAGAATACTCACGAGCCCGAACTTATGATGAGCAGGAGTTGACATATAGAATGAAGGCCTTGGTTGGGCAAAAGAAGGTCCTACAACAAGGCGGGGGGAGTGGAGAATATCTGTTCAACATCCTATTCACAAGGAGGTTGATGAATGTTCTAATTCCGAGGCATTTATAGAGGCTTAATCATTGTTGATTGGAAAATACACTGGAGAGACTAACCTGGGGCAACACTTAGATGCATATAAATATGAATCTCTTTTCTTGTGTGCTAAGAAAGACGTGATGTGTAGGATGTTCCCTAGGACGTTGTCTGCAGAATAGGATGGTTCAAGGGATTGCCTTTAGGGTCTATTGACTCGTGGGATGACATGGCCCAGGCATTTCTGTAACACTTTGTCATTTCATGAGATGTTCCAAGAACGTCCCATACCTTGGCTCAAATAAAGTAAGGAGCTTATGAAAGTTTAAAAGATTTCTTAAAGAGATTTTATAAGGAAGCAACCTTAGTGTCGAGGTTGACAAAGCCAATCCAGTTGCATATAGCAATAGGTGCCCTTCAACCGTAGCTAAGACCCTGGTCGGTGGAGATCATGTGGAAGACATAAGAAAACTTTTTCAAAGAATCCAAATGTACAACATGAGACTGAATCCTTTGAAGTGTACCTTTACGGTCCCAAAAGAGCAGTTTTTAGGTTTTATGTTGACCTAAAGAGAAATTGAAGCAAACCCAAGTAAGTGTAGAGTGATTAAAGAACTCCGGAGTCCAACAAATGTCAGGGAGGTTTAATCTCTAAATGGGAAGGTGGTTTGATGATGTATTTTTTATATATTGAAATGAAGAGTTCAATGAAAGAGAATCAAGTTTGTATAATATGAACTCAATGTAATACTTGTGCCAAGTTTAAACACAGAAGTTGTAATATAGTATAGTTGTCGTTCCACTAGGGAGGTGTTAGAATGAAGATCTTGGTTTTGAATTGATTAGGCAGAAGGTTTTTAGTTTGTTTTGTTGTTGAATGAAAAAGTGAATAACTAATAGAGAATAAAATTTGCAAAGGATAACAGTGAATAATTTTGAGAAAGAATTAGTTTAGTAAAATAGGGATTGGCTTCATCATATCTTCACCTTCTGTAAGCTGCATAAGTTTTTATATAAGTAAATCGAAAAGATAATCTCTACGTCACAATCACAGTCATTTGTATCGATCCCTCGACTACAAAATTCATAAGAATGATTTCAAACCACTAATCCCTCAGTCACTTTGAAATCATCCCAGTATTATAGATCGATTGTTTTGACGTTTATTACGTTAGACGCCATCCCTGGCTACCTACTCACAATAAGTATTTCTTTCAGATCTGCTTTCAAAAGTCACTTCCCAGCATACTTGAGAAAACTTAAAACAAGAAAATAGTGATCAAGTACTTTCAGGCATTAAACGCAGAAGGAAATACAAAAACTTATCAAATCTCATTACTAAATAAAAACTTATAACAACATTACTTCAGTGTTGAATGGATTACAGCCAATCCCATAAAGGAGTTTAGTTACTCATGCTTTGCATTTTCACCTTCAAAATATGAATACAGAAAATAATGGAAAAGGTTGGATTGTGAGGGAAAATACAGGGGATGAATCTCATGTTGTTTGCAGCTTGATTTATAGAGGTTGTGCTCTAGCTTCCCATGCCCACTTGCGTAGAACCCATGCAGCATCTTTCAGAGACTTGTAAAAACACAAGAAAGTGGGTGAGTTGGCATCGCATCATTGGTGAATAAAGAATTAAGAGACCCATGCTGTATGAGTCACGCTTGAGATTGATGGTCACGCTCAAGCGTGAAGGGTCCTGATACTCATTAAATGTTTCACGCTTAAACCACTGCAGCCACGCTCAAGCGTGGCCTTCCTTGTCCAACTTCACGCTTGCCCACGCTTAATCCACGCTTAGGCTTCCATTTTTATCATTCCACGCTTAAGCGCCTAGTGTTGACGCTTAAGCGTGAGAGGTCCTGATGCTCTACAACTTGTTCAAGCTTTAAGCTTAAGCTTGCTATTTTCAAACGCTCCCGATCACGCTTGAGCTTGCTCTTTCACACTTAAGCTTGCCCTTTCACGCTTAAGCTTGCCCTTTCACGCTTAAGCTTGCCTGCTCAAGCTTAAGCTTGATCTTTCACGCTTAAGCTTGCCTGCTCAAGCTTAAGCTTGCCTTGCTTTCCTGTTGAATTTCCTGTAACTTTCCAAGAGTTTTAACACTATTTTTCTTTTATACACCTATCCATCACTACTTAAAAGTTTCATGCTCACTTCCTTTAATAATTCATCAATTTAGCTCAAGTCTTTACAAAATTAGTTCAAATAAGTCATGAAATCAATGCTTAATCACCACTTATCAAACTCTCCCCAACCTAGATTTTTGCTTTTCCTCAAGCAAAAGAACTTTGGATTTAATCTTTCATGAGGATTCAGTTGTAAACAAAATTTTTAAGACAGTAATCACAGTTTAACTTTTTTTAGGCAAATAACATCCTTAATACCCATTTCTTTGAAATGCAATGCACCAATGAATCTTTCACAAGGCAAGTAACCACTTGCTGTAAGAATAAGGAGCTTCTCATTAATTCTCTCCAGGTGCCTGTTTCACTCATCCATCATTAGAACTGCTCAGTTAACATTGCCCGTCATTCTAGTAAAACCAAAATTCAAATGAACAGCAAGGATCAAAAGGTCTTTTAAGGTTGCAATGAGGCTGGGTTAACAAGAATTTTTGGTTTTTCTTGGATTTCAAATCGCATGTACAAAGAAGAGCATAAGTACTTTTAGTTAATTTATTTAACAATTTAGAAGGCTTCTTCTTTGAATTTAAACTTTAGTATTTTTGTTTGTTTTCCTCCAGCTCTTTTATACATTTTTAGAGAGCTTACTATTTTTCTTTCTGCATTTTCTTTTTCTGCCTCCATTTATTTCATCACTTTTTGAAAAAAATATTTTATGCTCTTTTTCAAGATGAACATGCAAGTAGGGTAGGATTTTTGCTTTTATGCTTAGCTCAGGGTAGAAGAAATTTTTTTTTATGGCTCAAAATAGGCTACCAAAGAATAGGATATTTTTATCAGGGAAGCTTTTTAGCTCTTGGCTAACTGTGTTTTCAAAATTGCCTTATCATTTCCTTGCTTATTTCTTAAGAAAAAGGTTAATTAGAAAATCAGTCAATGCCAATTTTAACAAATTCAAATGAGGCTCTCAGTGTTTTAATTACTCATTTCTCACCAGGTTTATAGGCCTACTCCAATACTCTAACAGAAAAAGGTTCAAGTATGTAAACAGATTCACTAGCTTATTTTATTTTCATGGTTCTTAAATCAGCTATTTGCCATTTCAAAATAATTTTACTATCTTAAAATTTGTTACTCAGAATCTTGTCTTGTTCCAAAAATGGTTCTTGGTTGGGTTTTCAAAAATGTTTTCAGCTTCAAGCATATATTCATTCAATCATAACACATAACCCTAATGATGTGCAAAAAAAAAATTCAAACCATAAGATATAAATCAAACTACTGCAGAGAATTCAAACAAAAACCAAAACATGTTAGTAAAGCAAGCTAATAAAAATTTAAAACTTAAAAAATTGCAAAGCGATAAAAATTGACAAAGCGAAAAAAAAATTCATCACTCATCAGCTTCTTCTGTGTCTTCCTCTCTCACTGGAGGTACCTGTGACAAAGGTCCTGGTCCAGCCTGTGAGGTGCCACTCCCCCCTAAGAAAGGAGGCCTGTCCCTAGGCCAAGCAACATGGGCTTTGAACTTCACGCTTAAGCGTGAGATTAGAAAAATGTTTCGCTTGAGCGCTCCAAGTTCGCTTGAGCGTGGTATATGCAAGATTGGTACCTGATTTCCATGCTTGTCGCTGCGCTTGAGCGTGCTACTTGAGCAGAGAGACTTCACGCTTTAAGCATGGGTAATTACGCTTAAGCGCGGTCGGGGTGGCTTTCTTGCATACGAACTATCACCAAGTGAGGCGCTTGAGCCTGGATGATTCACGCTTAAGCGTGACTGAGATTTAGAAGTGGCGCTTAAGCGCTCTATCACTCGCTTGAGCGTGTATGCTACTGATACAGAGAAAAGGTCCCACGCTTGAGCGTATCAATGTGCGCTTGGGCGAGCTTACCCCCTGATACTTGTTTCTTCTTTCGCTTAAGTCTTGACATTATTCACTCAAGCGAATTTAATGCAGCATTTGGAATGGAAGTCTCCCGCTTAAGCGGGGAAATCCACGCTTGAGCGTGGTGTTTGTCCTTTGTCCTTTCTCTTTGACACTTAGCATTTGAAGTTTGAACGATGAGGTGAGTTATTCTGAAAATCAAAAGTATGAAAACATAACACACAAATTATTAAATTAACATCAACAAAGAAAAGAAAAGAAAATGTAAAAGATTGGGTTGCCTCCCAATAAGCGCTTGTTTATCGTCTTTAGCTTGACGCTTGATAGATTTTTCAATATGGGTCATGGAGCTGGTGGATAAGAGTATTGAGTTTTTCCACCCCCTTTCCTAAGTTAGGCCTTGACTTTTTTCCATTCAGATTTTCAAGTGCACCTTCTGAGTATTTATTTGTTTCATCAATAACAAAGTTGGCTTCTTCTTTCTGCATTCAAATTTTTACTCTTCTGTCATCCACATCTATGATGACTTTGGATGCTTTCAAGAATGGTCTCCCCAGTATTAGAGGGACTTCAGAATCTTCCTCCATATCTATGACAACAAAGTTCTCATGAAATTTAAATTTATCAACTTTGACCTCAATATTTTTAGCAATACCATAAGGGGTTTTTATTGATTGATCTGCCATTTTTAAAGTCATGTTTATTGGCTTTACTGAAAAATCCCCTATCCTTTTAAGTGTGGATAATGGCATCAAGTTTACACTAGCACCAAGATCTAATAAAGCTTTACTTTTTGAAAGATTTCCAATAGTGACAGGAATAGAAAAACTCCCTGGATCTTTGGTGTTATAAGGTACTGCTTCAGAGATGATAGTATCATGTCCATCTTCTTCCTCAGTTATTTCCTCAATCAGTGTGGTCACAGCCTTGCAATGCTCTATTGGGTTTGTTTCAGTGTTTGCTCCATACTGAGGCTTCTGTTTCTCAACAAGTTGTCGGGCTAGTTGTCCCAATTGTGTTTCCAAGTTCCTAAGTGATGCTTCATTGTTCTTTTGACTTGCTAAAGAAGTTTGTATAAATTTTTTCAAGGTGTCCTCTAATCTAGAAGTTCTCTCCACCAAAGAAGGACCATTACTTTGATATGGTTTATTTGAAGAGCTGGGCTCTTGCTTCCATCCTTGGCCTTGGTTTTGGTTACTTCTCCATCCTTGAAATGGTTGGTTAGAAAAATTTGAATTGAAATTACCAGACTTTCCTTGGTTGTTCATGAAGTATACAGTTGCTTCTTGTGAGCCACAGTTCTCATTGAGATGATCTCCTCCACAAAAGTTGCATGTTGCAGGCATTTGTTGTTTCCCTAGTTGTGATGATTGTACTACATGTAATTCTTATGGAAGATTGGATATCTTTTTGGTCAATGCTTCTAATTGTTGGGTCAGAATTTTGTTCTGTGCTAAAATGGCATCTGTGGTGTTTAAGTCAAGGACTCCTTTCCTTTGAACTTGCTGACAATCATGTTGAGCTTGGTAGTCTGTTGAGGATAAAGCTTCTATTATCCTTGTGGCTTGGTTAGCATCCACTGTCATCATTGCTCCTCCTGCTGCTGCATCTAAAATCATTTTAGTGTCAGCCCTTAAACCACTGTAAAAAATATTAAGCTATGCAATATCTTCAAGTCCATGGTTTGGGCATTTTCTGAGCAGTGATTTAAAGCGTTCCCATGCCTCATAAAAAGGTTCATCTTGGCTTTGTCTAAATGTTGTAATATCTGATTTGGCCTTGATGAATCTAGATGGAGGAAAGAACCTTTGTAGAAATTTTTCTTCAACTATGTTCCAGCTATTCAAACTTTGATTTGGATGAGATTGTAACCACTCCTTTGCTTTTCCTGCTAAAGAGAAAGGAAATAGTCTTAAATATGCAGCATCGATAACATCTTGGTTAAATCCCATGGTTCCAACCAATTCATAGAATGTGGCTAAGTGAGTATACGGATCTTCACTTGACATTCCAGTAAATTGGTGTGAACTAATCAAACTAAGAAATGCTGGTTTCATTTCTAGTGCTCTGACAGTGTTTAGAACTGCAATGCTTGAGAAATGTCTTGGCCCTTGTTGTAAAGCATAGTCTCCAAGTGTTCTCCTTGGTGGGTTTTGATTGTTGCTGTTGACATCCATTGTACTAGAGGAAGTTTGTCCTACGTGGAAGTTCTGCTTGGCTTTCTTGATTTTCTTGAGGAACCTGTCTATCTCTGGATCAAATGCAAGTTGTTCTTTTATACCCTGTCCTCTCAAGATCATAAATCAAGTACTCAAAATAGCAAAGTTACTACACAAAAAAATAAAAACAAATTGAAAACAAATTTATTTACACTGTCTTGTCAATTCAATGCTAAAATATTCAAACTTAAATCACCTCCCCGGCAGCGGCGCCAAAACTTGATGATGTATTTTTCATATATTGAAATGAAGAGTTCAATGAAAGAGAATCAAGTTTGTATAATATGAACTCAATGTAATACTTGTGCCAAGTTTAAACACAGAAGTTGTAATATAGTATAGTTGTCGTTCCACTAGGGAGGTGTTAGAATGAAGATCTTGGTTTTGAATTGATTAGGCAGAAGGTTTTTAGTTTGTTTTGTTGTTGAATGAAAAAGTGAATAACTAATAGAGAATAAAATTTGCAAAGGATAACAGTGAATAATTTTGAGAAAGAATTAGTTTAGTAAAACAGGGATTGGCTTCATCATATCTTCACCTTCTGTAAGCTGCATAAGTTTTTATATAAGTAAATCAAAAAGATAATCTCTACGTCACAATCACAGTCATTTGTATCGATCCCTCGACTACAAAATTCATAAGAATGATTTCAAATCGCTGATCCCTCAGTCACTTTGAAATCATCCCAGCATTATCGATCGATTGTTTTGACGTTTATTGCGTTAGACGCCATCCCTGGCTACCTACTCACAATAAGTATTTCTTTCAGATCTGCTTTCAAAAGTCACTTCCCAGCATACTTGAGAAAACTTAAAACAAGAAAATAGTGATCAAGTACTTTCAGGCATTAAACGCAGAAGGAAATACAGAAACTTATCAAATCTCATTACTAAATAAAAACTTACAACAGCATTACTTCAGTGTTGAATGGATTACAGCTAATCCCATAAGGGGGTTTAGTTACTCATGATTTGCATTTTCACCATCAAAATATGAATACAGAAAATAATGGAAAAGGTTGGATTGTGAGGGAAAATACAGGGGATGAATCTCATGTTGTTTGCAGCTTGATTTATAGAGGTTGTGCTCTAGCTTCCCATGCCCACTTGCGTAGAACCCATGCAGCATCTTTCAGAGACTTGTAGAAACACAAGAAAGTGGGTGAGTTGGCATCGCATCATTGGTGAATAAAGAATTAAGAGACCCATGCTGTATGAGTCACGCTTGAGCTTGATGGTCACGCTCAAGCGTGAAGGGTCCTGATACTCATTAAATGTTTCACGCTTAAACCACTGCAGCCACGCTCAAGCGTGGCCTTCCTTGTCCAACTTCACGCTTGCCCACGCTTAATCCACACTTAGGCTTCCATTTTTATCATTCCACGCTTAAGCGCCTAGTGTTGACGCTTAAGCGTGAGAGGTCCTGATGCTCTACAACTTGTTCAAGCTTCAAGCTTAAGCTTGCTGTTTTCAAACGCTCCCGATCACGCTTGAGCTTGCGCTTTCACACTTAAGCTTGCCCTTTCACGCTTAAGCTTGCCCTTTCACGCTTAAGCTTGCCTGCTCAAGCTTAAGCTTGATCTTTCACGCTTAAGCTTTCCTGCTCAAGCTTAAGCTTGATCTTTCACGCTTAAGCTTGCCTGCTCAAGCTTAAGCTTGCCTTGCTTTCCTGTTGAATTTCCTATAACTTTCCAAGAGTTTTAACACTATTTTTCTTTTATACACCTATCCATCACTACTTAAAAGTTTCATGCTCACTTCTTTTAATAATTCATCAATTTAGCTCAAGTCTTTACAAAATTAGTTCAAATAAGTCATGAAATCAATGCTTAATCAACACTTATCATGGTTGTATTATCCCAGTTCATTCCCAAGATGGCACACTAATTACTTCCGTTGTACAAGATGTTGAAAAAATACAAGAAGTTTGAATGGGGTGAGGAACAGGAGAACGCTTTTTAATGTTTAAAAGAAGAGTTGGCAAACCCTCCGGTGTTGGCCAGGCCGAACCTAAGAGAACAACTTTTCCTTTATCTTTTAGTCTCAGATGAAGCATTAGTAGCAGTTCTCATGAAAGAAACATAAGAAGGGCAACGACCAGTGTATTTTGTTGGAAAGGTTTTGCAAGGCTCGGAGAGCCGGTATCAAAAATTAGAAAAAGCCGTTTTGGGCCTAGTTTGGATTTCATGGTGGTTGAGGCACTATTTCCATGCCCATCCTATTGTAGTATGGACTAACCTTCCACTACGTGTCGTTTTCCATAAATTAGACTTAGTAGGGAGAATGATTAAATGGGCCATAGAGTTGTCAGAGTTTGATATTTCTTATAAGTAAAGAATAGCCATCAAAGCTCAAGTATTAGCAGATTTCATGACAGAATGACAGGATAAGCACTCATGCCCCTACGAAAGCATTGAGTCATTTATGTGGAAGACTCATTAATTTTAAAAGGATGTGGCACCAACGTGGTCACTGAAAGTCAAGACAGGGTGAGTGTCAAAATTTCTCTTAGGTTTGATTTCAAAACATCAAATAACCAGGCAGAGTACAAAGCATGCCTGGTAGGATTAAGAGCAGCCCTGGACGTCAGAGCCCAAATTATTGTTCTTTGTAGTGACTCACAGTTGGTCATTTCATAGATTAATGAGAACTATCAGGCAAAGGAGCTGTTATTGCAGTAATATTTGTCCAAGGTGGAGAGAAGTTCAAGGAAATTGAATATAAGTATGTTCCAAGAGAAGATAACATGAGAGCCAATGTTCTATCTCGGTTAGCAAGCACCAAAAGAATGGGGGACTACAGTTATACACCTTGGCAGCTCTAAGCATATCAACACCTGTCAAAGTTTGTGCCATCCACTCTAGAGCCTACCCAGATGACTTGTGGGTCATCCTAATAATCTGGTATATGGTCAATGGATAGCTCCCAACTGACCCACTTGAAAAGAGGAAGTTAAAAAAAGAGCTTCTAAGCTTTGTGCTGGTGGATGGAAGTTTGTTTCGGAGAGGAATGTTGGCCCCTTATTTAAAATGCCTGAATGAAGCTGAAATTGATGAGGTCATGGATGAGGTCCATGAAGGATCCTGTTGACATCATTATAGTGGAAAGAGCTTGGCAAGGAACATCCTGCAAGCTAGATATTGGTGGCCCACGATGACTAAGAACGTAATTGAGTACGTCCAAAAATGCAATGCATGTTAAAGGAATAACAATAAGCACCACGTCCCAACAGAAGAATTATTCACATCAACAGTACCTCATTGCGAAGCCTATCCTTGTCATTTTCTAGCTCACCCTCTGTCTTCTGCAGGGCCTAGTTGCTCTCATTGAAAGTTTAAATTCATTGATGGATCCAGTCCTGATTATCTAGCAGGCGGGCATTCTTGTCCCTTAACCACTCAATCTCCCTAAGTAGGCCCTGGGTGGCGGTGAAATAGATCACAGAAAGACTCTTCGGATGGGACTGCATCACCGAGTTGAGTACGTAGGATATGTCTTTGGAGTTTATCTTATCCCAGAGTTAGTATGGAAGGGTAAACCCTGTTGAGGGAGGATAAATCCTCTCCAACAGGTCATCAATACCCTATGAATTGATGTCACAAAAAAGGGTTTCTTTTGGTTGCTCACCCTCAGTGATGGGCCTCTTACCCTTGTCGGAGTCCCTCTCTTCCTTTTCAGGTACCTTCTATTTTTTCCTGTGACCCTCAGAATTCTTTTTCTTTCTTTTGGGTTCAAGATTGGCTGAGGTGTTTCCCCTAAGGATTGAGATGACTGCAGCCTTCTGAAGTTGGGGGGTGACTTGATTCTCTCTAGATACGCTGGTGTTCATACTGGCAACCACATATTCCAAAGTTGGTTGAGTGCGTTCCCGCCCATATGTCTTGACAAAATTATAAGTTAAAAGGTTACAACTAATATAGTGAAAACTGATATTAAAAGAAAAGAAGAAGGATAAATACCCAAACGGGTGTGGTACTCTCTCCGCGTCTCCTTGGTGCTAATTAGAGAGCGGTACGTTAAGGGAGCACCCCAGGAAATTTTATGAAGGGCATACACCACGGCCTTGATGCCTTCACTAAGTTGGCGCTCTTAGATAACATACGCCATGCTCGCCAGAAGAAAATGTTGGTATGTCCAACCAGTGTGGATAAAAAATTGGCCTTCTTTATCCTTCTAGAAGGGAGGATTAGTCCCTTTGGCAAAAACATTAAAAACTGAATGTTTGAATGAGACACCCACCATTTTTGTGACCTCCACAAATGTTTCAAAATTGATGTCACTTTGACATCGGAGGTTGATGAAGCCCATGCTGTCACCGGAGTTACCATGTTGCATTACGCGAGCATAGCAAAAGAAGATGGCGACTGTTGGAGTGAAGCCAAGGTGTTTGGCGAGCACTTCTAGAGAAAGAATGAGACCTCATCCATTGGGGTGGAGTTAACTGGGTGCGGTGTCTAAAAAATTTAACACCCCCGTCTCAAATTTAGTGAAAGGAAGCCGAACTCTTATCTTGGTCAAAAGAAATGCATGGAGGAAGAAACATTGATCATGTAGGGTATGGCAAATTTGGTCTGTAAACTGAGGAGCAATCAGGGCAAAGGAATCTTTGTATTTGTAAGAATGCCTGAAGCGACGGGTCTCGAGCTGTTAGTTATTGTCAAATTCAGAACGACGGCTGGGGATTTCAAGAATTTCTTTCGAAACCCAAAAGTAAGGGTCATCCAATCCAACCCATCCGCCAGCATGTTGGTGTCTTCGGGATCTATCCTAAGAGTAAAAGTTCTGGTGTCCATTGTAACTGTGTGTTCTAAAAAACCAAAAGTCACATAAAAATCAGTATCTTCAGCATAGTAATGGACTACGCTGGAGTCAGTATCACAAATTAGAGATAAGGTCAGAAAGGGGGATCGGGGTCCCAAAAATTGAAAAGAAGGAGATGACTACGGGTTAGGGGAAATAATTATAACCTCGTCAGCTAGGTTAGCTTCCCTAATTGGACTGCTTCAATACCCCGTCCTAACCTATCTGCGAATGTTTGCTTTAGTAAACCGCCATCCAGATCGAGGTTCCTCAAGTGGCCATGAGAATGGATTAGAAAGAATCTCTATTGAATCATCCTTCTCTTGGTCGTTGTCAGTAGATAAATATGACATTACAAAACAATAAATAAAAGGCTGAGGTGAAGAGAAGGCTACCTAGGTAAACGAGTCTTACGATTTTTCTGGTATAGGCCAGGATGGAGTGCAAGCAGATAAGACAACAGAGCAGTAGAGTTTCTGCGAAGAAAATGGCAAGGTGAAGAAGCAGCTGCCACCACTTTCCCTTTTATAGGCTTCGAAGACGCGGTGGGCCAAAGGTAAAGTGTTGCAGCCCATGGACGAAGTGTAATTCAAAACGACGAGGCCCATAAAGCCAACGTCACTTTAACTCGTAACAGTAAAAATGTTCTGACAGGATGACACGCAAGTTAAATGCACCAACCGCAGCATGCCACATCAAAATTCCGTGCACCACGTCAGATTTCTGAAGAATGTCAAGCGACGCTCACTAAAAAAGTCTTAAATAACATTTAACTAACTCTAATTAATGATTAAAGGCTTAATTAAAAATACAAGACATCAGCTAAAATTTTGCACTACGGCCCAAAAGATTTTCAATACCAAAAGAAAAGATAACTCATTATTGCAACATTGTCACAATAATAAGCTAGGGGGCAAATAATCTAGTGTGCATACCAGCCCCTAAAGACCAGTGACACCAGGACGTGTTGAATAATAATAATAAATGCTAAAACTAGAAAAATAAGGACAAAGTATCTAAAAAGTCAGACTAAAAATTGTACCTCGGTACGGACTTGTAGACTTGACCTCGGTTAAAAAGCTGACACAGAGTCAGAGTCAAGTGCAAGTAGGCAATTAGCTTCTTAGCAAATCTTGCTGCATTGACAGGGGTCAAATCATAAGTTGCACCTAGGGTAGTTCTATAAATAGAAAGCATTCATTAACTCATACAAGTTACATTAATTACTCTTATTAATTACTCTCTGAATCCTCATTATTGCTTTGTTATACACATTATTGACTTAAGCATCAGAGACCCTTTTGTAGGTATAACCCTAGTGTGTCCCTTTAGTCCGGATCTTACTAGGACAAACATAAACTTAAAGGACGCAGTGTTCCCCATTGGACCTGTGTTTATAATATCGGACTCCATCGAGACGGTGTAATAAGAGTGAGAGAATGAACATTTGACACTGGTTGCAAAGGAAAACATTACCCTCTGCACACCAAACATAACAAATAATAATAATAATAATAATAATAATAATAATAATAATAATAACTACTATAAAAAAAATACCAATAATGTTAGGATAATCTTAGATAATTTTGATAGATACTAACAATACAAAGGATTATTTTAATAAGTAGTTTCATTAGTGTAAAATTGATCTATATTACTATTACAATAAATATTATAATAATTGTTCATCTAAAACTTAGTGTATTAAATTTATGCATTCCAAGTCTTCTTTATTGAAATATTGTGTATCAATAGTACACTTGAGGAATATCTTAAAGATACTAAAAGGTTCTCATGTGTCTATGAATTTGGATTGAACATGCATGATTAGTTACATACTTTAAATGAGAAATAATGACTTAATTAATCATTTTGGCATGATATAAGGAATTGTTATATATATGGAATTCTGTAGGAATCGTGAATGGCCACATATGATGAATCTAGAAAGAAACAATAATTTATATCTATATCTGCATTTATATCTATATCTATATTATATACATTTAATAAGTTATTTTTAAATATTTTTAATACATGTCAATTTCTCATGCAATATGATCTCATTTGTTTCTTTTTTTACGTGATTGATTTAATAATAAATATAATTAGTTATAAAAGGTATGTTATTTTGGAAGATATTATTCTTATTTGAGTACTTACACTGTTTTGTTACTGTAATTTTTATATTTCCTTTTTCTCCCCTTAAGATATTCTTTTGTATATATCTCTCACCCATTTTCATTTCATACAAGTCAGTGTTTGTTCTCTCTAACTTAATCTTTTAAAAGTATATTGGAATTATAACATCCTGAAATTTATTATTTAGTTAACTTTTATTAACCAATAATTAAATTAAGAGTGATAAATTAATTTGAGATGATTATGTTAATTTCTGGAATTTATCAGGATAAATTTCATGCAACTTCAAGTTACCCAATTGGTTTTAAAAATTAACCAAATGAGCCAAATGACCAATTTGCCATTAGTTAAAGGCCAAACTAATTTTCACTCTTTCTTTTTCTCGTTCTCTCATCTCTCCTTCAGTTTGCATGTTTAAAAATGAAAAACAAGAAGGGCCATTGTCTTCTATCACTCCGTGGCTTCACCATTGTAACACCTCATTTCTTCTCTTCAAATTCCTCTTAAATTTGGACAAACATTGAACTCCATCTCTCTTCCCCCTCCTCATGGCAACTTTGTAAAATTTTCCATTTTACCAAGGTATGGTTTATGACCCATTCTTGATTTTGGTTTGCCCTTGAAACCCCACCTCTAAATTCTTTAAATTAATGTTCTAAGTGAGGTTTGAGGGCCAATGATACTCATGAGCGACTTATGGATTTGGGATTTCTCGTTCTTTTGTTACTGTTATGTATCAACAATGAACCATGGTTGAATTTGGTTTCATTTAGTAGTGTTGAGCTATAAGTGTGTAATTTCCATCATTCAGAGAACCTTTTAGAGTTATTTCACCTTGTGGGCGGAGCCAGAATTTCAGAGTTTAGTGTCAAAATCAGTTTCGAGAGTCATCGATGTTGATCAGTAAGTCAAAATTACCAAATTTGCTATGAATTGGTGATTTTAGCTTTGATATATATATATGGTAATGTTTGAGTCATTAAAATTGATTGTTATTAACTTTAGGAATTATCGGCGTTGGAAACTAGCGAACGGAAAAAGGCTTAGAAAGTAATTGGATAACATTTCGAGCTTCAAAATCGAGGATTCCAGGTAAGGGGAGTATTAGATATTTTAAATGTATAGGTTAGGAATAGATTAGGGGATAATTGATGTTTAACTGAACATATATATATATATATATATAATATATATATATATATGAATGTGTTTATTTTTGGTATGTGTTGATTGTATAATTACCCCTTATTATGTTTGATTATGAGATTGTGACGATCAAAGAGATGATGTAAATATATGATAATGATTTGAGTGTGGTTACTTTTCCTATGTGATTGATAGTATGATGTATTGATGATGGTAAATGACTCAGTTTGTTTGCTATGCATTAGTGGAATTGAGGAAATTATGGTATCCTATAGTGATGTTGTTAACAAGCTAGGGTAGCTAAATTGATAATGAAAATAAAATACGATTGACATTTATGCATAGTATCTATATATGAGAGCTTACAAGATTGTAGCTAGGGTAGCTAAATTGATAATGAAAATAAAATACGATTGACGTTTATGCATAGCATCTACATACGAGAGCTTACAAGACTGTAAGGGGGCCTGTAACGCTGGCCCAGATGGGAGACCTGCCTTTGGATAGGCACAAACCTTGTGGTAGTCTCTTCGGATTCCACAGTTGCCTTTGAGTGGGACTCAAGGCTAGCCCACAACACTACCGTTGTCGTTGAAAGTGACTATCTTGCATGAGTAAGCAAGCAGTTTGGTACCAGTAAAACGGCTGAATTAGCTAGGAGCTGAGATATATTGTTATATCACTACTAGAAAAAACTGATTTAGCCACTGAAATTTTCTGTGGCTAAAACCTAAAATTCCGTAGCTAATTATTTTAGCCACCGAATTAGCCACAAAAGTAAGGACGTGACAAAAACCCCAATGGTTAAACCATTAGCCACGAATTTTGATTTTCCGTGGCTAAATAGCCACTGAAATGTTTCGTCACAAAAAGTAAGATATTTCGTGGCTAAAAATCGGTCATTCCAACCAAAAATGACCATTGTTTGTGACCAAACAATTCCGTAGCTAAATCTATGGCAAATAATAAGGAGTAATCCGGTGGCTAATTCGGTGGCTAATATGATTTTATTAATATTATATCTTGTAAAAATTCAATTGTTAATTCCGTGACTAATCATTTTCAAATTCAGTGGCTAATTCCATGGCTAATCATTTTCAAATTCAGCGGCTAATTTTGTGGCTAATTTTTTTCAAATTCTGTGGCTAAGTCAATGGCTAACACTAGTGCAAAATAAGACTTTTACACCAATTTTCTCTTCTCACCCGGTACAAAAATATTAATCTTAACACCGATTAATTCTTTACAACTAGTATAAAAACTATTTTTTTTTGCTTTTTTCTTTTTTCCCCTTTTCTTTTTTCTTTGCTTTTTAAACCTTTTTTAATTTACAACCGGTTTTTCCTCTTTAAATTATGTTGAAGTACCATCAAGTTACATACTACCAGTATTACACTAGTTAAAGGAAAAAGGTAAAATTTTGAAGACAAGTTGTTATAAGATCTAATGTATTTCTGAATTTAAAAGGTGAAACATCATGAAGACAAATAAGGAAAAACTAAATCAACAGCTTGAATATAGTTCCAAAGTTACAACTTATAATAAAAGAAACACTAAGGTGGAGACTGGAGTTGGTATAGTATTTCCTTCACATAATTCAGTCAATACTATCTTTACAGGGAAAACAAAGTTAAAGAAAAACATGTCTTGTAAACTAAAAAAAAGAATTGAAGGGATATTCAAGAAACTAAATAGTTAACCTAAGTTTACGATATTCAGCTTCTGTAAGCTTCACACCTTCAAATAGATATTGTTCATCTTCTATATCATCCCTGCAACAACAATGCTTTATTATTGAACTCAACAAGAAACTAAAGAACAAACAAATTATAATTTGCTCATTGTTAGAAAATCATATCTAACAAATAACCTTAAGAAAACAAAACGGAACTAGTATCAAATGATTCATACCTCAATTCTTCTAATTTTTTACTCCCTTTTCTTCAAGTACTCTTGTCTAGAAACCTTTATGCAGTGAGGAAAGAAAAACTGTAAGTAGCATGGCATACTGTGCTCAACTTTAAGCCACTGATATAGCAAATATATACGCATATATTATAGGGGCATATATAACAAGATCAGTTCTCATTTTACAAATGTGAAAACTATATATATATATATATATAAACCATACAATCTACATGAATGGTCAATATTAGAAGCTAGTTACCAGCCACATGATGGCTCAAAAAAGTCACATGCATTCATTTTTATGGTTAGGATCATACAACAGTTTTGATAGAAAGAATTTTTTTTTACTTTTGAGTGAAATGCTAGAATAAAAAATACAAATGATAGGAAAAGAAAATATATAAAATAATCCCATCATGTGATAATAATTATATCCCAATAAGCTTTTTACATATTAATTTATCCAAATAAGTTAGAAACTTTATACTGTAGTAAAATTAATCTATTATTCAGTAACTTTTTTTAGAAAAGTGGCCCTTAGCTACCATCTAAATATAATTGAAATAATGAAATTTAGGCTTATCAAAAGAACATTAAATTTATACTATTTCCCCGTAATTATTGTATTGACAATGTCATTGTTTTAACAACAAATATTCCACTTGCATCAACCACAAATATCACTTGTGGTCATAAAGATTCTTTACAAATATGCATAAAGGCTTACCACCAACAAGCTTAATATTTCCTTTATAAGTGCCTTCATAAAAATCTTTATAGCAGACTGACCACCTTTGAGTTTGAGAGTTAAATTATATTCCATGCTAGCCTAGTCAAACAAAAGCTTTTCATAAAAAATTAAATACTCTAGCCAAATACAAATGTATTTTATTGACATTTAAACTATTATAAGAAACATTAGAAATGATTAATTAATAGAAATCATATTGGCCGTAGGAGATATTTGAGATAATATAGTAAAATAATACTTCATCTTTTTTATTTCTAATCCTTAGTGAGATAAAGCTATTGTTATTACTTATGTTTCTAATTCATTACTGTAAATACAAATTCTTAAGTGGTAGGATACACATACCAATGCTCCTGCTTTATGAGCCATTCTCTTTGCCCTCATGCCAGTTTTCTCAATAAATACTTTTCTATTCTTTTTAGTGTCTTTTGCCTTCGTAATTCTTGATAAGAACATGCTCTCGATGGTAGAGGCAGTCGCTACGTAGGTGACGGTGGCTCACGGTGAGATCGTACGACGCTGTACAAGAAAAGGGAAACCAAGAGAGTCACAATGGCTGTTGGAGGATCGCATAGTGGTTTTGTTTTGTGGCGGTTGCAGCAAATAGGGAGAGGGAAGCATAGTGGCTCAGTTAAAGGGTGGTCATAGATGAGAGGTAGCGTTGCAATAGTGAGGAAAAGGCTCAATGATGGGGTTCGACTAGTGAAGGAAATAAGAGAGTCACGGTACCAATAGATAACTCAAAGGTGGTTCCGAGAGCTAGAGAAATCCAAGAGAGAAGATGATAAGATGAAGAGGGATGGCACGATGGGGAATATGAGAGCTTGGACAGTGATTTTGAGGATAAAGCTTACTACAGAAGCTTGATCGAGAGTGAGAGAGGGAGCGCTCAGAGAGAGAAGGGTTTCTATTGAGAGAGGGGGAAGTGAAACAATGAGGGTTAGGGTAGGGAAAAGAGGGAGATGAAATTTTGAGAGGGAAAATAGAGATGAAATTGGGGAAAGGGTTTAGATGAAATTTAGTAGTAGCCACTGAATTAAATTTCTGTGGCTAAACAAGTATTTTGTAGTGTTAGCCATAGAATTATTCTGTAGCTAATTAAAATAAATAATAATTTTTTAAGCATTAGCCATATAAATATAAGTCTGTGACAAATATACTAAATAAATAAATAAATAAATAAATTTTTAGTCATCAAATTCTATTTTTGTGACTATTTAAATAAAATCATAATTTATTTAATATTTAGCTATTGATTTTTAATTTCATGGCTAATTAAAAAATAATAATTTTTTAGATTAGCCACCGAATTACAATTTCGTGGCAAATATGTTCAACAAATAAATTTTTAGTATTTAAACAAAATATTTTTTTAATATTTTAGCTACTAATTTCTAATTCCGTGGCTAATTAAACAAAATCATAATTCTTTTAGTGTTTAGCTACCGATTTCTATTTCCGTGGCTAATTTTGCCTAAACTTCCGTGGCTAATTTTTCCATTCATATCCGTGGCTAATTTCAGTGGCTAATGTAAAAATGAAATTTTTTGCCATGGATTATATTTCTATGGCTAAATTCCGTCCCTAATCATGTGTAAAAAAATATTTGGTCGCTAAAAATAAGTGGTGGCTAAATTCAATAGCTAATAGCTACTAAATATATTCGGTATCCCATCATTAGAGACAGATCTGCATGCATTGCGTTAGAGCTACGGGGCAACCACTGTGATGTTGATATGTTGTGGGAAAGCTATTGATGTGCACTAAAAGTTGCGGGGCAGCCCTTATAATCATGAGAAGCTATGGGACAGTTATTAGGAATGATTGGTATTATTTAATGGTATTATGACAGTATAAATGTGTGTTCATATATTAAATTAAATGGAAATGATGATGTGATGAACTAGATTGATTAAATGCAGAGTGAGATGTCGAATCTAGTTCTGTATTTCTTATTTAATATATATATATATATATGCTCACCCCGGCACCAATTTTTATCATATAGTGAACTTAGACCGCAAGGATGATTGGTGAAAGCTTGAGAAGCTAGTGGTGGATGAATCCTACTGTGGATTCACTTGTATATATGTTATGTATAACCTTTTGTTGTCAAAGCCTTGGCCGACTCATTTTGGATATTGTAAATATATGTACATAGTTGACATAGGTAGTTGATGATTTCACTAGAGGTCTAGAACTGATTTTGATATAATTTTGTATGAAGTGATAATATAGTTGTATACGATGATGTGAATGAATTATGAAGCTTGTGGCCAAGAACTGTGGATTGATGATGAAATGAATTGAGATTGCATATAGGCAGGGAATTATGTTTATTAATTGCATATAAGATGTTGAATTTGATAGAAATATATTGGTACTATTATAGTTGATGAATGTCTTATTGTTTCATTGCAAATTATGCATAATTAGGATTGGGATGGGTCAAAATGAGATCTGTGAGGCTTTAGAACATCTGGATAGGCTTAGTAACTTATAATTGGTGTTTAATGGTTATTAGAATTGGAATGGACTAATTCCAATAAGATTTGATAAGTCAAGTTACTTGTTAATGGCCTATAATGGCTTAATTACATTTTCACGCATAATTTGTTCATTTTTTTGGAATTTGAAGTGTGGCCAGTTTCCACAAATCATAAATGATGTGTTTTAGGTGGTGTCCAAGTTTGGTAGTGTTTGGAGGCCATTTGGGGAAGTTAGGGTATGTGAAAGTTGAACTGGAGGCCAATTTCCTACATAATTTTGCATTCTGTCATGCTAGTAATCGATTATCAAAGGTGCTATAATTGATTACCATAGAGCAGAAGTGTAGGATTATGCAGGAAGCTCACAGGTAATCGATTACACAGATCTCGGTAATCGAGTACCAGACATACCTTGATATTGGAATCCTATTTTTAACTGCTGTAATCGATTATAGGACTTGGTGTAATTCATTACATAACACATCAAGACCTCAATGACTTACTAATCGTATTCAAACTCCACCTAATTCTTTTCTAAACCCTCTAAGGTTGGTGAACCCATTGTTTGGGAATTCTGAGTGGCCAATTTGGGTTCGTAATTAATCGAAAAAATTTTCTTTGGATTTTTAATTAATTAAGTATTAGGTGTACACATTTTTATTGGTATTAGATCAAACTTTGAAAGTCAAAGGCCAAAGTATGCTTACTATATGTAAGCGGTTACATGATATTGTGTGGAGAATTGCTATTATTATTGATGGACATCGTGAATAACCTAGTAAATATTGGAATACAATGTGATAAATTGTTAAATATTGAATTAATATTGTGATCAATGTGAATGATTGTATGCTCTTATCCTTTAAAAAGTATTGATTTTTTATGTTTATTTTTAGGATAAGATATGGCAGGTCGCCAGAGCATGGATGCCATTGCGGCCGCTTTCCAATGCTTCATTGATATACTTGAGAGGTAAGCTTAGCCGTAGGCCCAAAATCACCAGGGCTTAGATCGCTTCCTAAAAGGAAGGCCAAGTGAATTTCACGGCGGGTTTAACCCTTATTCAACGTATACGTGGATTCATGATTTAGAGAGGATATTTGGTAGCCTCCAGTGTACTGAAGCATAGGAAGTTGAATATGCAGTTTATATGCTCCGTAGTGAGGTGGAAAACTGGTGGAAAATCATGAAGGCAAGAATGATAGCAGTTGGTACCCAGTTAGTCTGGGAAAACTTCAAGGCATGCTTTTTGGAGAAATATTTTCTATATATGGTAAAGAGTCAGAATGAGCTGAAGTTCATGGAACTCAAGTAGGGTTTCATGACTGTAGAGGAATATGCAACAAACTTTAAGGATATCTGTTTGTTTTATCCTTCTTTTCAGTAACCTGGGACCGAGGGTTCCAAGTGTTTAAAATTTAAAAGTGGATTAAGGCCTAAGATCAAAAAGGCGTACATGCACTAGGAAATCTAGAGCTTTCCAATGTTGGTAAATAAATGCAAAATCTTTGAAGAGGATGACAAGGCCCACACAGACCAAAACAGCAAAGCAGATACTTCATTGAAGCCCCAACAACCTAGCTTTAAGAAGCAAGGAAAATCCAAGAGAGGTGGATCATCCTCTAAATCAAGAAGGCGTGATGGACATTCCGGTGGTCGTCCTAGGAACGACAACTGCTTTAAATATGGCGATGACCATTTTACTAGAGACTGTGACAAAGATGATGAGGTTGTTTTTACCAATGCAATAAGAAGAGGCATATTCGCCCTAACTATCCTCAAACTGACAAGTAGAGAATGCTAATGTAAACCATGGAGGCTCTATAGGTTGAGGCCATGGAAACGGTAATAGAGGAGGCCGCGGTGTTGGGGGTCATGATAACCAAAATACTAGAAGGAATATGAACCAAGGTGGGAATGCAAACCCACAAGCTGCAGGTAGAGTTTTTGCCGTAAGTGTTGAACAAGCTACACAAGCTGGTGATTTGGTACGAAGTAAGTGCATTATGAATAGTTTTTAGCTTTTCGTGATCTTTGATTCAGGTGCCACATATTCTTTTATCTGTGAAGAGTGCGTAAAGTGCTTGAAACCATTTGTTGTTATGCTGAAAAATGATCTGTGTGTATATACTCCTATGGGCTCATGTATGTAAGTTGTGACTAAATGTATGGATGTTGATATGCTACTTGAGGGTAGAAGATTTATTACGACCTTTGTGTGCTTACTTTGAAAGACTTAAAGGTTATTCTTGGTATGGATTGGCTATTAAATGATGGTTGACTGTCATAATAAATGGGTGATCTACCCAACAAGGAATGCAAAAGACTTCACAGTCTAAGGTATATCTAAGTTACTTATGCTGTTAGCTTTGAATGACGGGAAGAATGGATCCTAAGTGCATGAAATCCCTATTATGTATGACTTTCCTTGTGTTCCTGGAAGATGTACCTGGTGTTCCTCCTGAAAGGGATGTGGAATTTTCCATTGATTTAATACCTGTAGTTGAACCAATCTCCAGTGCTCCATATAGAGTGTCCCCAGTTAAGCTGGCCGAGCTGAAAAACCAAGTTGACGAGCTATTAGAGAAAAAATTCATTTAACGTAGTATATCACTGTAGGGTGCTCCAGTGTTATTGGTTAAAAAAGAAAGATGGCAATATGCGGTTATGTGTTGATTACCGCCAGTTGAACAAGTTGACGATAAAGAACAAATACCCAATGCTGAAGATTAATGACTTGATTGATCAGTTGAGGGTGCTTCAGTCTTTCCTCGGATCAACTTATGATCCAGATACCACCAAATCCTGGTCAAGGCTTCTGACATTCGTAAAATAGCGTTTAGGACTCGTTATGGCCACTTTGAATATATGGTAATGTCATTTGGTGTAACAAACGCTCTTCCGGTGTTCATGAATTATATGAACAATATCTTCCATCCTTATATGGATCGGTTTATGGTGGTGTTTAGCGATGATATCTTGGTTTATTCCAAGTCACACTAAGAGCATGAGGAATATCTCCGTTTGGTACTTCAGGTACTAAACAAGAAGCATTTATTTGCCAAATTGTCAAAATGTGATTTTTGGTTGGATAGATCCAATTTTATAGGGTATCTTATCTCTAATGATGAAGTCGTTGTTTATCCATCCAAGGTGGAGGCTGTTATGGCTTAGGAGAGGCCCAAATCCGCCACTAAGATTAAAAGTTTTATAGGTCTAGTTGGTTACTACAGAAGATTTATTAATGGATTCTCCAAGATTGCATTGTCGATGATAAAGTTGACCAGAATAGGTGTTCCTTTTGTGTGGACCCCTGAATGTGAGAGGAGTTTCCAAGAGTTGAAAGCAAAGTTGATTTCTACTCCTATGTTAGCATTAACTTACAAGAAAGCTTTATGGTATATTGTGATGCATCCAGGCTGGGCCTTGGGTATGTGTTGATGCAGAATGGTACTGTGACTTCATGAACAAAACTATCCTACACATGATTTGGAGTTAGCAGTTGTGGTCTTTGCATTGAAAATTTGGAGACATTATTTGTATAAATCCAAATTTGAGGTGTATAGTGACCATAAAAGCTTGAAATATCTGTTTGATCAGAAAGAGTTGAACATGGGGCAAAGGGAGTGGATAGAATTTTTAAAGGACTATGACTTTGATTTGAGGTATCATCCGGAAAAGGCGAATGTTGTTACTAATGCCTTAAGCCATAAATCCATTCATGTTGCTGTCATGATGTTGAAAAAGATGGAATTACTGGAACTGTTCAGAGATCTGAATCTAGTTGTGGATGTTTCTTCACCCGATAAGGTGATTGTTGGCACATTCCAGATAGCTAATGAGTTTTCAAAGCTGGTTTATGAACAATTATTGTCTAATGTTTATCTTGTAAAGTTGAAAGAGACTCAAGCCAATAGTAAGGACATCTCATTGACTAAAGGTTCTGATGGTATATAGAGGATTAATGGCCAAATTTATGTGCCTAATTCTAGTGGTTTAAGGAAGATGGTAATTGATGAGGCTCATAGGAGCATGCTAAGTATCCATATTAGGATCTGAAATTGAGTTTTTGGTGGCTAGGGTTGAAGAAAAATATGGTAGATTATGTTTCTTCATGCATTATTTTTTACAAAGTTAAGGTTGAGCACCAGAAGCCATCTGGTGGGCTTGTAGGCTTAAGATTCCAGTGTGGAAATGGGATGTAATTACTATTGATTTTATGATTGGTTTACCAAGGACTCGAGCTGGTCATCATGTTATCTGGATCATTGTTGATAAATTGATGAAGTCTGCATATTTCTTGTGTATTAGTATGAGATATCCATTGTAGAGACTAGCATGGTTGTATATCAGCGAGATCATTTGAATGCATGGTGTTACAACTAGCATTGTGTTGGATAGAGATCTGAGGTTCACTTCTCGGTTTTAGGGAAACTTACACCATGAGTTAGGCTCAAAGCTCTAGTTAAGTTCATCCTATCATCCTCAGATGGACGGGCAGTCAAAACATACTATTCAGAGTTTGAAGGACTTGCTGAGGTCCTACGTGCTAGAGCATAGTGGTTTGTTGGGAGTGGTTTCTCCCATTAGTTGAATTTATATATGATAACAGTTACTACGATAACATCGGTTTGGCTCCATCTGAGGCTCTGTGTGGCTGGAAATGTCAGACGCCTCTAGTTGGTTAGAGACCGATGAGAGTTTGATGTTGGAGCCTGAAATTATGTAGCAAACCACATAATAGATTGAGATAATTTATGAAAAGAAGAAGGCATCACAGGACTGACAGAAAATTTATTATGATAATAGGAGGAAACCCCTTGAGTTTCAGGTTGGAAATTATGTATTCTTGAAGGTTTCTCCTCATAAAGGTATTGGCCTAGTGTTGAAAAGTAGAAAATTAGACCCGTGAATTGGACCATATAAGATCCTGAAGAGGATTGGTTTTGTGGCTTACCATATTGCACTTTCTCCTTACTTGGAAAATCTTCACAATATGTTTCATGTATCCCAATTGAGGAAGTATGTTCCAGATCCTATAAATAAGATTGCTGATGATGATGTTGAGATTAAGGAAAACCTACTAAATTTGCTATGAATGGGTGATTGGTAAGTCGAACTTATTGAATTTGCTATGAATAGGTGATTTTAATTAGCTCTAAAATATATATAGTAATGTTTGGGTCATTAAAGTTGATTGTTATTAACTTTAGGAATTATTGACATTAAAAGCTAGCGCACGGAAAAGGGTTAGAAAATGATTAAGGCATATTGTATAACTATCCCCTAAAATCAAGGATTCTAGGTAGGGAGAACATTATATATCTTAAATGTATGGGTTAGGAACAAATTAAGGCATATTGTATAACTATCCCCTATTGTGTTTGATTTTGAGATTGTGATGATAAATGAGATGATGTAAATATATGATAATGATTTGAGTGTGGTTACCATTCTTATGTGATTGATTGTATGATGTATTGACGATGGTATATTGTTAACCTGGCGACGGCGCCTCAGCGGTCCGTGTCCACCACCGGGTTGTGTTAATTGGCAAGCGCACCAATCGTTTGTAGTTTTCGAAATTTAGATATCGTTCCACTGGGATTGAAAGTCCAATAACAACAGTAATTTTCTACTTACTATGGTAAATGTGAAGGAAATTATAAACAAAAGAATGATTTATATACAGTTTGTACAATATTCACAAGATAGCATAGTTGAGTGATTCATAAAATAAAAGAAAATAAAAATCTATCTAAAAAGTTGAGTTGCAATTTAGAATAGGTAAGATACTTGAGATAAACACAGATAAAAAAATTATGTTGGGAATTGGATCCCTAATCTAGAATAACAATGAGGAACTCAAGACATGCATATTTAATCATCAAGTTTCATGTCATTGCAGCTTAAAATCATTATAACCGATCCCTCGTGATATAAATTCTAAGAATTCACCGTAAAGTCCGATCCCTCGTGAGCTTTCTCAGTAAAAACTTGCATTAAGATCTGGCCTTATGGCAACAATGGTTAACAACCCCTATAGAATTGAGATACCAAGGGTATTCCAACTTTTTACTTTCGTCAAAACAAGTTTCAATACGGCATAAATAATCATTCTCCCGTTTGACATTTATACTAATAAAACCAGTTTCGATACACATGAAAATCATTCTCCCGTTTGACGTTCATATTAATAAAAGGTTGAGATACTAACATGGACTTGAATCATAAACATGCAGAGGTCGAATTCACAACATTATACTCAATAGATTAGTTCACCAATTCCAACATAAACAAATTAGTTACACATGGTAAAGGTAAAAACAACACTTACAGAGTTTGACATTACGAAGACGATGGAACTTCACGATACAACGATCACAATACACCGAAACACACTCAAGTATCTAGAAAACTATTCTAGAACTACAACTCACAAAAGAAGTACTCAAAGTCGAGCACAAGAGAGAAGAGAAGAGATTGCTGTGTATGGAATGGGATGTGTTGAATGGTGTTGGATGGCCCTATTTATAGGGCTGAGCAAGGGTGCTGACGCTACGCGTCAGACCCCTGACTCAGCTTCCATTAAACAGCTGATAATGGCCACTTCAAATAATTAATTTTGATCATGCTTGGCCACATGGACATGTCTCCACCGAGTTTTGGCCATTTATGCTGATTGGGGTGGCCCTTGGGCTGAGTGGAGTGCCCATTATTGGGTCCAAGTGGGGTGGTTGGCCAAAAGTGGGAGTGGAGACCACGCAGCACTGACGCTACGCGTGGCTGTGATGCGTAGCGTCAGCATCAAAAATAGCTTTTGATGCTACGCGTGGGGTGAGGCTACACGTCAGCTCCTTCAGTGCAATTTTCTCTTGATTTCTTAATTTTTCACTGCAAAACTAGAGAAAATTGATCAAGGGCAGATTATTTCCAACAACATCCATTTATTGAATTTAAATCCTAATTTTCTAACAAATTAAACTAATTTTTATAATTTTTATGAAATTTTTATTTAAGTTTTTATTGAAAATTTGAGGACTAACAAATACCCCCAACTTGAGACATTGCTCGTCCTTGAGCAAGAGAGAAAAATAAGAAAAATAAAAATTTGAAATCAAATTTTTAAGTTAGTCCGAAAATTTACCACAAAAAATAATTACACAATTTTAACTATTTTGTAATAATCAGAAACTGATATCAAATATAACAAAGGTTTAATGATAAAAGTGTTTACAATATTCTATTAACAATCAAGCAGAATTTCAGGCTTACCTCACAAGTGTTTATCTCTATACAATTGGTAACCTGTTTCACTCAATCAATCATAAAATCAAACAAATTTAACTTTGTTTGTCATCTAATCAATGGTTATTTATACCGAGTTAATTCGAAAATCACAAGGTCTTTTCACGGGTTGTAATGAGGCTTGGCTTACAAGAATTAATGGTTTTTCTTGGAATTCAAAAACCTGAAATCATAAAAGAGCATTTTCATAATTTTTAGGCTTTTCTCTTGACCCAAACTTCTCATTTTTTTTATTTTATTGATGAAAAATAAATACCCCCAACTTGATTCTTTTCACTATTTTTGACTTTTCTTTTCCATATTCTATTTTTTTGAAAAGAATCAAGTTGCTCATTTTCACTCCCCATTTTTGTAAGAACACTCAAAATATTTTTCATTTATTTCAACTGCTCTTTTAATCAATCAAGTATAGGGAATGGTTAAAACAAAATTAGGTTTTTAAGGGTACCAAAGAATTTTATTTTTAGGCTCAAATTGGCTTTGCAAAGGATAAAAGACTTTTTACCAAGGTAAGCTGTTTGGCCCAAGGTTTCGTTTCACCAATAAATATGCCTTGATCATTTTTCCGAATTCTCTGTACAACAACACAAATCACAGATTAAAACAAAATCAATTCGTATTGAAAATATGTCGATTAAACCCTCAAGTGTTTAAAAAGATCTCTCAACTCACCGGGTTATTGAAATTTGCTTGATGGTTAATAAACTTATTGTAATTAAATTTATCAAAATTCCTAAGTTATAAAGAAATTGATAATTGATTTTACAAAATTGGTTTTATTGTGTAAAAACTCTAAGTGTATAAACTAACTTACTAACAAAAATTGATTGATGATTTTTTTTTTATATTAACAACATAAAAAAATAAAGAGAAAAGAATGGGTTGCCTCCCATTGAGCGCTAGATTTAATGTCTCCAGCCTGACATTCCTGCATTAATCAGGTGGTCTCCCAGTATTCATTGAGGAATCACATGTCTTCTTCTTCCTTCTTCTTCTTTTCCGATGCTTAATTACCTGTTTTTCATCTTTCAAAGCATCGGTTAATTTAAAACAATTTAATTGATTGGGAAGAGGTATACCTGGTTCGGTTGAAAGGTAAACTTTTGCCTCATTACTTATCCTGAGGTGTTCATGAGCACTGAAGCTTACCTCTTCTTCATAAACTTTGACTGCAACCGTACTTAAAATCAACATCTACTCTGATTCTTGCAGTCTTCATGAAAGGTCTTCCTAGGATCAGGGGGATCTCAGTATCCTCCTTCATATCCAGCACCACAAAGTCAACCTTGAAGTGGTACTTGTCAACCTTTATCAACACATCTTCCACAATCCCAAAAGGCTTTTTGACAGAGCGATCTGCAAACTGTAATTCTGTCATTGCTTCCTTTAGCTCATATTCACCAATGCGCTTTATTAAATCTAAGGGCATCAAGTTAATGTTAGCCCCTAAATCTAATAACGCATTCCTGATGTTGATATTTCCGATTGTTACAGGAATGGTGAAACTCCCCGGATCTTTACATTTCTTCGGGGTTATACAATTTGTTTCTTGCTCTGTGTCTTCTTGCACATTTTTTTCTTTTTCATTTTTTTTATTTTTTTTCTAATTTTTCACTTTCTTTTTCTTCTTCTTTCTTTTTCTCACTCTTTTCTTTACAATCAATTTTTACAATATCAGAAGAAACAGCATTACATTGTTCCCTTGGGTTTTGAGTGTTTGCAGAAAACCCAAAACTCTTTAATTCGGCTATTTCTTTTGCAAGCTGACCCATTTGTATGTCTGATGCTTTTCGGGCAGCTTCATTTGTTTCTACAAACTGCAATAACTGTTGAATAGATTCCTCTATTCTTGTCAATCTTGCATTGTCAGTTTGTTGTTGCTTGAATTGATTGTTAGGAGGTCTGTTGGAAGGTCTAGTGTCCTGTCTCCAGCCAATATTTTGATTTTGCCAACCCTGCAGATAATTGTTAGGAAAAGAATTTCCATGATTAAAAGGAAAATTACCTAAGGGTGCTCTTTGATGGTTCATGAAATTGGCTTGCTCTTGCTCATTTCCACAGTAACCACATGGTTGTTCTCCCATGCAGTGCATACATGTTTTAAGTTGAGCAGGGGGTGGTGATCCTACTTGAGCAATTTGAAGTTTTTCCAATTTCTTGCTCATAACTTCAATTTGTTGGGTCAGTAATTTTTGCTGAGCCAACACTGCATCATTTACTCCCAATTCGAGCATTCCTGGCTTCCTCTACATATTACCTCTTTCATGCTTTGCTTGGCGGTCACTAATAGCCATTGATTCCAATATTTCTATGGCTTCTTCCACAGTCTTGTTCATTAAAGAACCACCTGCACAAGCATCTAACATCATCTTGAATTGAGGCAATAGACCATGGTAAACGATTCTTACCTTTTCGGCATCATTCAGGTTATGGTTTGGGCATTTTCTCAAAAGTGCCTTGAATCGTTCCCATGTCTCTCCTAGTGATTCATCATTATTTTGAGAAAAAGAGTGTATGGCTGTCATAGCTTCAAAATATTTTGAAGGAGAATAAAATCTTTCCAAAAATTTTCTTTCAACATCGGACCAGTTTGCAAAACTACCCGGTGGACAAGATTTAAACCATTCTTTTGCTTTCCCAATCAATGAAAAAGGAAAAAGTCTCATGTAAACAGACTCTTCTTGATTAGGTTCAAAACCAATTGTACTGCATAACTCATAAAAAACAGTTAAATGTTCATATGGTTCTTCATGATTTAAACCAGCAAATTGGTTGTTTTGAATTATGTTTAAAGTGGCAGGTTTAATTTCCACTGGTAAAACTGGTCCTTGAAACATTCCCAAAACTCGGGGTGGACCATTTATAGCAGCAAACTGTCCCAAAGTTCTCCTTTCAGCAGCCATATTTGAATTTTCAAAAATTTTCGAAGTAGAAGAAGAATTAGTTTGTGTTTTAGATTTCAAAGACTTGATTTTCTTTACAAACTTTTCTATCTCAGGATCAAAATAAATTTTACCTGCGTAGATTGAGTTTGCATACACAAACTAGACAAAGAAAGTTAGTGTAACAATGATAAAAAATAAAAAAAAAATTATTTAAGGTAAAAAAAATATTTACCACGGTAATTAAAATTTTACTGTTTTACTGAAACAATTCAATCCCCGGCAACGGCGCCAGAAAACTTGTTAACCCGGCGACGGCGCCTCAGCGGTCCGTGTCCACCACCGGGTTGTGTTAATTGGCAAGCGCACCAATCGTTTGTAGTTTTCGAAATTTAGATATCGTTCCACTGGGATTGAAAGTCCAATAACAACAGTAATTTTCTACTTACTATGGTAAATGTGAAGGAAATTATAAACAAAAGAATGATTTATATACAGTTTGTACAATATTCACAAGATAGCATAGTTGAGTGATTCATAAAATAAAAGAAAATAAAAATCTATCTAAAAAGTTGAGTTGCAATTTAGAATAGGTAAGATACTTGAGATAAACACAGATAAACAAATTATGTTGGAAATTGGATCCCTAATCTAGAATAACAATGAGGAACTCAAGACATGCATATTTAATCATCAAGTTTCATGTCATTGCAGCTTAAAATCATTATAACCGATCCCTCGTGATATAAATTCTAAGAATTCACCGTAAAGTCCGATCCCTCGTGAGCTTTCTCAGTAAAAACTTGCATTAAGATCTGGCCTTATGGCAACAATGGTTAACAACCCCTATAGAATTGAGATACCAAGGGTATTCCAACTTTTTACTTTCGTCAAAACAAGTTTCAATACGGCATAAATAATCATTCTCCCGTTTGACATTTATACTAATAAAACCAGTTTCGATACACATGAAAATCATTCTCCCGTTTGACGTTCATATTAATAAAAGGTTGAGATACTAACATGGACTTGAATCATAAACATGCAGAGGTCGAATTCACAACATTATACTCAATAGATTAGTTCACCAATTCCAACATAAACAAATTAGTTACACATGGTAAAGGTAAAAACAACACTTACAGAGTTTGACATTACGAAGACGATGGAACTTCACGATACAACGATCACAATACACCGAAACACACTCAAGTATCTAGAAAACTATTCTAGAACTACAACTCACAAAAGAAGTACTCAAAGTCGAGCACAAGAGAGAAGAGAAGAGATTGCTGTGTATGGAATGGGATGTGTTAAATGGTGTTGGATGGCCTTATTTATAGGGCTGAGCAAGGGTGCTGACGCTACGCGTCCCTGTGACGCTACGCGTCAGACCCCTGACTCAGCTTCCATTAAACAGCTGATAATGGCCACTTCAAATAATTAATTTTGATCATGCTTGGCCACATGGATATGTCTCCACCGAGTTTTGGCCATTTATGCTGATTGGGGTGGCCCTTGGGCTGAGTGGAGTGCCCATTATTGGGTCCAAGTGGGGTGGTTGGCCAAAAGTGGGAGTGGAGACCACGCAGCACTGACGCTACGCGTGGCTGTGATGCGTAGCGTCAGCATCAAAAATAGCTTTTGATGCTACGCGTGGGGTGAGGCTACGCGTCAGCTCCTTCAGTGCAATTTTCTCTTGATTTCTTAATTTTTCACTGCAAAACTAGAGAAAATTGATTAAGGGCAGATTATTTCCAACAACATCCATTTATTGAATTTAAATCCTAATTTTCTAACAAATTAAACTAATTTTTATAATTTTTATGAAATTTTTTTTAAGTTTTTATTGAAAATTTGAGGACTAACATATATGACCAGTTTACTTGCTATGCTTTAGAGGAATTGAGGAAATAATGGTATATCACACAGTGATGTTGTTGATAAGCTAGGGAAGCTAATTTGATCATGAAAATGAAATACAATTAATGTTTATGCATAACATCTGCATATAAGAGCTTACAGGATTGTAGGGGGCCTGTAACGCTGGCCCGGGTGGGAAGGCTACCTTTGGATAGGCATAGACACTATAGTGGTCTCTTCGAATTCCACAAATGTCTTTAAGTGGGACTCAAGGCTGGCCCGCAACACTACTATTGTCATTGGTAGTGATTATGTTGCATGAGTGGGCAAGCAATTTGGCACCTATAAAATGGCCGAATCAGCTTGGAGTTGACATATATTGTTTTATATTGATATCTTGTAACAGCCCTAGTTTTAGAGTAAGTGCCTAGACTCTCAACATCTCTGAGAGTGCTCTAATAAGTCTTTAGTGGAAGTTAAGCCTTTGGCCTAATCCCTTGAGTGGCTATGAGGAAGAAGAAATAATGAGGAAAGCAGTTCCCAAAGTAATAGTAAGTATGAGAAAGAGGGTAGGTAAGATAGGAGACTAGAGATTGTAAGGAAGATTAAGAGTAATAGGGAAATAGAAATGTGTAACGGGAGATAGAAGAAAATAAGAGGTGAGTGATTGCAAGTATTAGTAAAATATTATAGATATTAGAAATTTATTTTAATTATTAAATTGTCGTGTTAAACTATGATTAATTGCTTAATTACCCTTTCATAACTTATGTTTAGATTAATAGATTAATTAGGGGTAATTAGTGAAGATTTAATTAAAATATATAATTATTATTAATATTTAATAATTATTCAAATATATATATATGTGCATATATAATATTAGAATAATATTTTATTAAGTTTTTAATTAATTTATAAATAAGTAATAATATTTAAATAATAAAATGTTAAGGGTTTTCCCCGGTATTATACTGTAGGGCCTAGCTATCGATCTTCTTTGGTAACTCGGCCTGAGACTAGTGCCCCATAAAGAAAACTAGTCCCAGTAGAGTTTCCTTGTAGTGGATCAAGGGTAACTGACTCGGTCTAATCTGACCAATCAGAACCTTCGATGTCACCTACGTTTTGTCGTGCATATATCTCAGAGTATCCGATGATGACACGATCAGTCCCTGGTGACTTATTTCGACGTTTTAGGAATATTTCCTGAAGAGGCCGAGACTTGATTTGAACTCTGTCAACCTCGTTTCCATGCTATCTCATTTCTTCAATTTCGTCTTAAAATTTAACCTACGCATCCTTGGTATTTCGAACCTAACTTTTTTGAATGAAGCTCGAATGGAATGATTCTGGTCTTGTTCACTTTTTTCAAAGAGATCTTCAACCTCTATTTCTGGTCTCGATCCCCAATTCTTGCTCCTTCGTGCCCAAATTCAAGGAATAAGTAAATTAACTTTAAAATCATGTCATTCGCGTTTTTACTCTGCGCATGGTTCACTTAAAAATTCGTAACTTTCTCGTATGACCTTCGATTTTTGCAAACCCAATACCAAAATCTCTATAACCAAATTCTCTATTTTTTGTGCAGACATTGAGAGCTAGATCTTCCTAGATCGGTACAGTTTTGAAGATCTTTAAGGAGCTCTGTTCATCGCAACCATGCTGACTATTTCTAGAAAAATAGACATATCACTCTCTTCCGGTAATAGAATTGCTTTGTTATTTTTGCTATAGATTCGTATCAAAGAACTCTATAAGTCTTATGAAGGGAAAGAAGACCAATTCTTAAAGGAAAAATTACTAAAAATTTATTTCTATAGCTCTACCTGATTCGAGAACAATTAGAGAATCCTATCTTCTTTTGGGAATATCTAAAGCTACCTATATTGGATCATCTCAAATGATATATCAAATTGAAGGGAAAAAGAAGATCTACAATTTTTATGTTGGGTATTTTTCAAGATTCTGCACTTATATTATTATATTTATTTTTAACGGCCCCAATTTCCGGTTCCTAAAAATCCTGCACACCTAAAACCATCGGGTAACAAATTAATTTTTCGGCCACCGGTTTCTAGTCAACCACCACCACCAGCCACCTCCTGGGGCAAGTGTCACCCCCAGGAGAGCCCACCCCACTCACGGTGCACAACTCACAACTCCAGCTCCACTTAGCATTTAATGCTAACTTACTTCATCATTACAATATATTCTCTTAAACACCTTCCACCCCACTTCATGTATCATTCTCAGCCAGAACCCAAAACCAACCTCTCTTTATTTTGAAACTCAAAATTCCAGCAAACACTTTCTTCTCCAATCATCATCGTGCACCACTCTAAAGAGTCATCACTAAGCCATCAAATCACGGCCACACCATCACCTCTTACCTCCAACCATCCAAAATTCTTCCTCCTTCTCATATCTCTTCCAAAACCGTGACCCACCTATAACCATACAGCACTTCATTTCCAAGTCTACTTGCATAAAATGGCCTTCCAAAAATTAGTTGTAACCTTGCCTTAAAGCTCTTAAAAACTGTTAGCTATTTAGACCTCATTTAAGGTGAGTTTGATCAAATTTCTTTCTAAACCTTGTTCTTGATTTCTTGGCCCAAAATCAGTGTTTATTCTGAAAATAAATCGGTGTTACCTTGCTATTTTAGAGGTCAAAACTGTGGCTGTTCCTTTTGTTTTAACAATGCATGCATGTTTTTCTAGGATCGGGAGTTATCGGCGTTTATTGGAGGATGATCGAAAGCATTTGGCAGAATTAGGCAACCCACCCTTGTTTCCTCCTTAAAACTGTAAGCTACTATAAGGTAAAGGGAGCCTCTTTTCAATTGATTGTGTCTTAAAATTGTTCCGTAACGTTACTCTAGTACCTGGGGTTTATAGTTTGAAGTTTCGTCACGATCCAACCGTCGGATTTTAAAATATGAAATTTTAATAATCGAGGATGATTTTATTATGTTATAAATAAAATTTAGTATTTATAAAATCTCATAATGCATGCCTCAGTGATCGGGCAACCAGAGGAAATTTTACCGAAATCGAAGCCAAGACGGAAGAGTTACGAATTCTAGAGTTAGGCGGGCTCGGTTAGTATTTCGATATGGTTGTATTATTTAAAATTTATAATTTATGTATCATTATGTAATTTGTTATATATTTGTCCGGTAAGCCCTGCAATTAGAAATTAGGTTCATCGCTAAGCGACCGGAGTCGATTCTAAGAGGACACATTTTTCGAAGAATTTTACCTAACGGGATGTTTTCGGCACTTTATTTTATTTAACCGGGTTTTCAAAGACGTCATTTTAAGTTTTTTTAAGATAATGAAGTTTAATTTAAAAAGTAGAATGGTAATAAATTAAATGGTATAGTGGTATTTAAAGAAATCAAAGTATGAATAATTATGTGACTAATGGCCTAGTAAATGCTAAAATATAATACTTAGAAGAAATTCTAATAATTAAATCGCTAGAATAAGTGACTTAAAATAATGGGACTTTCTTAAGCCAGATATTACTAAGACTAGATCTTATGGTTTATAAGGTTTAAGGTTATACTAAAAAGTTAAGTCATCAAAATAAAACTTAGAAGTGCTACAAAATGATAAAATATAAGTGTAAAAGAATTAAGTAAGTTAATTCAAAATAAATTACTAGTAAGGAAAGTAAACTAAAACAAAGAAAGACATTATAGTTAAAATAAACTAATGATAAATAAACCTACAAATCAGTACTACTTAGGTTAATAAGGAAGATAGCAATAAGTGAATAATAATGAGGATCAATAATACAATATCTAAATTATGGACCTTTTTAATAAAGTTCATAAGATCAAGGTTTGAGTGACTAAATTATTTATAGGATAACTAAAGTATATCAGAATATAAATGGTTAGACTGGTTAAATTAGACAAAAATAGACAAATAACACTTAAGGGAATAAAATTAGTATACTCGAAAAGAAACCAATATCTGAGTGTGAGACTAGTACATGGTTAGTATATCCTAATGATAATTAACACTTTAATTAGTAACGTTACTTGGGTGTAATAATTAGATAACTACAACTATAATAGACAGGATATCCGGGTGCCACCACTAGGAAACACTAATAAGGTAAAGGTGCGACTTGATCGTATAATTAATAAGTTATTACCAACCCTTAGTAGTATAACTTACTCTCATAATCAATTCATATTCGTAATAAGTTACAAAAACATACTTGAACCATAATACAATACAAACACGAGTAAGTATTTGATTGAACTTAAGAGTAAGACCTGGAAGTGAGAGGGCTATAACTTTCATAAAACAATAGTAAGCTTCATAAAACTTAACTTGAACTGTAAGGAGCGAATCTAATAGGGGTGAGTAGTAAGGAACAATTAAATAATATACGTATGATAACCAGATAGGATGAGTTGGATAAAGGATGGATGGACTGTTTGACGTTATTTCAATACTGATAATCTGTATAAATTTGACTAATGATGATGTTGATGATGTCGTAACTTTCTGGTTATACTATAAACGTATTTGTATCAATGTGGTGTGATAATGATGCATCAAAAGTAAAAGTTAATGTATATCCATCATGGTAACAAGTCCCGCACAATGAGAAGGCAAGATATGAGATATGAAAAGACATGAGTATGAGAATATGATGAAAAGTACCCAATGAGAAAAAGGATGATGTGCTTGGTCATTTTCATTCTCAATTACCCAATTCCTAAGAAAGTGATATGATAGTATGCATTCCTATGAGGTAATACCTAACCTCCAAAGAACTCAACCACCATAATTCTAGACTCACCCAAATAGCCAATAAAACCTATTCACCGGAATAATAAATGTGAAACACTGGATATTGAGAATGAAAATGAATCATTGACAGGACTCTATCGGTGACGAGGACCAAGAGAAAGAATAAGAATGTTTTATGAAACATGCATCATTACATGAGAATGATTGGTTGTGAAACTAGAGCATACACCGGGGTACGCTATAGGACATTCACGTTCGATCCCTGTGAATGATCTTGGAAGTTCAATTGGGTCGGGCATCTAATGGCTTAGATTCGCGCCCAATATAAGACAGTCTGTGGCAAACCTAATGTACTTCTACTAAAGACAAAGTTTATCTATGATCATGGAGAGCCAAGTCCTAGTATGATTGATATGATGAAATGTATCCAATATTGAGTAGGACATGTGAGTCCTTCGTACCCAATTATGTGATAAAAAGGACTTGGTGGGCTCTGACCGCTCTAGTCCAGAAACGTTGTGTACAGGGACAACTTGTACAGGATGGGTTCTAATAATGATGATTAGAATGGTTGATGAAATGAGAATGGGCCCACATGTATTCATGTGAACTAATAAGAAGAATGAATAGTTTGAATATAATAAAAGAACTCATGCATTGCATTACATAACATTGATACATTGCTACTATGATTGAATGACTGTTATGTTAGAATTTATCTTGAAAGTAATAAGGTTAGTTATGAGACTGGGGTGTGACATTTGGGAACGTTAGGTAGATTGAAAAGGTGTGATATAACTTAGAAGAACTAGTTCCCTGAGTGAGAGTACCATAGTTGTAATTGATTGATGATTGTGAGAGGACGTCAGAGATAATACCTTTTAATTTGTTTGGAAGGGAGTGCTCACCCTTACTTTTGTTGTAGACCACCGATACGTCTTCGATCTGATACCAGACGCGAGCGCGCCAGGATCACCGTAGAGGTAGGTTTTGGACCTTCTTGTCTACCAGTTATTCCTGAGGTTCCGGAGGACCGCCCCGATGACCATCCACTAACTGATATTCCTTCTCCCTAGGAGCCAGAGCGTCCTTATGAGAAGGACGTGGAGTTGATAGAGAGTACTGTGCGACGGTATAGGGATCCATCCTTTCCACCTAGTGTAGTGGATTTGGAGGAGATAACGAGGCATTAAGCTGCTATCGATTCAGGAGTTCTATCATTTCACCCTTTACCTCTTCCTCCAATCTGTCGACCACGATCTCCTTCACTGGTTTATTTACCTTTGTCTCCTAGAGGGGACACTGAGATAGAAGAGGATAAAGACCCAGAGGAGGAACCTTTAGGAGGCCCTGGATCTACATCGACGGATATAGTTATGGTTGATCCGTCTGACCTCCCACCTCTACCAAAGTAGTTACCACCCTCGGAGTTTCTCAATATAGTGGCAGCTTCAGCTTCTCCTCCTGCACCTGTTTCTCAATATATCCGACATGGCGATGGAGGCTCTTGATCCCCTTGTGGCTCCTGTTACTACTCAGATAGATATTTTCCTTGCAAGGCGATAGTGGGATCAGTCTTGTCGATTCCTCAGACACGTGTTTAAGACCTACATGTATGGGGGCACTGAGCAGTTCCTTGAGATGTCCCCTACAGTGAGGGACTTGTTGAGTGAGGCCTTCGACGCATACAATGAGAGGTACAGACAGTTTCCCTCCCCTGCACCAGATCAGCCTTCATCTAGCTCGGGCCCATTATTAGATGCTAGACTTCCCTTTCTATCACCATTAGGCTAGATCGTCCAAATTCTTCTTAGTGATGACTAAAGATTGATGAGTTTGTGTTCTGCCTTATTTTGTTTGTATATATAGTCAGGGAGCCTGCGTGCCCCTGTGGTTCTAGCAGGATGAGACTGATGATACTGGTATTTTGTACTTATGTATATATTATAATGATGCTACTCACCATGAGTGACGTTGTTATTTTATTTTTTATTATTCACTTTATTGTACTTGGGTTTATTTTATTGTGTCGTTACGATTTATTGCTTGATTTTATAAACAAAATGTTTTTTACACTTTTATATTTTCATCAAAATAGTAACCTCTCAGTTAAATAGAATAATCTAGTGGAAGGGATTGTCCTAGTTAACCGAGGATGTTACATATTTCATCATTAGAGATTGATCCGCATGCATTGCATTATAGCTGCAGGGCTGCCACTATGACATTGACATGTTGTGGGATAACTATTGATATGTATTGAAAGCTACGGGGTAACCATTATGATCACGGGAAGGTGTGAGATAGCTGTTGTGGATGATTGGTATTATTAGACAGTATTATGATGATATGAATGTGTGAGATATGCTTACTTGATGAATGAATTATCTGATTGATTATTAACTCTAGATGTAATAAAATAATATATATGTTTGATCATGTTTTGAGCTTTAATTTGAAATCCATTACTTTCTATGAAATACTTTATCTAACTCTCTCTTATTCAAACAAATAAGTTTATATGTTGATGGCATAGATTATGACTAAGATAATGATCTTTCTGATGATGCCAAAGGGGGAGAGATTAGTGAAAGGATTGGTAATATCAAGTGCATGATTAAAACAAGCTGGTATAAGTTACAAGATCAAGGGGAAGAATAACACTTAAACAATGTTAACATAATGAACTTAACTAGCATCCATTACATCACAAAGGGGAGAATACATTTAAACATTGATTATCATTATTTTGTGAAACTAACACCCCAAGAGATGAACATTGGTTGTCATCATCAAAAAGGGGGAGAATGTGTTTGAATGTTGAAACAGGTTTTGATAATGACAAACATGAAGCTTAAGGCAAAGACTTCAACAAGAAGAATTCAAGAAGTCAACATCATAAAGATCAAGGAATGAATGCAATATGTAACATCAATTGTCATCATCAAAAAGGGGAAAAATGAAATTGCATGTGCAAATATGCAAAGTAGTTTTGATGAATGACAAAGTATTCATGATGATAATAGAACGGTAAAGGTTCATAAACAAGGTTCAAGCACAAAGACAATGGCTAAGAACAAAGAGATAAAGATGCTTTAAAAAGAGACAAAAAGCTAAAGAGAAGGAAACATGAGCCATGGAAGACAAGGTGGATGTCATGAACTCAAATCATGAAGAACAAGCTTATAAGTTGAACAAGAATCAAGGAAACAAAGCATAAAGATCAAAGGAACAAGCCATGGGTCAATAAATATCAAGAACACATCAAAGACCTTGAAGAATTGTATCAAGTATATGTCCTAATCGATTACCACACTGGAATAATCGATTACCATGACTCTGTTTATGACACAATCAATTACAAGAAGAAGAACAATCAATTACCTAGGCTCTGACTTGAAGATAATCGATTACAAATAAGAAAATAATCGATTACAGAGCTTTTGTGTTGTTACTAATTGATTACATGGCAAGATACAATCGATTACAAAGTCTCTGTTAGTTCACTAATCATTGCAACCAAGTCACAATCGATTACCATGCTGCGCGACAGAATTAAAGGCATCAGGTATCATTCACAATCGATTACAAGGCACAAGACAATCGATTATCAACGATCTATCTATTAGCTAATCGATTACAACTAATGGCATAATCGATTACAGAGTTTCCGTTTGTACCATAATCGATTACTTGAAAAAGCACAATCAATTACAAGGCCTATTACATTGAGGGATTCAAAAAGTATTCGATTACAGTTTGAAGGATAATTGATTATGACAATGTCAGAATGTGGGAAAAGTGCTTTTTAAGTGGAACTCCAACTCATTTCTCCATTCCACTTTTGTACACATACTTGAGGTATCCGTTGGGAACATTATGCAACGGCTAGAAGCTTCCAAATGGCTATAAATGGAGCATGAATTCAAGCAAGAGAGGTATGAGACAAATGCACAACACAAGACAATCAACATTCTTCTTCTAGAGGTCTTTTTGTTCAACTTCTCTTGTATATTCTGCAACTCTTGTTCCTAAACTTGCATATTGCTTAAGAGTTGTTAGATTGTGAGCTTTAATTTGTATATCCTCTCTTATTGTTGAGAGTTATCATTGTGTGAGATTTTCATTTGTTCATCTACTCTATTGAGAGAGTATAATCTTGTAAACACAACACCAAACACAAGGTTTTTCATTCTAGGTTGAGTGGTCACAAAGGTTGGGGTTCAACCTTTGGGTATTGAGAGATTGTGAGATTGAGTGGGTTGCCATTTGCTTGTAAGGATTAAGTTCTTGCGTGTGGGACACTAGGAAGCTGCAATTGCTCAAAGCTTGTATCTCAAATCTTCAATAGTGGAATCCTTCAAGTGGGTTGCTTGAAGGCGAGACGTACACCGGGTTGGTGGAACTCGTTAAATTAGTTTGCATTTCTCTCTACCTTGAACTCTTTATACAACTGTGCATATAATCTGTTTGTTGAAATGCATGAGTTGAATGTTTGAATCAAAGTTGTTGTTCAAGTAAAAACTTAACTCTGCATGCCAAGTGTTTGATAATTTGCTTGAATCAATATTTAGTGAAGTTCTTAAAAACTGGAATTTGCTATAACTTGCCAAATATCTAGAACATAGTTTGCTATCAATTCTTGTGTGATACTTACTTGGTTGTTATCACTTATCTTATGCACACAAGCTGTTTGATAAATTGAATGAGCTGAATCTTTATAGGAATCATCATATTATTGATAAAACAAATCTAAGCACACCAACTATTTGATGAATTGCCTAAACTAATAACTTGCCTTGTTTATCACACATAAGGCTGAATATTGTCACTACACATCAAGTATTTCATAGTGTGATATGTGCATAAAAGTTATTGTCTCTTCATCATTGCATCATTTGTATATTACTAACCATTTTCAAGAGGATTCCGCGTGAAAGTTTGAAACACTCAATTCACCCCCCTCTTGAGTGTTGAGGCCTCGGCTAACAAGTGGTATCAGAGCTTGACTCTTGCCACAAGGCTTAACAGCTGTAGGAGATCAAGATGGCCTCCACTTCATATGATGCATTTTCGGAAAATGGAGCACTAAATAGACCTCCAATTTTCAATGGCAAAGACTATGCTATTTGGAAAGAAAGGATGAAAATCTTCATCTAATCCTATGATCTTAAGGTATGGAATGCTATTCAATTTGGTCCTTTCATTCCTAAGCATATTGTCAATAATGTAGAATGTATGAAGCCCATGAACTCATGGACTAGTGAAGAGGAAAGAAAGGTACAATTCAATCTTAGAGCAAAAATGCTTATAACATTAGCATTAGAACCTAATGAAGTTTCATGAATTATAAATTATGTCAATGCTAAAGAAATATGGGAAATTCTTGAAACAATTTATGAAAATGCTAATGATGATAAAGACATAAGGATTAGTACTCTTTCTAGTCAACATGAAGGCTTCAAAATAAGTCCGGAAGAAGAAAAGATCAACGAATCAGAAAAAGACATTGCATGTCTAATAACAAAGCACTCCCAAGATGATGAGGTATGTTCTTTAAATGCATGAAGTGATGATGATGATGATGATAAAATTGACAAAGATGAATTGTTAGAAGCATTTGGATAATTGCATGACAAATTTATGTCAATTTCAAAGAAGTATGCATGTCCAAAACAAACCATTTTGAAACTTGAAAATGATCTGCATAATGCTCACGTTGAAAAGAAAAGTCATAGAGTTCAAAATGATGAATTAGTAGCTTCAAATGTATTTCCTAGGAGTGGTAATAGAGATAAGGAATACATGCTTGTTAATAAATGTATGCTTCTTGAAAAGGAAAATAAAGAACTAAAAGAGGCACTTAGGAAGCTCACAAATAGTCAAGCATATCTAAGTGCACATCTTGAAGATCAAGAACATACTCTAGATATAAGTATAAATGGTCATTGTAAGAATCCCTTTGCACTTTATAAGGAAAAATCTAAACCCATTCTAAGTTGTACAAACCATGAAAGAAAAGGGCATTCAATGTCAAATTGTTTTGAAAAGAAGAACATAGAACATAATAGGAACCATTATAATTCTAAAGTGACTTATTTCTTGAATGCAACATGTTTTTATTATGGTCATATATCATCTAATTGTCCTATACAGAAATCCCACCAAAAGTATATAAGAAAGGTATGGATTCCAAATCAATCTTGAAATCCCAAACTAACAAGGAAGGACCCAACTCTCAAAGGGTACCTTAAAATTTTGAAATCTTGTAGGCAAACTTCAAAGTAATAACTTCTCATTGATGGATGACCAAAAATCATGGCCTAAGGAGATATCAAGTATCTCAATCTCCACTCCAAAAGACAAAAGAGAAGAATAAAGCAAGCCAAGATTATGATGACTCATCATACACTTAAAAGGTACCATTCAAAACAAGGAAATAGACAAGAAGTTTCAATGTGACTCACACAAGATGAATTGCACCAAGAACAAATCCAATGGACAACACTAAAGGTGATACAATAAAAACGTGTTATATAAGATTATTCAAAATGGCAAATCAAACTACCAAACTGGACAAACAAAGATTTGATCAAGGAATGCAACATGGATAAAGCAAAATGCCACACAAGGATGTGAAAAAGGGTATAAAACTTGCAAAATACCAAGGTATGATCAAATTTTCACTCTACCATTATGATCTGTGAATTATATAAATCATATTAACAAGTGGTATGAATAACTTCATCCCTGCTCTGATATCTAGATATAAGTATACATTGTTGAAAAATCTTCTATGTTACTGCTCTGATACCTAGAAATACATCAAGCAATATTAATAAAATGATTAACAAGTGTATCGTTATATGCAATGGTATCTAACCTCTGAGTAGTATCTATTCATATTATTTCAACAGTGGTAACTATTAAAAAGAGGAGATCATATGCTTAGAAAAATAAACAAATGGTATCAGACTTGATTAAATTGACCTACAAGTGGTATAAACTTGATCAAATTGGTATAATTGATTTCACATGTTAATAAGTGGTATATTTTTACAAGTGGTATCAATTACAGTAGTAAGGTGGAGCATACACATGAATAATTATCCTTGATTTCACTTCTCTATGATTATGTTTATAGCACATATGCTTATCTCTATTCTCTTATATGCTTACTTGGAAAATTATTCTTGTGCATTTGATGATGCCAAAAAGGGAGAAAAATTATGTGTTTATTTGCTTATCATAATTGAGGAAATTACTTGCTTACTTATATTTAACTTATTTACAAATGTGCAAGTAATGATATGGGTGCTTAATTGAAAAGAATCATGTGATGATTACCATACCTGAAAATGATACCTACTACATGATTAAAAATAAGTTAGCAATCAATTATATGCTTACTTGATGAATGAATTATGTGATTGATTATTAACTCTAGATGCAATAAAATAATATATATCTTTGATCATGTTTTGAGCTTTGATTTGAAATCTATTACTTTCTATGAAATACTTTCTCTAACTCTCTCTTATTCAAACAAATAAGTTTATATGTTGATGGCATAGATTATGACTAAGATAATGATCTTTTTGATGATGCCAAAGGGGGAGAGATTAGTGAAAGGATTAGTAATATCAAGTGCATGATTAAAACAAGCTGGTATAAGTTACAAGATTAAGGGGAAGAATAACACTTAAACAATGTTGACATAATGAACTTAACTAGCATCCATTACATCACAAAGGGGGAGAATACATGTAAACATTGATTGTCATTATTTTGTGAAACTAACACCCCAAGAGATAAACATTGGTTGTCATCATCAAAAAGGGGGAGAATGTGTTTGAATGTTGAAACAGGTTTTGATAATGACAAACATGAAGCTTAAGGCAAAGACTTCAACAAGAAGAATTCAAGAAGTCAACATCATAAAGATCAAGGAATGAATGCAATATGTAACATCAATTGTCATCATCAAAAAGGGGGAGAATGAAATTGCATGTGCAAATATGCAAAGTAGTTTTGATGAATGACCAAGTATTCATGATGATAATGGAACGGTAAAGGTTCATAAACAAGGTTCAAGCACAAAGACAATGGCTAAGAACAAAGAGATAAAGATGCTTTATAAAGAGACAAAAAGCTAAAGAGAAGGAAACATGAGCCATGGAAGACAAGGTGGATGTCATGAACTCAAATCATGAAGAACAAGCTTATAAGTTGAACAAGAATCAAGGAAACAAAGCATAAAGATCAAAGGAACAAGCCATGGGTCAATAAATATCAAGAACACATCAAAGACCTTGAAGAATTGTATCAGGTATATGTCCTAATCGATTACCACACTAGAATAATCGATTACCATGACTCTGTTTATGACACAATCAATTACAACAAGAAGAACAATCAATTACCTAGGTTCTGACTTGAAGATAATCGATTACAGATAAGAAAATAATCGATTACAGAGATTATGTGTTGTTACTAATTGATTACAAGCTAAGATACAATCGATTACAAAGTCTCTGTTAGTTCACTAATCGATTGCAACCAAGTCACAATCGGTTACCATGCTGTATGACTGAATTAAAGGCATTAGGTATCATTCACAATCGATTACAAGGCATAAGACAATCGATTATCAAGGATCTATCTATTAGCTAATCGATTACAACTAATGGCATAATCGATTACAGAGTTTCTGTTTGTACCATAATCGATTACTTGAAAAAGCACAATCGATTACAAGGCCTATTACATTGAGGGATTCAAAAAGTAATCGATTACAGTTCGAAGGATAATCGATTACGACAGTGTCAGAATGTGGGAAAAGTGCTTTTTAAGTGGAACTCCAGCTCATTTCTCCATTCCACTTTTGTGCCCATGCTTGAGGTATCCATTAGGAATACTATGCAATGTCTAGAAGCTTCCAAATGGCTATAAATGGAGCATGAATTCAAGCAAGAGAGGTATGAGACAAATGCACAACACAAGACAATCAACATTCTTCTTCTAGAGGTCTTTTTGTTCAACTTCTCTTGTATATTCTGCAACTCTTGTTCCCAAACTTGCATATTGCCTAAGAGTTGTTAGATTGTGAGCTTTAATTTGTATATCCTCTCTTATTGTTGAGAGTTATCATTGTGTGAGCTTTTCATTTGTTCATCTACTCTATTGAGAGAGTATAATCTTGTAAACACAACACCAAAGACAAGGTTTTTCACTCTAGGTTGAGTGGTCACAAAGGTTGGGGTTCAACCTTTGGGTATTGAGAGATTGTGAGATTGGGTGGGCTGCCTTTTGCTTGTGAGGATTGAGTTCTTGCGTGTGGGACACTAGGAAGCTGCAATTGCTCAAAGCTTGTATCTCAAATCTTCAATAGTGGAATCCTTCAAGTGGGTTGCTTGAAGGCAAGACATACACCGAGTTGGTGGAACTCGTTAAATTGGTTTGTATTTCTCTTTACCTTGAACTCTTTATACAACTGCGCATATAATCTTTTTGTTGAAATGCATGAGCTGAATGTTTGAATCAAAGTTGTTGTTCAAGTAGAAACTTAACTCTGCATGCCAAGTGTTTGATAATTTGCTTAAATCAATATTTGGTGAAGTTCTTAAAAACTGGAATTTGCTATAACTTGCCAAATATCTAGAACATAGTTTGCTATCAATTCTTGTGTGATACTTACTTAGTTGTATCACTTATCTCATGCACACAAGCTGTTTGATAAATTGAATGAGCTGAATCTTTATAGGAAACATCATATTAGTGATGAAACAAATCTAGGTACACCAACTGTTTGATGAATTGCCTAAACCAATAACTTGCCTTGTTTATCACACATAAGGCTGAATATTGTCACTACACATCAAGTATTTCATAGTGTGATATATTACTAACCATTTTCAAGAGGATTCTGCACAAAATTTTGAATTACTCAATTTACCCCCCCCCCCTCCTGAGTGTTGAGGCCTTGGCTAACATGGAGGTCATTTAGGGAAGTTGGGGTATTGGAAATTGGCCAGAAGGCAAATTTTCTGCATAATTTTGCATTCTATCATGTTGTTAATCGATTACCAGGGAGTAGAAAGACGGGATTATGCAGGAAGCTTGCAGGTAATCGATTACATAGATCCTCATAATCGATTGCCAGACATACCCTGACATTAGAATCGTTTTTTCAACTATTGTAATTGATTATAGAATTGGTGTAATTGACTACACAATACATCAGGACCTCCATGACTTACTGAATCACATTGGAACTCCACCTAATTCCTTTCTAAACCCTCTAGAGTTAGTGTGCCCATTGTTTGGGACTTCCGAGTGGCCAATTTGAGTTCGTAATTAATCGAAAAAATTTTCTTTTAATTTTTAATCAATTGAGCATTAGGTGCTCACAAGAATATGAAGAATAAGTTCTCTCATTATGTTTATCCAAATTAAATTTTATTTTAAAATTTAATTTTCCCATTCTTCTTTTAAATCTTTACGTTTTAATTTTCTATTGAGTTTTCTTAATTTGTTATGTGAAGGATTACAAACCAATATTTTTTTTGTGAACTTGATCTGGTCTGGACCGGGGTCTACGATCCGGTGTGGGACCAGCCACAAGAGTTAAGGATTGAATAAGGTTAAAGACCGGTTCTGTGTATATCTAGTCTATGTAATCCGGCCTCTCAGTGGGAGAAACCGGTCTTGTTGTCCCGGAGATCCTTCACACCAGAGTTTCGCGTTGGAGTGGGCGAAAGGTGATGTCACCTGCGGAGATTCTCCCACGCTCAAGTTAGAAGAGTGTATATGAACTCAGTTAATACTCAAGTAGTATAATATTGAGAATGAGAGTAAGAACAACATAACCTTGCATGCGTATTGGAACATGTTATTTATAGTTAAGTATGGAAAATGAATCGTTGGGTGCAAGTGGGCCCGTAGGTTCTGATACTGTGTGTAAAGTGTCAATCAGAGTGGCTCAGTATTCAAAGTATGTCAGGGGGTAGGTTAATTATCAGTGTACGATTCTGACATAGGGATGGAGAATAGTCACATTTTCCATAAATTACGCCTGCGACTGTACCTACTCCTTTCGGTGAATGAAAGGGACATATTCTACTGTGTAGAGTATCCTTCCCGTGATGACACTGAGGCAATCGGTTAGAGGTGACGGATGAATGAGAGCGGATAAGTCACCCGGTGTCTCGAACATTACTTCAGATGACCGATATAGGAGAGACTTGCATCGTGTATTTACTGACCAGATCATTACCTTGTGATACCGGTTGACCTCTAGGACGGCTAAGATGGCCTCATCCTTAGGACCGGTCCAAACCGGATAATCTTGGGGCCGGTATCCAGACCGGATCATTTGTCCCCTAGCTTGTGTGAGGGACTGTAAGTTGCTCATATAAGCTATGCTGTTCACGAGAGGTCTGTATGCCGGCATAACCTGCAAGAATACATGTTATGTTTTTACCTTCGCAATACTCGTTAACCGTTGAATATTGTCCCCGAGCGTTATTGAGTGATCGGTTCCGAGTGAGTGACTGAATTGGCAATTGACTCTGAATGAGCGACTCCGAGTAAAGTTGGTTCTAGCCGTGTCACCTGGGAAGTTCCATTACCTATAATCTCCTCGTCCTGTTCGGTAAAAGTATATGCGTGTTATCCGAGTCTTTTATTTTTATGTCGAGGACTCGTGCTTTGTCTCGAAAAATACCGAGTGATACTTCCGGTGGAGGATCTTCGATTGATCCCTCAGGGGAAGATTTCTGAGTGATCCTTCTGAGTGGAAGACTTCCAAGTGATCCTTCCGAGTGGAAAATTAATTCTCCTATAAGGATGATTAATTCTCCCATAACGTCCAGCCAAACCTACTAGTCGTACTCGGAGTTTGGTTCAATCATACAATCCAATCCTTTGACGGCGTTCAGTTTGATCATATTAACCATACTCGGAGTTCAGCTTAGTCCTACAATCCGAGTCTTCATTCGGGTTGGAAGTTTCTGAGTGCAACTTTCCCGAGTGGGGTATCTCTGAGTGTGACACCTCCGCGTGGGATGGCACCGAGTAGGACATGTCCAAGTAAGATAGTATCGAGTGAAGCATTTCCAAATGGGATAGCTCTAAGTGAAACATTTCTGAGCGGGATAGCACAGAGTGAGACATCTCTGATTCCCTCGTGGTATAGCACCGAGTGAAGCATTTTCCAGGTGAAACAATTCTGGACAGAGAAAGGCTTTAACTTCGGATGAGTACGTTTTGGCTAGAGATATTCCCGAATAAATAATTCCTGAGTGTAACTTCGAAGTGAGCTATTTTCGATTTAAAGAATTCACGAGTCAGACTTCAGTGAGATATTGTTGACTAAAGAATTCACGAGCCTGACTTTGAATTTGAAGTGTTTCTGAGTAAGGAATTCCAAGGGAAAGTATTTCCGAGTGAGGAATTCCCAGGGGAAGTACTTCTGGGCGAATTCAATAATAAGAATGACAATCGATTATTCCACAACGTTCGGCCAAACCGACTAACCGTACTCGGAATTCGGTTTAACCCTACAATCCGAGCCTTCGAATGGGGTTCGGTTTGATCCTACAACCCGTCTTCAATGGCGTTCGGTTTAATCCCACTAACCGTGCCTTCAATGGCGTTCGATTTAATCCTACTAACTGTGTCTTTAATGGCGTTCAGTTTAATCCTGCTAACCGTTCTTCTTCAATCAGTGTTGGATTTTACCCATTCACCGTTCTTCTTTAGTGGTGTTGGGTTTTACCCATTCACCGTTCTTCACAATCGGTGTTGGATTTTACCCATTCACCGTTCTTATTCAATCGGCGTTGGATTTTACCCATTCACCGTTCTTCATAACCGATGTTGGATTTTACCCATTCACCGTTCTTCTTCAATCGGTGTTGGATTTTACCCATTCACCATTCTTCACAATCGGTGTTGGATTTTACCCATTCACCGTTCTTCATAATCGGTGTTGGATTTTACCCATTCACTGTTCTTCATAATCGGTGTTGGATTTTACCTATTCACCGTACTTAGAGTTCGGCTTTAATCCTGCCCTCTAGGTCTTCATCGGTGTTCGGTTTAATCCTACTAACCGTACTCGAAGTTCAGTTTAATCCTACAATCTGAGCCTTCGAATGGGATTCGGTATAATCCTACAACCCATTTCCTGAGGTTCAGTTTAATCCTACAACCCAGGTCTTCACCGGTGTTCGGTTTAATCCTACTAACCGTACTCAGAGTTCAGTTTAATCCTATAATCGGAGCCTTCGAAATATGGTTCACCCAGTTGTACCTTCAAAGAGGTTCATCACTAACGAGGATACGTTGTTAGGATCGTCTGTCCTGAAAGTATCTTGTCACAACAGTGTTGTGCACCGAATAAAATCATAAAGACAATGGGTGAATCATAAAGAATTTTTCATTAATTATGGATTACAATACGAAAGAGAGAAAGAGAGCTGAGTTGGGGTTATGCCTCGTCAAACCTTCTTGGTAAAACCCGATCGGAAAAACCCAAGTAAGGAAAAAGAGTGCACACCGTCTTACCGACTAGCTATAACAGCAGAAGGCGTTCTTAGCTTTGATGGCCTGATCCCTAATCAATGACCTCTCGACGGCCCTGATGTTGTTGTTGGGGCATAACATTTTGCTGTGCAGATTCGCCAACCATAACTCCCTTTTGCTTTTCAGAAGTAACTAATCTTCTGATCGGAGTGGGACTATCGTCATCGCCGTACTCATGATACCTTCCCCTTCTCTCAATCCGATCTGGTTCACCGAAAGTCCCTTCTTTGAAAAGGTACTATTTGAGCTTACCCTCTCAGATCAGGGTCTCGATAGTATTCTTCAAAGCTTGACATTCGTTTGACGAGTGACCCTTTTGCTCATGGAATTCGTAGTATTTCCGAGGGTCACAGTGTTTACGAAGCTGGGGCGGCTTCCTGACCCCATATGTACTGAGTGTTGGCCATCTGATCTCCCTCAAAATTTGTTAACACTTAGAATTTAGCGGAGCATAATTGCCAAACGCATCTACTCATTTTTTTTGGTGCTGCGGAGTAGGGCTATCGAAGGTGTTGCCACCGAACGGTCTCTCCATGCGTTCCGATCTGGGCCTGTCCTTATCTCTCCGTTGTTGTTGTGGCGTTGGGGATTTCCTTTTCGCCGCTGTTGCTTCCAAGTGCATTTTTATGCCCATGTACTTCAAAGCTTTTCTTCGAAACTCCTCTAATGTCATCGGAGGACTCTTTGCCAAAGACAAAGCAAAGGCAGATCTAGGCTGTAAGGCTTCAACAATAATATGAAGCTGAATAGCCTCTGTGAGGTTAGGTACCAAAGCAGCCTCCTTGTAAAATCTCTTCAAAAACTCCTTAAGAGTTTTACTTTCTCCCTAACTTATCTGAGCCAAGGTATGAGAAATCCTTGGAACATCTCTAGAGATAATGAAATGGCTCTCAAATGAAGTCACCATTTCTTCCCAAGAGTCTATTGACCCCGAGGGTAAACTTTTGAACCAACTAAGAGCCTCCTCCGTCAGGGTTCATGGAAACATCCTGCACATCACGTCTTCATCGGCTCCCAGGTACATAGCCTCATACGTGTAAGCAACAAGATGTTTAGTGGGATCAGTCTCCCCATTATACTTTCCGATTGAAAGTGGTTGGGTTGTTTGCAGGTGTTTGGGGATGAGTATACTCATGAGCCTCCTTGAGAAAGGGACATTGAGTCGATATGCCCCAGAGGTCATCACTACCTGCTCCTTCCTCCTTGCACTGATTCTGTCCCCAGAATCTTGAGTTTGTTCTCTCTTCTCATAAGTAGGGATCTTAGAATACTAGAGAGTTGTGGACTTCTCTCTCACAAATACATGGCGAGTATCCTCCGCCTGAGACATCACTCTGTCCCCAGTTCCTCCTTTCTCCCTTCGTAACTCTATCAACTCTTCCCTGAGCTACCTTATAACTTCATCTCCAGGGTCAGGGGTTGCCACTGGTACCATTCTCCTTGAGTGGGTTGCTGGTGATTCGAAAACGAATCTCCTGTCAGCTTGTTGATGGGTCATATTTTCCACATGACCATCCACACGATCGCGTCCAACTCCTTCCATGGTTGACTACTAACTTCTGTAGAAAGTGGGGATAACTCTACCGAGTCCCACTGGGCGTGCCAATGATCTGGTCCGGGCCGGGGTCTACGATCCGGTGTGGGACCAGCCACAAGAGTTAAGGATTGAATAAGGTTGAAGACCGGTTCTGTGTATATCCGGTCTATGTAATCCGGCCTCTTAGTGGGAGAAACCGGTCTCGTTGTCCCGGAGATCCTTCACACCAGAGTTTCGTGTTAGAGTGGCCGAAAGGTGTTGTCACCTACGAAGATTCTCTGACGCTCAAGTTAGAAGAGTGTATATGAACTCAGTTAATACTCAAGTAGTATAATAGTGAGAATGAGAGTAAGAACATCGTAACCTTGCATGTGTATTGGAACATGTTATTTATAGTTGAGCGTGGAAAATGAATCGTTGGGTGCAAGTGGGCCCATAGGTTCTGATGCCGTGTGTAAAGTGTCAATCAGAGTGGCTCAGTATTCAAAGTATGCCAGGGGGTAGGTCAATTATCAGTGTATGATTCTGACATAGGGATGGAGAATAGTCATCTTTTCCGTAAATTACGCCTGCGACTGTACCTACTCCTTTTGGTGAATGAAAAGGACACATTTTGTTGTGCAGAGTATCCTTCCCGTTATGACACTGAGGCAATCGGTTAGAGGTGACGGATGAATGAGAGCGGATAAGTCACCCGGTGTCTCGAACGTTACTTCGGACGACCGGTATAGGAGAGACTTGCATCATATATTTACTGAACGGATCATTACCTTGTGATACCGGTTGACCTCTAGGACTGCTAAGATGGCCTCATCCTTAGGACCGGTCCAGACCGGATAATCTTGGGGCCGGTATCCAGACCGGATCAGAACCCTTGTTTTGTTTACCTTTTATGTATTTAACTCTACTTTTTTATTTTTAATTTATGTTTTATATTCTTAATCATTTATTTAATTTGTAAAGGATGCAATATGAGTTTATGAGACAAAGAAATGTTGGAGAAAATAATATTTAAGACTATGTATACACTAAAATTTGAAAAATAAAAATCATTAAGACTACCATTTTAGCTTTATTTATTTGTATGTTTATTTCATTATTCTCAAAGGTAGAAATATAGTAATAGTTAGAGGTTGATTTGAATATGTTACTAATAAAATATGCTCTCAATTTTATAATTTTTAAATATTTATGTATAGTTGTATAGTAATTATCATTACTATAAATATAATCAGTATGCTTTATTATAGTATATTATTAACTATATATAGTAAATTAAAATATTATTGTAATTATTATTTAAGAAAACAGTATATAAGGTTATATTAACTATTATTGTTTATATTACATAATTAATATTAAATATCATTTATATGACATATTTATGTATAGGACATTTTTTATATTATTCCAAATAAAGATATTGAGATTACAAAAAAGTATAGTAATCATTATTTTGAAAGTTTAATATTAAAAAAATTCTAATTTACAATAATATAATAGAGTAGGCATATATTACTATAAGTGAAATATAGTAATATTTACTCCCAATTAGAATACATTAATTATTATAATTTATAATATTTATTTAGAATAATTAGCAATTAGCTAAGATTAATAAGTATACAATGATTTATTTCCTTTATATCAATGATTCTTTTAAATTACAATAATAGTGATAGATTTTGTTATAAATTAATATAACACATTTTTTAAATCAACTAATATTACTTAAATATAACAATTCAAACATCCTAGTTTAAAGTTTAATGGCTATTTGTTGATAACCAAATAATCAATGTGGATTGTTAATAAATTTAATAAATGGGGTAAGTTAAATAGTGATTTAATCTGGTTAAGTTTAGGGTAACTTAGGGTCGCTAGATTAATTTTAGAAGTTTATCAAATTAACGAAGGTACTAAACTACTCTTTACCCTACTTAACTTAATTTTCCCCCTTCTCTCCTTAGAACTAAGAAAGAAAAGAAAAGAAATTCTTCTTTCTCCCTCTCCTCCAACCGTGACACATCCACCATCTCACTTCTTTGCCTTTATCATTCTCCTCACTTCCAAAGCAAGAACCAAGGGCCAAGCTAGGCAAACTTCTATTTCATCTCCCTTCCACACAAGCATGGTGCTATAGGAGTGTAGATTTCCATCCCAACTTCGTCAACCCCACCATTATTGAGGTAAGCTCCATGAAACCCATTTTGAGTGATTGATCCCAAACCTTAAATCCATTTCAGTTCTTTAAATCATGGTTGTAGGAACCATTCTAAGCTCGCGGGTATCATTGAAGGTTCAATCTGCTTCGTGAAGTCAACAGCAATTCAAAACTTTTGAATCTCCCTCATTTCGTTAAATTAATATGGTTTATAGTGTTTCGTGTCCGGCTCTTGCCTGAGTTCAATATTAATTAGTCTAATTGAATAAAATGCCAATCTTTGTTTATTTAGTTTACAAGTTTACAGGTAAATTTTTCACATTTAGATTTCATTTAATTTGTTTATAATAAGTATATTTCAAATTTTCCCAATTGTAATACGTTATTTAATGCAAAGATACAGAATTATTAATTGAAGGCAGAACCTGGGCGTGTAAACTCCCAGGTGTGGTGTACAAACGCCCATACTGCCATTGAAATGCATAATAGAGCCATCAAGGAAGCACATGGGCATATGGATGCCTATTCTATCGTGTATAGCGCAACATGGAGGAATCAACAAAGGAAACCAACGTGTGCACGCCCATGGCTAGTGTGCATAAGTCTACACGCTTGAGAAAGGGACCAAGGCACAACCACACACCAGCGTTAGGACGCCCAAGGTAGCAGATAACCATGTGGAATGGAAAAATGCACAAGGAGGTCAATCAGTACCCCAGCGTACAAACGCTAGGGCTGGCGTTTAGACACCCAATCACAGTAACAAGAATGCTACCAATAAACCAAACCAAGCGTGAGCCCACGCTAGGTGGAGTCCAAACGCATGAGCAGAGGGAAAGGAAGATAAGACCAAGTGCCAAGAGCAAACATAACTAGACCCAACTAGCGTTGGCATGCTACCACGGGTGTTGAAATGCCCACAAAGTCTGGTATTGGAACACCCTGACCAGTGTAGGAACGCCTACACCGGAAGTAAATTTCTAGATTTTGTAACATGTTCTGTACACTAAAATTGCCAACTTCTAGGACCCCTAAATCACTCGTTTTAAGTCTGATTGATGCCAAATTTCATAGACACCATATTTTCATCATTTTGAATCCGTTGGCGAAGTTCGTTTGCAAAAATTTGATCATATGATCAAGTTATTCAATAAAATTTGTTTTGGTCATTATATGCTTAACTCAAGGTGCAAAACTAATCAAATGCAATACAATTAACCATATGAACCTATACACAAACTCAAAATGTATATTCTAAGATATAGAGGAAACTTGGGGTGTCCAATTCTGTTGTAGGAATTTCTTGAATTCCTAAGGATGCCTTAGATCTTCCTCTTCTCTTCTCTTTAGATCCAAACCAAGAGGACTTCAATTTGATGAACAAATTCTGAATTCATGTGGATATGGTGCAGGCCGTGACATATACGGTGAAGTAATATAGATTTTTGGTAAAGAAAAACCTAGATCTAAGGTAGGAATTGCAAGAGAAATGAAGGAGACATGGAGAGGCCAGGGAAGAATATGAAATCACCACTCTCAAGAGCTTGAGAGATAAGGAATAATGAAGTTCACCATCTTTGGGAGGAAGCTAAATGATAAGAACATAGAGAATGAGCTAGGGCTTTACTTTTCTAGAGAGAAGTGAAAGCTTATCTCACTAAAAATTCTTAAAACTCAAATTATGAGGAGTTACAAAGGATATGAGGTATTTATACCTCCTTGAAAACTAAAATTCAGAATTGTCTTAGGTGGGCTTAAAAAAGCTTCATCCAAGGTCTAAAAACTAAAACTACATGGCCTAAAAGTGGCCCAAAGCAAGCTAATACCTGTACAAGGCCCAAAAGTGGCCCAAAACAAAAAATATGGCCATACAAGGCCCAAACTAAAAATAATTATAAACCTAATTAATTCCTAAAAAGAATTAATATTCCTAATAAAAATATTTACAAAGTGCAAAGGAATGGCCCAAAGGAGACCCAAGTGAGGCCTATGTCATGGATCTTCAAGGATGAGAATCCTTTTACCTTTAACTTTATGGTTTTTCTATTTTTAATTTTTTTTGTTTTGAGGTTTGGGAAGAGAGGTGGAAGGCCCAACCTCCCTATCCCTCTTCAACTTCATTTGAAGTTAGTCTTCCAAAACTTGTTTGGGAGACAAGGGATGCAAGACAAACTTTTTATTGTTATGCAAAAATGTGAGGGTATTGGTGACACCCTTATGGGTGACCTTTTGTCATATTACCACGGTCGACCCAATAGAACATGTGTGGCTACCATGGGCACAATATCATACTAGACTTGATCATGGCATGTGCCTATGGATAAAGATAAGAGAACTTGCTTATTCAATAACATCTCACCCCTTTCGTTAAGCCATTATAATTTATAAGGTCTAGGGTGATCAATTAGAGCACAACCAAGTTTGTGAACTAACCTTTGGCTAGCCATATTTACATAACTTCCACTATCCACAATGAGAGAACAAAGTTTTTCTTTAATATAACACCTTGTATAAAAGATGCTCTCTCTTTGTGTAGTGTCATCATCCTTTATATGGCTTCCAAGAAGCCTTCTAATCATAAAAAGCCCACCTTTATCTCCTAGGACATGTTCACTATCATAAGAATCACTATTTGAGCTATCACTAGAGTGAGAAGAGAAAGATTTCTTATAGCTTGAGTAGTGATCAATGCCCCTTAAAATCATGGTTTTCTTTGTTAGGCATTGAGAGGCAATATGGCCCCTTCCTAAACACTTAAAACATTTGATAGAACTTGTCCTAGAAGAAGGTTGAGTAGGGGGATGATCCCTATGAACCTCACTTTTAATTCTAGGAGATGAAGTGCCCACTTTATGCTCCTTACCCTTTCTCTAACAACCCTCTTTTTGTTAGGGGAATCTTTTTTGCCTTCCAAAGGGTTTAGAATCCCCTTCGTAATAAGAAGTTCCCTCCATTATTTGAGTTTCTACTCTTATGTATTGATGGAGATGCTCCTCAATGTCCACATTAGGTAGAAGTTCCACTTTTTTTCTTATTTTATAATTAAGGCCATGTAAAAACCTATGCATGAGGATTTCTTCATCCTCTTCAACATTGGCCCTAAACATAGCCATTTCCAAGGCTTTGTAATAATCCTCCACACTCTTGGACCCTTGGGTGAGTCTATTGAGCTCGGCCAATAACTCCCACCACCCTAAAGCATAATTTTAGAATCCTAGGGTGGTAATCCTAACTTTTTTTTCACTTTTAGTTTGGTGGGAGTTGAAAAGTTGTTTAACTTTCATCTCCCACTCTAGATAGGCTTCTATATCACTCTTACCATGGAAAGGTGGGACATCTAACTTGACCTCTCTCAAGCCACCCTCCTTATGAGGCCTATGGTCCTTATTATTAACTTCACTAATTTCATCGTGATGTCTATGTCTATGTCTATGTCTATGTTACCTACGATGTCTAATGGTTCTTTCTTCATCCTCCCTATTTTCTAGGTTATCTAACCTATTATTCATGGAATATAATTTTTTTAAGATTAAACCCATATGAGGAGATGGGGGTAGGATCTCTCTCTCACTAAATGAAGACATGTTATAATTCAAGAATGCAAGAGATGAGATACTAGTCATTTTACTCAAGTTATCTACCTTAAAAAGAAAAATAACACACAAGAAAACAAACAACAAGAAAGCACAACAATGAAAGCAAGTAAAAACAAACTAGTCAGTAGTGTAAAATTTAAACTAAGCCTAGCATGCAAAAACATACTATCTAACTAGAAAGCAAGTGAAACAAACTAGTCATACATGCAAAAATTTAAACTAGACCTAGCATGCAAATAAGCGTACCATATTATACTAAAACAATTAACAAACTAGCTAGGTGCACAAAATTAAACTAAATCCTATGCGCACTTACTCCTAATCAACTAATTAAAAACCAATGTCCAAAGTCCACAGTCCTTAATGTCCAAAAACAAGGAATAAAAAATATTTGGAAATAAAAGTTCCAAAATACAAGGAAAAAAATACAAAACACATAAAAAATTGCTAAACTATTACAAAAATTTCTTCTCCAATACAAAGGTCTTCCAAGTGTCCACCAAAGTCCATGAAAGTGTCCATCAAGCTACAAATAAAACACTTGGAAACTTAAAGCAAAGGTTAGCACAAGTAATATTTAAAATTAAAAAGAAATGAAAGTGTTTGCACTCTTAATCTCACAAAAAGTGTTTACCCTTACCCACCAAGCTCTCTATACTTTTTAGTTGCTTAGATCAAACTCTTATGTCAAATATCAAACCCTCTAACATGCTACCCAAAGAATGATATCCTCACTGATCCTCAACCTCAAAGAATACCAAGAAGTGAAATACTCAAATGACAAAACTTAGAGACAAAGAGACTAGTAAGAAAAGGAAAATTGGGAAGCTAAACCAAAGGAATTTTAATGAGACAAACAAGAACTTAACAAGAAACAAAAGCTAAAGGAAAAGAGGTGCACAAGAGTATAATATTAATGTGATAAAGTAAGAGAAAAAGAATGACAAGAAAACATTAAATGCAACAAGAAAGGAAGGCACACAAAAAACTAGCAAATTAGAAACTCTAGAATGCTTACAAGTCCACATTTTTTGTATAGTTTCCAAAGTCTGTTTTCTTTTTCAAACAAAAGTGCTCAAAACAACACAAATGGAACATTTAAGCTACTACACAAAATAAATGTAGGTGCTGTAACTTTTATTTATATGCAAGGGGTTTTATACTTATTTTTCACACTTTTTTGTCAAGAAAAGACCAAACAAATGCACAATTAAATGGACCTTTTAAGCTCTTTTCTTTTCATAATTTTTTTACTTATTTTTTTATATTTCTCTTATTTTTTCACTAAAAATACTACACCAAATAGAATTGCAAATTATTCCAAAATAATGCATAAAAGAGACTAAACTAGGAAACTACAACAAGGAACAAGCAAGTATTTTCTTCAAAATGATCAAGGCAATGGAAGGCAATGATTTATGACACAAAAGAAATTAAAATGAAGACAAAAATAACATGCAAAGAATGACATAGAATTTCTACAAAATTGAAATTAAACTAGAGATAACATTTCTAAAAGAAAGCTAACAACCTACAAATTAATAAATAACAAAATCCACCTTAAAGTGAGTTGGATAAAACAAATACAAGGAGCTTTTGGGCACTTTAATTAGAGTTATTAAAATGCTTAAGAATCCAACAAATTAAACCAATGGAAAATGCAAATAAAATAGCCTAGAAACACATGGAAACAAGCTCCTTAACCTAAGACATTAACTAGGAAAGCTAAAGACATGAAAACAAATCAACAAACATCTAATAGGCATACATATACCGCACAGTTTTGCAGCAAAGAGCAATAACACAACACTTCAAAATGAGTATAGGACTCAAATAAAGCACAAGATGTAAGAAAGATGCACAAAAATGCAAGATAAGCAAGGTAACTCGTGATGTAAGGCACTAAAGGTAAAAAAGTTGGCCCAAAATATTTTTTTTCTCAATTTTTTCTCAAACTTTCAGGTTATGTGGTTGAATAGTGTAGTAAAAGAAAAGGTGAAAGCACTTTGCCAAAATCAAAGCCAAATTATGTAGATCTAAACTTTAAGAATTGATAACTTTTGCATTATTGGTGGAATTCATATATGATATATGAAAATGAAGCTAGAGACAAGGAGAATGCAATATTTGGAACTAAAATTTCAGAATCTAAAAGGAAAAATACAGATCTAAAAAAAAGAAAAGAGGAGTTAGATTCATGATACTAAAATGTTGTAGGAATTTCTTGAATTCACAAGGATACCTTGGATCTTCCTCTTCTCTTTTCTTTAGATCCAAGCCAAGAGGATTTCAATTTGATGAACAAAATTTGAATTCATGTGGATATCGTGCAGGCCATGACATATATGGTGAAGTAATGGAGATTTTTGATGAAGAAATACCTAAATCTAAGATAGGAATTGCAAAAGAAATGAAAGAGAAATTGAGAGGCAAGGGAGGAATATGAAACCGCCACTCTCAAGAGCTTAAGAAATAAGGAATAATGAGGTTCACCATATTTGGGAAGAATCCAAATGATAAGAACATAAAGAAGAAGCTAGGGCTCTACTTTTCTAGAGAGAAGTGAGAGCTTATCTCACTAAAAATCCTTAAAACTCAAATTATGAGGAGTTACAAAGAAAATGAGGTATTTATACCTCCTTGAAAACTAAAATTCGAAATTGGCTTGGTGGGCTTTACCCAAGGCCCAAAAACTAAAACTACATGGCCTAAAAGTGGCCCAAAGCAAGCTAATACCTATACAAGGCCCAAAATGACAAATGTGGTCATGCAAGGCCTAAACTAAAAATAATTCTAAACCTAATTAATTCCTAAAAAGAAATAATATTCCTAATAAAAGCATTTACAAAGTGAAAAGGAATTGCCCAAAGGAGGCCCAAGTGAGGCCTATTAAAGTACTATCAAGTGCTATTAAAGTACTACATGAAAACACAACATCCCACATCATCAACCAATTCAGTCACATTGGCATGGATCCAACCATACACATTTGAACCTGCCTAAGACATCAATATTGCAATACCATAAAAATGGCTCAATGCCAAAAGCTCACCAATCAGACACATACTACATATTTCCAATCAGACACATCAACCTGCCTATGAAATTCCAAATCTCACTGATATATAGACATATATATGGCTCAGTACCCTATTCATCAGGATCACAAAATCTACTGATCAAATCTAGTCACCATCATCACAAGCATACAATTGCATATTTCAAACAATTACCATATGACTTAATTCATGAAACCATAAGACATACGATAACATTAAGGTCACTAAAATTTTTAGAATCATGCTATACACAACTATACTCATATATATATGTATATATATATATGTATATACACATACATATATATGCATCCTCTATGGCCAAGCAATGTAATTCCACCTCTGGATCTTCAAGTACACTCGGCCCCTACACATTTACTGAAATGTCCATAATTTAAAGGGGTGAGTACTAGTCAAACAATAAATAGCAATCAATAACAAGGTAATCACTTTAACTTTCTAATCATTAAATAAACATCAAGATATCACTTCAATAAGCATAATAAACATGATAACTATATGGAATCAAGATCAATCATCCTCAATAACACAAGCACTAAGGCTTTTAAGATCAATTCATTCATCTCCAGATTTCATCCAAGCATCCATCAACTAAACATAATTCTTAATACTCACCAATGCAATTCATGCATACCATGGTCATTGAAATCTTTTCTTTTAATTGTGTATAAAAAAATGAAATACGGATTCGTCTTAATAATACAAGCAAGTACCAAGATAACCCACTCAGTGAATTGTAGCATTATAATCGAGGAGCATCTGGGTAACCATACAGTGAATCATAGCACTATAAATAGTGGTACCCTGAGCAACCACATAATGAATCATAGCATTATAAGCGGTAGCCTCAAAGGCAACAAGCCATAGACTGCACAGTGAATCATAGCATTATATCGTGACAGCCTCTTCAGCAAATCGTAGTGTTGGAAATACATATGAGGTCATGAAATGCAATCAATGCATGAGATACAAATCATGGAACCATAAACTCAATCCATCATCATAGCCTACTCCTCTAAACCATTCCACAATCTCAATTTAACAATCATCATTCATCACAATTTTACCACAAGGCCTAATAAGTATCTCACTATTTTAATTTACAATATAATAATGATCCATATCAACATCACATATAATATTCCACCAGGGTCATTCATCATCAACTCATCACTTAAATTTCCTCCCTTTCAATAATAGTACAGAGCTAATCAATAAGTATATCACACTACTTTCAAACTATACATACATCACAAGCGAATTTAGTAAACATCATAGTTCCACCATATATTTGATTACACACCTATACATAATCAAGAATAATTTAGAGTCATTTAAAAATGGTACAAAACCAAATCACAACATTAAAATAGCAAGGTTTTAGATTATAACATATCTTTCCATTACCAAACAGTATTTAGAAACATAACTGCATACATGATCAACTAATTCTTGATCAGACCTATAATCCCAGAATTAAATCCTTACTTATTATTCAACTAGTAATCTCCTCATACGTTAAACGTACCTTACGTCGATCCCATGTTATGGTTTAAGCTTTCGATTACTGAAACACCTTCCATTTGAAATCTTTCACTATTTCAAAAATTCCTAAAATCCAAAGCAACGATTTCAATAATTCCAAACTACCTAACAACACACACTGAAGCCAAAATTATAACTTTAGATCACTAAAACACACCAAAGCTAACGAATACTCATTGGTAGAAGGTCGAACGGTCTCCGGTGGCGACAATACTTAAATGAAAGTTTCCCAAAATAACAAATAATTGTTTTAGCCATTCTAGAATTGGATTTAACATTTTTCAAAGATTAAATAAGGAATCCGCTATAGTTTTGAAAGATAATGAATTACCGATATGTCATTCTGCTTGCCGATAACTCTATGATACGTTTCTGATACTTTGACATTCACCGATAGCTTCTGAAATAATTTCCCAAAAGTTATTCTTTATTAAACATATAGAAAATCAACAATTGCATAAGATGGGAAATACTCCATGTTGAAAATTGAAGGAAGAAGGAACCCCTTTACTTTACACCATCCGATATGATTCTGTGATTTCAGAAACTTGTCGTTTCCTTCCAAAATTAAATTTTATATGCTGCCCAACACCAAATACATGAGAATTTAGCCATTACACAAGACGGATACATACCAAATCATGACCATGAGTGACATACAACAGGGGGGAAATGATTTCTCGCCTTCTAAGCTTCATTTTACAAAACCCAGGCTTCCAAACTTCAAGGGACAGCCATGGTGGCTCACGGTACAAGCTGGAAAAAAGGAGTGAAAATTAAAGTCAATACATGCAAGGGAACCCATGAGGGAGAAGGAAAAAGAGGGTTGCGAAATTGATTCACGCACCAATCTTATGATAGAATTTGAGCTTGATGGAGGTAGGAAATTCAGATTTGGTGACATACTCTAAGAAACCTGTGAAATAAAGAAGAGATAGTGGAATCAAACATCACCCATGCATATACCTTTGAAGATTTTAAAGAAAATGATAAAGAATTGGTGGAGGATAGTGGTATGGAAAGGGTTTGGTGATAAGGTTGAATAGAGGAAGAAAAAAAAGAAGAAAAGGAGGAAAATAATGTTCTGCCAAGAGAGAAGCTACATGAACGAGGGAGAAAAAATGAAATGAAGTTTGTTTAGGATAGTATAATAGGAATTAGAATGGAATTAAAATTTGGGTAATAAGTATTTGGTTTAATACCTAATTTAAATTAAATTTGAAATTATAGGAATTAATTAATTAGGAAATTAAGATTTAAGAGTTAATAAAATTAATTATTTGATTAGATTAGTGTAGTAATTTAATTTATTTTAACTAAGCACATACTCGTTAACTCAACTAGTATAATTCTAAATATTATTTTTCTAATAGTTCTCGTAATTTAACTTATTGATTTTAATTATTGAATTCCCCAATTTAAAATTTTTAGGATGTTACATTTCAAGTTCCCGAGTTGATATTAGGTTGAATTGAATGAATTTTAGGAACAATTGATTAATTAGGGAATGTCATTGTGTTTTGATATAGGCCATGTAACATCCATGAGTTTTCAAGAAAGGTTTATGGACCTGTTTGTTATGTTTATGTTTGTGGTTGTAGCCAGTGTTATGATGCTTGACGCTTGATGATTTTAAGGGCTTCAACCACTATATGGGTAATAGTTGTGAGGGTAGTGAGGCCCAATTTTGTGTTATGGTGTGATGTTGAGTTGTGATAATATGCTTGTGATGATTATTTAATGAATAATTGATGATTGAATCAGCTTAAAAGGAATAAATTATGAGGAGAGGTGATTAATTAATGATTATTTAAATGATTTATTAAGAGAAGTGGAATTAAAAATAATAATGTCAAGTGAATAAGTGATTTGATGTGGTGTCGATCAGTGACATGACATGAAAATGAAAATTTTAATAATATTGATAATGATAAAAGATTTTAGAAAAAAATTTTCTAAAAGACGTGCTCGTCAAAAGAATCGCACCAGAAGCGAGATTGGGGATAGGATTGAGCAATAGAAAATGTTGAGACTTTGAAGGTGAGTTGGATGCCATGGGATCTTTAATGTTTGATTTGGATATACCTTTGACAAGCATTGATGATTATTTTAAAAGTCAGTTTGAATCCTGACTCATTTATTTTTTGTTGAGAACCTTTTGAACATTTAACCTTGTTTTAGTATCGAACCTTTGTATCTGTTAGCTTGTTTTTGGCGTAACTCCTTCTCGTGATGTCAAAACGCCTTGGTTCTAGTTTCTAATTTTTTTGTATCTTTGATGTTTATCCCAAAACCTAGTTCCCTATGCATTTGGCCTAGATATTAAAATGATCTTATGCCTAATTAATTCCCTAATTAATTTATGCATCTGTTAGTGTTTTGGTCACCATTTTTTCATTCGTAATCAAAATTGATCTATTCTTTTTCTGTAATTTTCTTGATTCAATTATATACAACTTTTATGCAAACCTTGAAATTTAATTCCTTGTAGATTTTGCCCAGTTTTAATTATAAGTTGCTTCCTTGTAATTCGTTTCAACTCTGAACAGCCTTTGGTATTTGGACATATCTCCCTCGTTTGACATCAAAATATTTTATGCCTTAGCTTGTTTCAAAGAAGAGAAAAAGATCTAAAACTTTGTAGTTGACCATTTTTGAAAAATCCCATCCATTTAATCTTGATTTTAACAAAAAAATTGTTGTACCTGTTTCAAAACTTATTCGGATAACCTTTCGTGTTTTGGTCATATCTCTTTCGTCCGATATTGAATTTTCACGTGCTATAGCTCATTTTAAAGGGAAAAATGTTATCTCCATCTTTGATGTTGGGCACTTTCCCAGATTTCTATCCTAAAATTAATTATAAATTTGTGGTAATTTCCTTAATTTCTAACAGTTTTTCCTTTAATTAATCAATTAGTCTTGTCACCCTTTGATGTGAAAGCTGACCCAAGCATCTTGCAATTTCTTTTCAAATCCTATAGACATCTTTCATGTCTTGTCCCTTAAAATTAAGTTCCTTATGCAATTAATTTGATCTTATTGGTTATGTGTTCTTTTATTTAAATTTTGTTTTGCTCATAAGATTAAAACACTACAAAATTTAAAACTTAGTGTGCCTATTTCCCTTATCTTTTCTTATAGTACACACATACACTACAACCCCTATATATTTGCATTTTTCTTTCTAACCCTAGATTTTAGTTCTTCTTCCCCTTACTCACTAAGTTAATTAAATTTCTTTTGCTCTCCTCCTTTTCTTTTCTGAAGCACGCCGCTCACCACCACAAGTAGCCACCTTCACCTCTTATTTTCTTTATTTTTTCCTTCAACTTCTAGCACTGCCCTTCCCTTTCTTCCATCGTGGTTGTCTCTTCTCCTCCCAAGACCAAGAGCAAACCCTTTCCTGAGCCAAACCCGAGATCCTTTCCTCCCATGCATGTCCTTTTTAAGCTTTCAAACACCACATTTCTCTCTTACATGTCACTATCTCGTCTCAATCAACATCATGGCAAGGCTGAATTATTTTTCCCCTTTCTTCTCCATGAGGTTGACGACTATAAAGAAGAAAAGGTAGGATCTTTTTCATTCTTCCCACCAAGGCAACAGCTGCATTTGCTATTTGAGGCTTAGATTATCACTTTGAAGATCTTGGAATGGCTTGGAATGCAAAGTCAATGGCACCACCCTTGTCTCCTTCAAAGCCATGATCTATGCCTAAGGTAAATAGGAGCACATGGCTTGATAAAACTTGATCCATGTTGTGCATGTTGATTTTGTGATAGATTTTTCCTACTTGATACATTACATATTGGTATGATGGATTTTAAATGAGTGGTCTAGATGCATGTGGTGTTCAGTGAATGTGGAATTGTATGCTAAATTCATATTTAATCATGGATTGTGTAATTCATGTGTGATTAAATTTCTAAATAAGTTGTTTGTTGGATTGGGTGTGGTTGTGGAGGTGAAGTGTTTTTTAAATGGGTGTCATGTGGTTTACACATATAGGGAAGGATGGTATGTAATGTAACATCCCATTTTCCACACAAATAGAAAATAAATATTAATATATCTTTAATGAGAAATACTTACTATTAGTTAGTCTATTATTATCATTTTTTTATGAAATTTTGGTATTTATATTTAATTATTTGTTTTTTAAAATAATAATAATAAAAATATTTATGTATTTTGAATGATAATTTTAAAATGACTTAATTAGTATTCATTGATTAATGAAATTATATTAAGAATTTTAAATATATTTATTATTCACAACTTTTATTTTATGTTTTTATATTTATGTTTTTACATATTTGTGATTTAACTCTTATTAGAATTTTTAAAATAAAATTTTGAAGGAATTAGACTATGGTTCTTTAGAACTTTTTGATCTACATATTATTTATGATTTTATGGAATTTTTTGGAATTTTGGAAATATTTCAATAAAATAATATTTTTTAAATAATTTTAAATTCATATAAAGTGACTTAAAATTAAAAATATTTATAAGAAAGTGAATTTAAATTATAAGAAAATTTTCTAAGATCCATTTCAAGTAGACTTATCTAAAAATTATCGGTTTGAGTAGAATCTTGATTTTTACCAATCGTAAAAAAATCAAAAACGTATCAATAAATTTTTATTAACAGAAAATTTTAGATTTTTAAAATTTAAACTTTATATTACTTATCATAAAATTAGTGGGAACTGATATAATATCGCTAAATTTCAAAAAGGACTAATTTTGAATATTTAAAATATACCGAGTGAAAGGTTACTACTTGGCTTAATAATTCAGCTGACATTTACTATGCAAAACACTGTGTATGTACAAAATTTTCAAAAGGTGCACAGTAACCAGGATTTACATTTTAAAAAATGTACAGTACTTTTATATTAAAATAATAGAATGCATAGTAATTTTCCTTCCTATGAATACCGAAGGAATTCTTCTTTAGAATTCACAATTTCAGATTAAGTTTTCTTAATATAGTAGTGCTAGTGAGATAGTGGTGGAAGTAAGAGAGAGAAATAAAATTTTTAGAAGAAGATTCTACTAAAATTCTAAGGTAAGAATACATCTCTTTTATATTTTTTAGGGTTATATTCATATCGTTTTTAGAAATCTATTATTATACTAGAAATAATATTATTTTAAGTTACTATTCTGAATAGTAAAATACTATTTCAATAATAAATTACTATTTCAATAGTAAATTACTATTTCAATAGTAAATTACTATTTACTGTTATTATTTACCTTTACTATTCATGATTTACTTTTTACTGTTACTATTCACATTTTACTATTTACTGTTACTATTCATATTTACTATTTATTGTTACTATTCATGATTTACTATTCACTATTTAAAATTTACCATTTCTATTTTAAGTAGAAATGTTAATTTTCATCTTATAATTATATTAAAGTGAAATTGGTATGTTTTAGAACTCGGAGACGAGGCGCGTACAGACTTTCCATAACGAAACAAGATACAAGAGGTAAGGGGGAGTGGGATAGGAATATAATATGAAAAGACATAAGAATAATGAGAGGAGTCCCCTACTCCTTTAAAATTTAATAATATTATTATTTTAAAATAATAACTATTTAACTTAAAATTTATAATAAGTTTTAAATTGAGTATCTTGTGTAACTTGATCTGAATACCTATGCAAATACCTGGATAACCTATGCGAACTAGACTGAACCTATGCAAGGACTTGGACTATTATGACCTGTATAGACTGAACTATATACCTATGTGAGGATTGGACTACATGGACCTACATAGACCTATGCGAGGAATGGACTATAAAGACTTAAAATTAATCTTATTAATCTAAATAACTAATAAAATTTAAATTATATTTATGACTGATATTTAGTTGATTTAATTTGATTATAATTAATAATATTTGATTTTGATTAATGATATTGTGATTTATAATACTAAACTATGATTAATAATATTTGTGATTTGATGATATTTGATTATGATTGATGATATTACAATACTTGATTGTGATTGATGAATGATTGATGACCTTGTGATATGGAGTTTGAGCATATAGCAAGCATGACGGAAAGTTAAAACTCAGTAAGAATTTTCTTACCTTACTCTTTAAATTTTTATTCTAAGAGAAAGTATTTTATAATTATTTAGTCTTTTATTTCTTCTTAGAAATAATTTTCATTAACTTTATTTTTAATCTCTAGAATAAAATCTAGTATTAGAAAGAAGCTATTTTATGAAAATCAGAGGTTGAGATAATTAATTCTTGAATTAAAGAAAATTTTAGTTGTAAGTATTCTTAGTTAATGATTTTAAAAAATATATTTTCTTTTAGAAATCAAAAATTTAAATTGGTTTTCCCTAATGAAATAACTAAAGGATATTTTGTTATAGTCGAGATTTCTAAACTCAATCTAGTTAAGATTTAAATTGGGAAAGATTATGTAAATATGTGAAGTTTTTAAAGAGAAAGTTTTGAGATATTTAAGGCTTGAAAACTCAATTTTGGTGAGATCTGAATTTGAAGACTGTATAAAAATTTTGTTTCTGTATAATAGAAGTTCAAAGAAGAACTTATGGGAATGTACAGTTTATTATTGAGATGATTTGTGAACCTTTATGGTATTTAATAATTGAGTTTCTAAAAGTCTTAACCAACTAAATATGCGAGTAGTTCATGCATCATGAATCATTAAAGAGAAATGAGATGTGATATTGCCTGGGGACGGATTATAGAAACTGAGGATACATTAGAGGAGGTTCAAATGCGAACCTTGGGATGAGAGGGTGTGGAAGGGTGCTTCAGGGGACCTGGGGTCGCTCCCTAGTGTCGGGTACTTTCACAATAAAAACCTTCTCAGTCTGACTAGTCTCTAAGTGTTTCCACGCCAGTTGAGCTGTTCATATGCTACAAAGGCATTTATGTTATTATTATCCAGAATTATGGAACAGTGTAAACTCCTGGTTAGCCTAGTGCAAACTAAAACTTTAAGGGCCCACATGCATAGAATGAATGAGATGGTAGTATTAAAAACATTGCATGACATTCATGTGATTGTGACATTCTATATGGTGATTGTGAATAAAAGTATAATTGTTATGTTATGAAAACTCTATATTCATAATTGATTATGTGTATGATTGTGTTTGAAATTATTATATTAGATACTGAAAACTCTTATGCTTATGTCTTATTTGTAAAATATTATATTATGTTTCTCACTCCTTCTTGTTTGAATTTCTGTGTCCAAAATATAGGATGAAATTACAAGAGGGTAAATTGGTCTCATCCTCAATCGGATAGGAGAAGAGATGTGACAAGAGTAGGATTCAAAATCACATGGTTTGAAGATAAGGAAATGATTGGTTACAGTCGAAGTAGAGGTATTAAATATTTAGTTTTAGTTTACCTTAATACAATATTAAGTTGGATGATTGTAATTCAAGGTAAAGGTTAAACTTTAATAAACCTTATTCTTTGGATATGATACTGTAATCTTTAATCACTTATGATTTTCTGAAAGTTCATTTTATCATTCTGAATAATTTGAAACTTTTTACTTTATAAATTCAAAGGAAATCAGATGTATATACGTCCTTGTATATGCGAGATAAAGAGTGATAAATATGTATATCTTTCTAAAAGTTTTTTTATATATCTCGTGTATATAAGGGGATGTTACATGTAATATCTTGGTTAGTTGGAAAACTTATAAAAATGGTTGTTGTGACTGAAGGGCCTTATATGAAACCATGATTGCCCTATGATTTTAAAGTGCATGAGTGAAAGTCCATTTAGGCTCTTAAGAATGGAAATATGTTATATTTGATGATTTTAACATTTTGATAAAATTGAATGGTGGTCGTGTCATGGGCTTGAGCAACACGATGCATTGGTGAAGGTCTTGTTACTGAAAAATATATTTGTTTTATAAGTGTCTTGATGTTCCTTGTACCTAGCAAATTGACACAAAAATGTTACTTAATAGTCGTGAGAAAATGAAGGAAATAGTGATGGTTGTGTTATTTAGAAGGTGCATGATTTATTTGTGGTTAATGTTCTTGGTCCTTAAAGATATTGGCTATAATTATTGTTGAATTATAGGTATAAGAAGTGAGAAGAAAGAAAGGGTGTTTAAAGTTTAAAGTTTGAAGATATTGAAGGCTGAAACTAAGAGATGTTGAAAATATGAAGCAGCAGGTGTTAAAAGTTCAAAATGGATGGTGTTAAAAGTTGAGATTTTGAAATTTAAAACCTAAAATTTTAATAAGTGTAAAATTCTTAGAAACTAGAAGTTAAACTTCTTTTTAGTATTGGGAAATGAATTTCAGCTAAAAAAACTTGAAGTTTTGAGTATTAGATTTAAACTAGGCATTAGATCCTTTAAATAATTTTTTTATGAAAATCGGTCCAAGTGAAGTTATATAAATTTAAACTTACCAGATATTTTAGAAACAAATGAAAAATATTTACATGTTGACAAGCGTAACAAGGTCTTGGAAGAATTAAAGAAATTTTAATTTAATATTTACAAATGATCGACAGTGAAAAAGGCAATAGAAAATTTGATGTGAATAGGAAGGAAACGGGTTTTCATGAAAAAGTTATGTTATCAGGTGAAATATGAATGAAGGTTTAAACAAAGAAACAAGAAATAGTTAAATGGTTAATCTTTAGAACTAAACAGATATTTGTAAGGATTTTATGATAACTTTGTGTTTGAATATGTTTTCAGGATCACAGATTTTGATAATGACAAAGAACTCTTGAAGAAAAACTTGGAAAAACAAGAAAATGCATCAGACCTGCAAAAACACGCATACTAATCGATTAGGGAACCATATCTAATCGATTACACAGTTCCTGTTTCTCATCTAATCGATTGCACTAACAATACTAATCGATTACAGTGCCTCTGTGTAAATTAAATGCATCAGGTGTTTGAAGCTAATCGATTACAGGACACATACAATCGACTACAAAGCTCCTAGAATGACAGCTAATCGATTATACACAAGGCCAATCGACTACGAAGCTGCGTAATCAAATTAAATGCATCAGGTGCCAGGCCTAGTCGATTACAAGATGAAGCACAATCGATTACCAAGTCTCTAAGTAGAAGCTAATCGATTACAAGGATAAGCTAATCGATTACAACACGAGTTACACTTCAGATTTCAAAAGCTAATCGATTACAGCTTGAGGCGTAATCGATTATGGTAGTGCCAAAAATTGGGGAAAGTGCTTTTTAAGTGGAAACCAACTCATTTCTCCATAGATCTAAGGCACCCACGAGCTGCAACGGCTAGGAACTCCATTATGCTCAACTCTAAGCCCTATAAATGCAAGACTCCTTCAAGCTACTCAATGCATCAATTACATCCATTAAAGGAAATCAATTCTTGAATCTTGTGAGTTTTATCCTTGTATAGTTTTATTTTTCTGAAACTTAGAACTTCAACTTGTATATCCTCTCTTGTTGAGAATTAGAATTTGAGAGAGCATTCACTCGTATATCTACTCTATTAAGAGAGTCACTTGCTTGTAAACACTACTCCAAACACAAAGGTTTTCACTCTAGGTTGAGTGGTCACAAAGGTTGGGGTTTAACCTTTGGGTATTGAGAGTTTGAGAGATTGGGTGGGTTGCCCTTGTGCTAGTGAGGATTGAGTTCTTGAGTGTGGGACACTAGGAAGCTGCAATTACTCATAGTTTGTAATCTCTAAATCTCAATAGTGGAAATCCTTCAAGTGGGTTGCTTGAAGGCGAGACGTACACCGGGGTTGGTGGAACTCGTTAAATTGGTTTGCAAGCTCTTCTCCCTAACTCTTTTACATTCATATACTGCATTGAATTGATTTATGTTGGTTGATTGGGATTTACATACTTGAGCTTGCTTGAATTAGTCAACCTTGAACATTGCATACCAAGTGTTTGATAAATTGCCCCATCCATATTTACCTCTTGTTTTGCATTGTCTTTTGTACTTTACTTGATCTCACTTCCATAATCTCTAAACTTGTGATAAAAGAATCAAGTTCAAAGGCATTCCAAGCAAAGTTTTAAAAACTCAATTCACCCCCCCCCCCTCTTGAGTATTGAGGCCACTTGAATAACAAGTGGTATCAGAGCTTGACTCTTGGTAGATCAAGCTTAACAGCTTCAAGAGATAAGATGGCCTCAAGTTCTCTAAACCTTTTTCCCGAGGGTGGTGCCATAAATAGACCTCCCGCTTTCAATGAGGAAGGCTATGCCTTTTGGAAGGAAAGAATGAAAATCTTTATTCAATCTATTGATTTAAGAATTTGGAATGCCATTGAAAATGGTCCTTATACACCCATGCATACTGTCAATAATAAAAATGTTAAAAAACCTATGGAAGAATGGACTGGTGATGAGGAGAAGAAAGTGAAATACGGCTATAAGGCTAAAAATCTCATCACTATGGCATTAGGTCCCGATGAATTTTTTAGAATAATGACTTGTCAATCCGCTAAGGAAATGTGGGATACTTTACAAGTAACTCACAAAGGTACTAGTGATGTAAAAGACTCTAAGATCAGTACCTTGACTAGCCAATGAAAGTTTTAGAATAAATTCAGGGGAAACCATAGTAGAAATGCAAAAGAGATTTACTCTTATAATCAATCATCTCATTACTCTTTGTAAAGTTTACACTAACAAAGAACTTGTGCACAAAGTCTTGAAAAGTCTTAGCAGGGAATGGCAACCGCTCGTCACCGCCATCAAACAATCCCCAAGTATCAATGAAATGTCACTTGCCACACTCTTCGAAAAACTACAAGAGCAAGAGCAAGAACTAAGAGTTTTGAAGCAAGCGGAGGAAGAAGAAAAATCCTCCAAGAAGAAAGGCTTAGCTCTCAAGGCCACCTCTACACATGAAGAAGAATCATGTAACGACCTTGACGAAGAAGAAGAATTTGGTTTGTTTGTGAAGAGGTTTGGAAAGTTCATGAAAAACAAAAGATTCCAAAAGAACTTCAAACCCCAAGGTAAGAAACCAATCTCTAATGAATCCTCTTCTTCACTAAATTGTTTTGAATGTGGAAAAGAAGGGCACTTCAAAGTAGATTGCCCAAATCTAAAGAAAAAGAATAAGGAGAAAAGAGGAAGAATAAAAACTTACATCACTTGGGATGAAAATGATGTAAGTAGCTCCGATGAGTCCGAAAACGAAGAAGCAAATCTTTGTTTAATGGCCAATCACCAAGAAGAAGATAATGAGGTAAGTCTTCTTGATTTAGATAAGAATGAATTACTAGATGCTTTTGAAGAGTTGTATGATAAATTTATCAAGCTTTCCAGTAAATACAAATTGTCAAGAAAAACCATTGACACTCTTGAAAAGGATCTCATAGAAGTTTGTAAAGAAAATAAATGTTTGAAAGATGAATTAGAAAATGTTCAAGCATGCTCTAGGACCAAACCATGTGAATTTGTAAAGAAATGTGACATTCTAGAAACCAAGGTCTTAGACTTAACTAGAACATTAGAAAAATTTACAAATGGAAGAGATAACTTAAATATATTACTTGGAAATCAAAGATGTATGCTTGATAAAACCAGTTTAGGATACAACTCCACCAAAAAGGAAAAATATTACAAAAACTTCTTTGTACCTCCAAGGAGATCACCATCACCTTTCATGAGATGCAATCATTGTGGTTTTAAAGGTCACATTCTTCAAATTGTAATGTTAGAAAATCAGGACCAAAAGTTATAAGAAAGGTATGGGTTCCCAAAGGGACATTACCATAAGCTAACCTAAAAGGACCCAACATACAATGGGTACCTAGTTCTCTAAATTAATCTTGTTTTGTAGGTATGTTTCAAGGCAAGCAACACCCATTGGTACTTGGATAGTGGGTGTTCAAAGCATATGACAGGAGACATAAGCAAATTCATATCATTCACTCCCAAAAGAAAACGAAGTGTGACCTATGGAGACAACACCACAGGAAATATTTTAGGCATTGGAAACATTGGTAAAAACTCCTCTACTCCTATTAGTGATGTATTATATGTTGAAGGCCTCAAACACAATCTACTTAGCATTAGTCAATTATGTGACAAAGGATATAGAGTTTTGTTTGAATCAAATTGTTGCATAATTGAACATAAGATTAATAAGGAAATCAAGTGTGTAGGTCAAAGAATTAATAATATTTACATGATTGATATGGATAGTTTGTCCTCAATACAATGCTTCATGACTAGAGAAGATAAAACTTGGCTATGGCATAGAAGAATAGCTCATATACATGTAGACCATTTAAACAAACTCGTTTCTAAAGAATTAGTAATTGGTTTACCAAAGCTTAAATTTGAAAACAAATTTTGTGACGCATGTCAAAAAGGAAAACAAGTGAAGGCATCCTTTCATTCTAAAAGCATTGTTTCCACTCAAAAGCCTTTACAACTTTTGCACATGGATCTATTTGGACCTTCCAAAATCAAAAGCTTTGGTGGTAATTACTATGGTCTAGTGATTGTAGATGATTATTCAAGATATACATGGACCTTGTTTCTTGCTCATAAAAATGAAGCATATCATGCATTCAAGAAACTTGCTAAGATTATCCAAAATGAGCAAAATTCAAAAATAGCATCCATTAGAACCGATCACGGGGGAGAATTTGAAAACCAATCTTTTGAAAAATTTTGTGAAAAACATGGTATCAATCATAATTTTTCAGCTCCTAAAACTCCACAACAAAATGGAGTAGTTGAAAGGAAAAATAGATCCTTAGTAGAGCTTGCAAGAACCATGTTAAATAAAAATAACATTGCGAAACACTTTTGGGCCGATGCGGTAAATACCGCTTGTCATGTTATGAATAGATGTTTAGTAAGGCCTATTCTAAAGAAAACCCCCTATGAACTTTACAAGGGAAGAAAACCCAACATTTCATATTTTCATATTTTTGGATGCAAATGCTTTGTGCTCAATAATGGAAAGGATAATCTAGGAAAGTTTGATGCTAAAGCTGATGAGGCAATCTTCCTAGGATATTCACAATCTAGTAAATCTTATCGAATCTTTAACAAACAAACAAACACCATTGAGGAGTCCATTCATGTCAAATTTGATGAGAATAGCCATAACTCCCCGAGAAAGGAAGATGTTGATGATATTGTAGGTACTCTTCAAGATTTAACCTTGAATGACAAGGAAGAAGAGAACAAAGACAAAAATGCAACACAATATGAGGAACCACAACAATGGATCACTTTGAAGGACCATCCCTTAGACAAAGTCATAGGTGAAATGACTAAAGGTGTAAGTACTCGAAACGCCATTAGGAATGCATGTAATCATTTAGCCTTTGTATCACAAATAGAACCCAAATGCATTGATGAAGCTATTATTGATGAACATTGGATGTTGGACATGCAAGAAGAATTAAATCAATTTGAAAGAAATAAAGTTTGGGAACTTGTGCCAAAACCCAATGATCACCAAATAATAGGAACAAAATGGGTGTTTAGGAATAAATTAGATGAAAATAGTATAATTACAAGGAACAAAGCTAGGCTAGTAGCTAAGCGTTACAATCAAGAAGAAGGCATTGATTATGAAGAGACGTATGCTCCTGTAGCTAGGCTAGAAACCATTAGATTATTATTAGCCTTTGCATGTTGTAAAGACTTTAAATTGTACCAAATGGATGTCAGGAGTGCTTTCTTGAATGGATACATTCAAGAGGAAGTGTATGTTGATCAACCTCCAGGTTTTGAAAACTATCAATTTCCAAATCATGTTTTCAAACTAAAGAAAGCATTGTATAGCTTAAAACAAGCTCCAAGAGCTTGGTATGAAAGATTAAGTAAATTCCTTTTAGAAAACAACTTTGAAAGAGGAAAGGTTGACACAACATTATTCATTAAGCACAAGAAAAATGACATACTATTGGTTCAAGTGTATGTTAATGATATAATCTTTGGTGCTACTAATGAATCATTGTGCAAAGAGTTTGCTAAGCTAATGCAGGAAGAATTTGAGATGTCCATGATGGGGGAACTTACTTTCTTCCTTGGATTGCAAATTAAACAAACTAATGAGGGCACTTTCATTAGTCAATCAAAGTATTGCAAGGAATTACTTAGAAAATTCAACATGGACAAGGCAAATGACATTGCCATACCTATGGGCACTTCATGTTATTTGGACAAGGATGAGAAAGGTAAGGATGTTGAACTCACAAAATATAAAGGTATGATTGGATCCCTACTTTACTTAACCACTAGTAGACCGGATATCATGTTTGCTGTTTGTATGTGTGCAAGATATCAAGCTTGCCCAAAAGAATCATATCTTACTGCAGTTAAAAGGATAATGAAATATCTAGTTGGAACTCAAAATGTTGGCTTATGGTACCCCAAAGGGGTTGAATACACTTTAGTTGGTTATTTTGATTCCGATTTTGCAGGATGTAAACTTGATAGGAAAAGCACTAGTGGAACATGTCACTTTCTTGGTAGTTCTCTTGTTTCTTGGCATAGCAAGAAACAAGTAAGTGTTGCACTATCTACAGTTGAGGCAGAATATGTTGCAGCTGGTAGTTGCTATGCTCAAATCCTTTGGATGAGACAACAACTTTTGGATTTTAGTGTTATGTTAGACCATGTGCCTCTTAAATGTGATAACACAAGTGCTATTAATATTTCAAAGAATACTGTAATGCATTCAAGAACCAAACATATTGAAATTCGACATCATTTCATTAGGGATCATGTATTGAAGGGTGATTGTGTGCTTGAACATATTGAAACCACTAAACAACTTGTTGATATATTCACCAAACCATTTGCAAAGGAACAATTCATACACATTAGAAGAGAATTGGGAATCTTAGATATTTCCAATTATGTTTGAATGCTGAAGAATTTTGATAATTTCTTGATTTACAATGTGTTAATCCTTAATATATTGATTGAGTGTCGTTCCAGTTGAAATCTAATAGTTCAGACCACTTCTAAGCATTCATAATCGATTAGTATGATCAGTATAATCGACTATAAACTTTCTGTTCCCCTGATAATCGATTACAGACTCTTAAATAATCGATTACACAACTTCTGGTTCATCAATAATCGATTTGAATCTCATTACTAATCGATTACTAAGTCTCTGTCTCTTGTATAATCGATTAAACATTCAACAAAATCGATTATTGACGTTTCACCTTCCAGATAATCGATTATCATCCACTCCTAAACGATTACACAGTTTCTATTTTTAAGGAAATCGATTACTCCACCGGCCACAATCGATTACCTCTGTGCAAAAACGTTTCATGTTCCCCAGAATAAACACCCTAATCGATTAGCATCAGTTGCCTAATCGATTAGCATCGTATCAGGAGCAGATTTTTAATGCAGAATCCGTGTGATATGCGTTTGGGCTAATTATTCATCATCATTATTACTCCCTCTCTCATCTCTAAACCCTACTTTTCCTTATAAATACAACCCCTTTCATTCTTTCATCTCACACCACTCCTCTTCCACTCTCCCAAGTCTCCAAGAGCTCTTCCATTTTTCTCATCTTCTTCTACTTCTTCTCTACATTCCTTTCCATTGCCATGTCTTCCTCAAGACAAGTGAAGAGGGCTAGGTCCTTCATTAACCAACCCACAAATCCTCTAGATTTCTCTAGGTTCTTCACTTCACCAAGAGACCTCCAAAACTTCATAAAGAAATTTTCTGAGAAAGACATCGTCACTCCCCATTTCATTGATGCCCTAACTTTTGAAAACCCCTATTTTACCTTCACTCAACTCCTTCACCACTACAATCTTCTTCCATTCCTAACTCTCAAGGAAGAGTTTTATTACCCTGAACTCATGAGGGTATTTTTCTGTAATGTGAAAATAGTTGATAGCATTTTGGAAGCTAGAGTCAAGAATGTGACTCTCAAAATCACCAACCAATAACTCTCTGAGATCACACAAATTCCCCTCTCTACTGCTGAATTTGCAGGGGGTAATCCTGAGGATGAGTGGGATTTCAATCCTATTCCAGCACGCCAATCTCTATGGAAGGCCAACTGTCCCCTCAGCAATCACAAATTGGTAGGCCATTTAACTCTTAACAACCGTCTCTTCCACTTCTTTATAGTTAAAATGCTTATCCCCCGCGGTGGAAATTATGCCTTGGTTGAGGAAGATGATGTTCTGCTCATGTGGGCCATCATCAACCACAAGGACATAAACTGGATTCAACTCATCAAGCTCCACATCCTGAAATCCAAGGAGCAACACAAACTGCCTTATGGCATCTTGCTCAGAAAAATCTTCAAGGCATATGGAGTAGACTTGGCTGGAGAACTTGCTGAAAAAGTGCCCTCTCAAGCTTGCATTGGGATTCACCATCTTAATAAAATGGGTATAGTTTGTGTAGCTGGAAGATGGATGCTTAAAAGTGACAGAATTCATGGCAGCAGTCCATTTGAGGAAGATCATCCCACCCCTACTGTTGATCCTACTCCTACTCCAACTCCTACTCCTGCACCTCAAGGAGAATCATCCGCTCCACCTGATCCCTTCACTGCCTTGTATGCTCATCTTGATAACCATTTTGATCGAATTGAAAACTCCCTCCAACAATTTCAAATGACTGAGCAGCAACATTTTGAACTCATGCAACAGCGCTATGAGGAGTTATCTCACCAAATTTCTGAACTTCGCTTTTTCAATCCGGATAACTAGATCCATTTTATTGTGCTTTATTTGAATTATTTCCTGTTTCTTTTATTTCTGTCAACTTTCAATTCTGTAATTTCCCTTTTTCAATCAATAAAAGTTTCAGTTTCTATATTTCTCTCTATTGCTTCATTATTTTTGATGATTCCAAAGGGGGAGAAATATTTGAGAGTTCATATCTGCCTGCTATAATAACAAGTAAAATCTGATTGCATATAACAACAAATGGTTAACAAATTTGAAAATTATCTCTAAGGCATAAACTCTCTTAGATAGGGGGAGATATTTTGAAATAAAGATAAATCTGAAATAGATAAGAAGATAATGCTCAAGAGATAATATTTTCATATTAAGAGATAACATTGTGCAGAATTTGAATATGTTTTTGATAGAGATAAAATTAGAGATAACAAATAAGTTTTAAAACTAACAACCCTCAAGAGATGAACATGGTTTGTCATCATCAAAAAGGGGGAAAATGTGTTTGAATATGTTTTCAGGATCACAGATTTTGATAATGACAAATGACTCTTGAAGAAAAACTTGGAAAAATAAGAAAATGCATCAGACCTGCAAAAACACGCATACTAATCGATTAGGGAACCATATCTAATCAATTACATAGTTCCTATTTCTCATCCAATCGATTACACTAACAATACTAATAGATTATAGTGCCTCTGTGTAAATTAAATGCACCAGGTGTTTGAAGCTAATCGATTACAGGACACATATAATTGATTTAAAAGCTCCTGGAATGACAGCTAATCGATTATACACAAGGCCAATCGACTACGAAGCTGCGTAATCAAATTAAATGCATCAGGTGCCAGGCCTAGTCGATTACAAGATGAAGCACAATCGATTACCAAGTCTCTAAGTAGAAGCTAGTCGATTACAAGATAAAGCACAATAGATTACCAAGTCTCTAAGTAGAAGCTAATCGATTACAAGGATAAGCTAATCGATTACAACACGAGTTACACTTCAAATTTCAAAATCTAATCGATTACAGCTCGAGGCGTAATCGATTATGGTAGTGCCAGAAATTGGAGAAAGTGCTTTTTAAGTGGAAACCAACTCATTTCTCCAAAGATCTAAGGCACCCACGAGCTGCAACGGCTAGGAACTCCATTATGCTCAACGCCAAGCCCTATAAATGCAAGACTTCTTCAAGCTACTCAATGCATCAATTACATCCATCAAAGGAAATCAATTCTTGAATCTTGTGAGTTTTATCCTTGTATAGTTTTATTTTTCTGAAACTTAGAACTTCAACTTGTATATCCTCTCTTGTTGAGAATTAGAATTTGAGAGAGCATTCACTTGTATATCTACTCTATTAAGAGAGTCACTTGCTTATAAACACTACTACAAACACAAAGGTTTTCACTCTAGGTTGAGTGGTCACAAAGGTTGGGGTTCAATCTTTGGGTATTGAGAGTTTGAGAGATTGGGTGGGTTACCCTTGTGCTAGTGAGGATTGAGTTCTTGAGTGTGGGACACTAGGAAGCTACAATTGCTCATAGTTTGTAATCTCTAAATCTCAATAGTGGAAATCCTTCAAGTAGGTTGCTTGAAGGCGAGACGTACACCGGGGTTGGTGGAACTCGTTAAATTGGTTTGCAAGCTCTTCTCCCTAACTCTTTTACATTAATATACTGCATTGAATTAATTTATGTTGGTTGATTGGGATTTATATACTTGAGCTTGCTTGAATTAGTCAACCTTGAACATTGCATACCAAGTGTTTGATAAATTGCCTCATCCATATTTACCTCTTGTTTTGCATTGTCTTTTGTACTTTACTTGATCTCACTTCCATAATCTCTAAACTTGTGATAAAAGAATCAAGTTCAAAGGCATTCCAAGCAAAGTTTTAAAAACTTAATTCACCCCCCCTCTTGAGTATTGAGGCCACTTGAATAACAAACTTGGTAACGAAAATAAATAGTCCTGACTTTAAGATTTTAAAAAGTTTATAAGAAAAACATGAGTTTTGGCAAAACTGATGGAGACTTAGTTTATTAAAATAGTTAAAAGTTGTGTTAAATCTTTTTAGTTTAAAGAGTATTCAGTAAGGGAGTATGATTCTGATATAAGCTAAGTAAAAGACTTGATGAGTTGATAGTAATTGATGGTTCAGAGTCTGACTTAGAAGGGGGTTGAATAAGTCACAGACTCCTTTTGTGGAAATTTGAACCAAATAAAAACTAGTAATCAGATAATTTAAAAGAGCAATAAGGAAAGATTAACACAAAGAATTTATACTGGTTCGCTTCCAACACAAAAGTTATGTCCAGTCCCTTCTAGCTTGAAGGATTTCCATTATTGTAAAATCTCCTTTACAATAACTGCACCAAACTAGTACTATAAGTATTCTTGACTCTAGTCACTTCTGCCTTAAACCCAAGTATTCTTTCAACGAGCCACTCCTAGCTCAAACCCAAGTATTCTTTCGAAATCCTTTTCAGGCCAACAGTGTTTCCTATACTAACAGATTCTGGTAACACACCAGACTTTACCGATTGCTTGTGAAAAGAATAGTAACTCTTAGAATTTAGTGTATGACAGATATACAAAGGGAATTTTACACTAAGTTATGACACGAGACCAAGGTCTGCTAGAGACAAAACAAGCAAAGAAGGTCTTTGTCTTACAAAAGAAGAATGAACACAAAAAGAATCAAGAATGAGATTGTTTAATGATAGCTCATAAGTTCTCTGTGTCTTGAAGTTCACTCTTTCTTGGTATAAATAGAAGCTGGAGAAATGACTGTTGTAGCTTTTTTGAAGCAGATATAGTCGTTAGAAATCCTTTGAAGGAGTTTGTCTTAAGCTTTTGGGTACCAGACCTTGGTGTTGGAATAGGTTTATGTATTTGCATGTTGTTAACAGGTTTTGATAATGACAAAGGCACAAGCATTATAAGATCTTCATGAATCAAAAACAAATAAAACAATCAAAGTTGATATATAAAATCAAGAAATCATGAAGAAAACATTTCCACAAGGTCAAGAAATCAAGAAACCAATGCACAAAGATAAAGGAAAGCAACCATGGATTATAACACATCAAGGAAAGACCATCAGGCATGGAAAAACATCAAATTACAACGCCTGAATCGATTCACACATGAATGAATCAATTCACAGCCCTGGAAGTCACCAAAAATAGGAAACAGCATGTCCTGAATCGATTCACCATGACCATGAATCGATTCACAGCCCTGGAAGTCACCAAAATTGGAAACAGAATGTCATGAATCGATTCACTATGACCCTGAATCGATTCACACGAAGATGCAGGCCCAGGAATCCCAAACAGAGTGCCCTGAATCGATTCAACAAGGCCTGAATCGATTCATACGAATCTGGAACTCTAGAATGCACAAATTAGAATGCTCTGAATCGATTCAAAAAGCTACGAATCGATTCAAGAAGTGGGAAACACCACTAAAAAGACAAATTTAAGTGGAAACCAAGCACCCAAAACTAAAAATACACAGAGACAAGCTGGAACCACTATTTGCAACGGCTAGGAGGACTTTGAAGCTACTCCAAGGCTCAATAAATGCAAGGGAAACACAAGCACAAAAACAAGGAAGCAAGAAACAATCAATTCTTCATTCCCTCCTTGTGCTTAATGAGTTTATATCTTTGCATTTTCTGAAAGTTAAGCTTCAACTTGTATATCCTCTCTTGTTGAGAGTTAGAATTTGAGAGAGATTTTCACTTGTATATTTACTCTATTAAGAGAGTTACTTGCTTGTAAACACTACACCAAACACAAAGGTTTTCACTCTAGGTTGAGTAGTCACAAAGGTTGGGGTTCAACCTTTGGGTATTGAGAGTTTGAGAGATTGGGTGGGTTACCCTTGTGCTAGTGAGGATTGAGTTCTTGAGTGTGGGACACTAGGAAGCTGCAATTGCTCATAGCTTGTAATCTCTAAACTTCAATAGTGGAAATCCTTCAAGTGGGTTGCTTGAAGGCGAGACGTACACCGGGGTTGGTGGAACTCGTTAAATTGGTTTGCAAGCTCTTCTCCTTAACTCTTTTACATTCATATACTACATTGAATTGATTTATATTGGTTGATAGGAATTTACATACTTGAGTTTGCTTGAATTAGTCAACCTTGAACATTGCATACCAAGTGTTTGGTAAATCGCCTCATCCATATTTACATCTTGTTTTGCATTGTCTTTTGTAATTTACTTGATCTCACTTCCATAATCTCTAAACTTGTGATAAAAGAATCAAGTTCAAAGGCATTCTAAGCAAAGTTTTAAAAACTCAATTCACCCCCTCTTGAGTATTGAGGCCACTTGAATAACAGTTTAGGGGTCTGATAGTAGGCTTCCTCAGTTCTTTCATGGAAATGGTTTTTCATGCATCTCCAATGCATAAAGCCATTCTTATTTTATATCTAGATTGAGCGAAAGATTAGAAGTCAGCGCTAAAATACTTTCTGAGATATGCTAACAATCTTTCTGAATATACTCAGCTTTTCTTTGAATGTGCACAGAGATAGGTACGCTGACATTTGCTGCTGAGCTTGATTTTGTTCCTTGCGTTCTTTGATGATAAGCATGTAATATGATAAGTGCATAAATCCCAATGCATTACTTAAATAGAATTAAGAACTTTGAGAAGGGATCTACAATCTTTTGAGTAAAACGTTCCAACTTCAGCAGAATGCTTATACCAGACTTTTGGTTATCCTACCAGACTTTTAGAATGCTTGTACTCCCTATTTGTTTTATAGCTTAAGACTTATATCCTGAAATACTTAGGCACACATATTAGTAATAAGATGTACAGATTTCACTTACTAACAAAAATTCTTGATGTATGATATTAACAAATCTGAGGGTGCAAGGTACTAAGCTCTAGTCCAAAATAACTTAATGAAATTTCTTTCATCTAGACTTTTCTTCAACAATCTCCCCATATTTGTTGATAGAAAACATTAAGTCTTTTTTGTAAATGAAGTATGTAATTTCGAGAAGATAAATTATCAGATAAAAATCTTAGAGATCTAATTACAGAGTTCGCAAGATCAAACAAAATCAAGTGGAACAAGATATTCTTCATTAATAGATTACAATGACATACACAGACTAGTTTTATACAAAAAGAAATATCATAACAGACTTATTAACTTGTCATTACTCAACACAAAAGACTTCTAAGCTATCTCCCCCCTTTTGATATCAACAAAAGGAAAGACATCACTATAGCAAATCTCGAGTAAGAGAAGAGCTAAGAAGGAGATGCAACCAAAGAGACAAGAATAAAATAACAAGTCTAAACAACCAAATGGAAAGATGAATTAAAAGAAATAATAGAAAGACGGTATTGAAAAATGGGATTAGGAGGAAAAGAATTATAGGAACAAGAGCCTTCTTCTTGAATAGACCAAAGATAATGACACTACAAAGCATCAGTATGAGCTTCCATTGGATTACAAGCAGACAAGATGCTAGCAATGTTGGCTTCCTAAAGATGCCTGGGTCTAATGGGACCTTTGTAAGGAGGCTTGTACTTGGGAGGCATAGGCTTCTTTAGTTTGCTCAGAGAAATCCAAGTGGCTGGTAGTGGTTTTCGAGGGACGGCAAACAGGATCTTCTTCTAAGGGGTGGCAACAGGGAAATTCCTGATTTCAATATCATCTAGAGAGGCCAAACCATATTTTAAATCATGAGCAACTAAGGCCTGTTCAGCATTAAGTATTTGATACACACCAATATCATCATTAGAGAGCAAGTCAGGGTAGGCTAGCATGCATTCTATAGGAAGAGGGGAAAGTATTTGGGTGCAGATGGAATGATGTAAAATTTATGAGGATTGAATTTTGGATTTTGGACAAGGAAACGGTTGTGGTGCTTCCTATAGCCTGGGTCAGAGGGATCAGTAACAGGTTTATAGAATATGTAGATAGGCAAAGCTGGGTGAGGAAAAAACAGAGGGGGTAACTGAGACTTATGTTTGGCAATAGATATGGCAGGGTAGGGAACAATGGCTAGGGAGGATGAGGTCTGGGTCTGAGGTGAAGGCTCAACAGTGATAGGAACATGTTGAGGGGCACTAGTGGAAAAATGGATATAACAACAGGATATTATTCACGGGTAGAAGAGGATCAGTGATAAAAACATGCGCGGTGGCATTTTTGAAATTATAAGGTGAACGTTTTAATCAGAGAAAACTATATATCCACGGTTAACATCATAACCGTGAACGTACCCATCAATATATATTCACGGTTGAGGAGTCAACCGTGGATATATAGTACCTGAAATATATATCGACGGTTGTGATCACAACCGTGAATATATATTGATGGGTACGTTCACGGTTATGATGTGAACCGTGGATATATATAGATGTCAATATTCACGGTTGTATTTCCAACCGTGGATATATAATTCAGGTTTTAGGGTTTAATCACTGGGTACTCTATGTCCACGGTTGTTTCTATAACTGTGAATATAGATTTAATATTTATCCATGGTTACGATACCAACCGTGGATATATAGTTAACATTTATCCACGGTTGTTTGTTAAACCGTTAATATATGTTTAATATATTCACGGTTGTGAGGGGGAACCGTGAATATATATCCTTTCTGAAACTTCAAAAGCCGCGCCTTTCACTCTTTTTTCAGTTTCTCCTTACTTTCGCTGGTTATCGTCTTCTTCCTCGTCCTGCTCTTTGTTGGTCGTAGGCTTCTGGGTTCACTTCCTTCTTCTTTCGCGTGCCCTTCTTCTTCTTCGTTCAGCATTGTCAGGTAAGTGCTTCGTTGCCCTTCTTCTTTCGTTCACTTTTTAACCTTTGCTTCGTTGTTATGCTGTATAATCGTAATGGGTTTGCTTCGTTCTCTCTGTTTGTGTGTTTATTGTTGAAGCTGAACTCTGTCTCTGCTATTTTGACATTGCCTGTGACATTTTCATTGTTGTGGAGACGAGAAATGGCTGACGAGAATTGATATATTTTTCATTGTTGCTATTTTGACATTGTTGCTATTTTTACATTGCCTCTGAACTCTGTCTCTGTCTCTGCTGAAATGGGTGACGAGAATTTTATTGTTTGTGCACCAAAAAAATGAAAGAATTGATATCCTTCAGAACAAAATATGTATTGAAATCAATTACCAAAAAAAAAGTACTGAAATAAAAACAGTAGCTGTAATGATCATACTGTTTTTGAGGTTGCAATATCTACAAAATTAGAATCATTTTAAGAAAAAAATATTTTAAAGGGAAATTACTTAGATATACATCATAGCTGGTGTTTTAAGAAATTAAATTGAGGAAACATGGAATTTGTTATAAGAGTTTTCTATCACATATAGCATATACCCATACATACATAAAAAAATTATAGAAAGTTTGTATTAGGAGAAGTATGTACTTATCCTACTTACGGTAGGTAGGAATTGGTCTTCCGTGTTACAATAATTTAGCGTAATAACACCATCGTTGCATAAATCCCACAAAAAATAAAATCTTACATCAATGTGTTTACTCCTTCCATGTAGAACTAGATTTTTAGACAATGTAATGGTAGAAGCATTATCACAAAATATAATAGTTACTCCTTCATGGAAGTAGTTTAGATGCTCTAAAATTCTTCTTAACTAAAAGTGACCCAAAAAAAAGTGACCCAAAAATAAAATGAATCAATATGGATTTTTGACTAACCCAACCCGGGCCACCATGTTTAAAAAATAAAAATCCAATACCAAACAAAACTTGAAAAATGTCATAATCCAACACCATATCCATAATTCATAAAATAAAAGTTCAACCCTCATGTCTCAAATTCCATAATCCATCATCCAACACCATAGTTCTACTTGAAAATACCACAATTATATAATGTTATTTCTGTTGTTATTTTTTCTCTCATATAATGTTATTTGTTTACGTTTGTATGTATATGGTTGTCAATGTTGCGAACTGTAGGCTCATACTAGCTAACTGGTATAAGGATGTGCATGAGTGAACCGTAGTTCCCCGTTTGAGATTCGACACAAATGGTCATTAAATTAATTAATGTCATCGTTTGTGTTGAATCTTGAATTGTCCGTTTGGACAGTTTGGGATGAACAATTATTTTTTATACGCCACTGTTAGTATGTACAAGTTAGGAGTTATTTTAAAATTTGATAAACTTTCGGTAACTTGTATTTTGTGTTGTTATCTGGGTGCATATTTGGTTGTGGTTGAATTTGATTTGACCACTCTCATTTTGTGTACTTAGAGACCAATGCGAAATGCTGCCGAAATTTCATCAAATTTTAAAATAAGTCCTAACCTGTATATATGAATGACGTATAAAAACAATTGTCATGCTGAATGGGTATAGGACCACCACCAGTATGTGAGGAGGGGACTAGTTCTGTGCGGTTGCATCATGGCAGGAAAAATGTTTATCTTCGACATCGAAGGTTTCTTAAAGCGAATCATCCGTTTCGAAGGTTGAAGAAGTCGTTTAACGGTGAGCAAGCAGACGACACTGTTCAGGTCCCATGGCAGCCACTAGTGTTCAGCCGTCCCAGTGATTTTCCAGTTTACGTTACAAATTCTGACATTTGTGACATTATTACGGGGACGTCGATGCTGAACGGCTCCATCTTTCAGTTGTGGGAGCTGTAAGTATATCCTTGTTTTGTCCAATTTTTTCATTATACAAGTTATTTGTCGCTAACCATGTCTTAACTTGTTTAGGTTTCTGGCAAAACTCTGTGTGGACTTGGGTTTCCAAGGAACTTATGGTTTCTTAGAGCCCTCTCTCATACAGAGGCAAGGAAACACCTCGCAGAACACCCAGACATACATCCAGAATTGGATGTTTGAGTCTGGGAAGTCTATATACATGGGCCCCTATCATAAAGGGTAATATTCTATTCCATAATTATTGTCATGATATTTTGCATTTTGAAGTCTCACTTATCACTCGTAACTGCAGGGCTCACTGGACGCTTCTGGTGATCTGTCCGAAGGACTATCTTGCTCTGTACTTTGATAGTTTGCATCGGACAGCTCCACAAGACCTGAAAGATATAGTAGACCGGTAAGTTCATCCCTAAAAAATAACCACAAATTCGATTACATCATTTTTAGAACTATACAATTCTAACTTATCTTGTGTTTTGTTTGACGCAGGGCGGTGGTTGGATACAATCTACTGATTGGAAACAAGCCCAAAGGAAAAACAGTTGTATAGGTGTACCCAAAAGTAAGTCAATCGTATTCATTCAAATCTTCAGTACATATTTTTTAAGTTCCGAATTCACTTATTCTATACTATATGTCCATTGTAGTCTTACAGGCAGAAGGGTACCTTTGAGTGTGGCTATTTCGTCATGCACACTATGCTGACCATTGTCCAACATCATTTAGTAGATGGATGGACAGAGGTAAGTCTCATCATTTGGACTACTTTTCTCCAATTTCATCAATTTCATGTAATAAATAAAGCTTTTGTTCTAATTGTTTTGTGCATTGTTTGCAGTACTTTAATGACCGGTCATTTTTCCCAAAGGAACTTATAGATGATGTTAGAAGGCAATGGGCCTCACACTTCATTGAACTTAGGCAAAGCTAGATATAGGATCTTTATTCTTTTATATATGTATCTAGTAGGATTTAGGGTTTACTTTTATTAGATTACATTCAACTTAATTGTATATACTTTCATTTTTTAGGTTGTTATGAATTGATATAGAAAATAAATTGTTATATATATACATACCATTCTTTTGACATAATGTTGTTGTGGCATACTGTATACTGTACTGGTTTGTCTGAATGCAGGGTTAGGAAACGATAAAACAGAATCCATATTAAAAAAAAACCTCAGTATTTATTCACGGTTATGGCAACAACCGTGAATATAGACTATATTTATCCACGGTTACTACCATAACCGTGGATATAGATACATTTTATCCACGGTTGTCCATCACAACCGTGAATATAAGTATGGATTGGTTTCAGTTACATCCACTTATATTCACGGTTATGATGGACAACCGTGGATATAGATACATTTTATCCACGGTTGTCTATAATAACCGTGAATATAAGTAGTTTGTAACTGACACCTTTCAGTTCTTATATTCACGGTTATGCTCGATAACCGTGAATATAAATAGTAAGTTATATTCACAGTTGTTCTTAACCGTAGTTAGATGTGATTTATTACCACGGTTGTTAACCGTGGTTAAAGACCATCATCTACTACCACGGCTGCAACAACCACGGTTCTTTAACCGTGAATAAAGGCCTTTTTTAACCGTGATTATATCCATTTTTTCCACTAGTGGGGATTGAAGAGAGGCAGAAGGGACAGACAGGTTAGAGGATACAGGGTAAGACCTTGCTCTCTTTGTACTTCCACCAGAGGAAGAGTCTGGTCTCTTCCTTTTTAGGGATGCCCTAAAGACTTGATCATCACTCTGGTAGGTGCAAACAGTCTTATAAAATTTGGACAGATTTGGTTTTTCATGTTCATTTGGAAATAATAAATTTAGTCTCTATCAAAATTCAAATATTATTGGTTCTTGTTGTTTGATTGATAATCTATATATGCTTTGATGTTATTGCCTCTCATAATGAAATACTACAAATTAGTTCATCGGGAACAAAACATAAATTAAATGAGAACTCAGCCACTTTATGGCATAAGCGTTTAGGCCATATCTCTAAACAGATAATTCAGAGGCTTGTGTCGGATGAGATTCTTGGACCCTTAGACTTATCAAAGTTTGAGGTATGCGTTGAATGCATTAAAGGCAAACAAACAAACAAATTAAGTGCTAAAATGTCTATGGACATTTTAGAATTAATTCACATAGATATCTGTGGACCATTTCCTGCGGCATCATGGAATGGAGAATAATATTTCATTACGTTCATAGATGATTATTCAAGGTACGACTACCTATTGTTAATTCATGAGAAGTCTCAATCCTTAGACGTTTTCAAAAATTTCAAAGCTGAGGTTGAACTTCAACTTGGAAAGAAAATTAAGGCTATCAAATCTGACTGTGGAGGTGAATATTACAGTAGATATGATGGATCAGGTGAAAAATATTCGGGTTTTGTGCTTTTCCTACGGGAATGTGGTATCTTCCTCAGTATACTATGCTTGGGGAAACCAAGCATGAATGATGTTGTAGAACGTAGAAATAGGACTCTTAAGGATATAGTAACAAGTATGATTAGTCATTCTTCTTTGCCAGAGTCATTATGGGGAAAAACGCTTAAGGCTGCAGTTTACATACTAAATAGGGTGCCAAGTAACTCCTTATGAGCTATGGACTGGTAAAAAGCCAAGTTTAAAAAATTTACATATTTGGGGTTGTCCAGCTGAGGCTTGTCCTTATAGACCGCATGAAAGCAAGCTGGAATCAAGGACTGTTAGCTGTTATTTTGTTGGTTATCCTAAACGTTCTCGGGGCTATAAATTTTATAATCCTACTACTAAATCAATTTTTGAGACGGGGAATGCAAGATTTCTTGAGGATGTTGAGTTTGGGAAGGAAGAGAACATAAGGAATGTTGTCTTTAAGGAAGAACCGATTTTAAACCATGACCAAGTTCTCATGCCTATTACTATTCCAATATCTACTCCAATAATAGATGACAATAATGGAGTTATTCCTAACATTGTCCTGGCATAAGACAACAATAAGGTTCTCCCTCAAGAATCTATAGAGCAAGCTCAACAACCTTAAGAACTGCCATTGAGGAGATCCACTAGAGAAAGAAAAAGTGCAATTCCAGATGATTATATGTGTTTCTTCAAGAACATGAGGATGGCATTGGTTTAACAGAAAATGATCCACTTAATTTCTGTCAAGCTATGCAAAGTTCTAACTCTCAAAAGTGGATTGATGCTATGAAGGATGAGATGAAGTCTATACAAGACAATAATGTTTGGGATCTTATTGAATTATCTAAAGGTGTGAAACCCATTGGTTGTAAATGGATATTTAAAACCAAGCGGGATTCAAAGGGTAATGTTAAGAGATATAAGGTCCGTTTAGTTGCTAAAGGATTCACTCAAAAAGAAGGTATCAACTACAAAGAAACCTTCTCTCCAGTGTCTTCAAAGGATTCTTTTAGGACAATCATGGCACTTGTAGCTCATTATGACCTAGAGCTCCATCAGATTGATGTTAAAATTGTGTTTCTAAATATTGACGTAGAAGAAACAATTTACATGTTACAACTAGAAAATTTTATGATTGGTGACTCAAAGTCTATGGTATGCAAATTAAAGAAATCCATTTATGGTCTCAAACAAGCTTCCTATCAATGGTATCATTAATTTCATCAAACTATTACCTCATATGGTTTTGAGGCAAATATAGTTGATGATTGTGTTTATTATAAACTTAGTCGGAGTAAATATGTATTCTTGGTATTATATATCGATGATATACTGCTTGCTAGCAACGATAAAGGCTTATTACATGAAACCAAGAAATTTCTAACAAAGAATTTTGAAATGAAAGATCTTGGTGAAGCCTCTTTTGTATTAGTTATTGAAATACTGAGAGATCGTTCTCTTGGTATCTTAACGTTATCACAAGAGAGCTATATCGATAAAGTTTTAGATAGATTCGACATGAAAGATTGTAAACCAGGAGATACCCCAATAGCCAATGGAGACAAATTTAGCCTCAAACAATGCCTAATAATGATCTTGAAATGAATAAGATGCAAAAGATTCCCTATGCTTCAGCTGTAGGAAGTATTATGTACGCTTAAGTTTGTCCTCGTTAGATACTTAAGTAATCCTGGGATGCAGCATTGGAAAGGAAGTAAAGCGTGTAATGCGCTACTTGAAGAGAACAAAAGGATATATGCTCACTTTTCAGAAGTCAGACAATTTAGAGATCATTCGGTACTCTAACTTTGATTTCGCTAGATGTCAAGACAGCAAACGCTCCACATCAGGATATATTTTTATGTTGGCTGGAGGAGTTATCTCTTGGAAGTCTATTAAATAGACTATTATAGTTTCTTCAACATGGCTGCAGAGTTTATTGCTTGTTTTGAGGCGTCCAACCATAGGATAAGGATGTAAAATTTTGTCACTAATTTACGTGTAGTTGATGGTATTGAAAGGCCATTGAAGATTTATTATGATAATAACTCAGCAATTCTTTATTCCAACAATAACAGCAATACAACCAAGTCAAAATTCATTGATATCAAGTTTTTGGTTGTAAAAGAAAGAGTTCAGAACAAATGAATTTCTATAGAACACATAGGGACTAAATTTATGCTAGCTGATCCATTTACTAAGGGTTTGGTGCCTAAAGTTTTTCATGAGCACATTGTGTTAGGAATCCTATTAGGGTCAGGCAGCGGAAACACAAAGGATTCCCAAGAAAGAATTGCAAACACGTATGTCTCAAAGCATTATGCTAAATTAAAATTTTAATTAGGGTTTACCTCTTGTAGATGCAGAACAAGATCCTCGATCGAAGCAATTGTAGCTTCGCCCTTAGGAGTCCACACGAGCACTCCCACCAGAAAACTAACGATCCGAATGCTAGTACGGAATTTTAGTGTAATCTAATTTCTGAGCACCAGCCTATGAGCATCTCATGCTCTATATATAGGCTTAGGTCTTGACCTGAGCTCTCATTAACCATTGGGCTCCTGACTCATTCTAAATGAGTTAGGCCCAAATAGTTTTATTTTCAGTCCAACTAAAATAAAACTATCCTCTGGTGGGCTTACTCTATGTGTATGACCCTATAGGTAAAATATTTGGTTATATTAATAATAAACTATTTTATTATTAATATAAAATAAGAGCGTTATCAAGCAATACATCATTATGTCCGAATATTATTTATCATCGACATGACCTATAAGTGATAATTATTTTATATATCTATTCCTTTTGTCACGATATCTAATTGGGCCCAAGGCATGGTCGTCGTCATCCTTGTATGGCCCAATTCATTTTACTTGATACCAGAGTAGACTTTATAGAATAAATATCTAATATTTATTCGTCCTAGCATGGCCATGCATTTCATTAGTCTCACTCCATCAAGTGGCCCATAGATATCACTCCTGTCACATAGGAGAGACAAATTCCATCTACATCACTCACATCCCTCTGCATAATTTATCTATTGCCCAATCACAATCTTTATGGTCATCTTATTACAGATAACATTTTATTGTATTAAAACAATAAACTCCTTATGTAGGAATCGTAGTGACTTCAGGTCGAAGGACTACATACCATTATCACATTGAGAACCGTTTATGACACTCATGTAACGATCCATGCAACGTTCTCATGGTGGGTCTGTCCAGTACAACATTACTCTTAATGTGTACCCGTGTAAAGACTTGATATCATATATCCATGATTTGTGATATCAAATCATCAGTACATTCACACACTAATCTTAATGTATTTACATGTCCCCATGTAAATACTTGATTAGGGACATTTTAGGAATAATTCTCATATGACCTATTATTCCAGGATAAATAGCATTTGTCTAAAACTGAAAATACTAATTTTATTAATAAGTTAAAATTGATACATTAATAGCTCGTAGTGCATACACCAACACATTGCTCATATAGGTGTAATTCCTGACAGAATCTTAATTTAAGTAGAAGTCTCATTTATTCTATATGTTTCAGTTGATGTTTGTTATTTTGATTTAGCTTATTTTATGCAAAACTTATATTGTGATGATCTCTATAAAGAATAAAGTTTAGACCAGTTGGAAATAGGTATGCCTAAGATCACATTGCATGTAATTTCCATGCCATTTATCCATATTTGATCTATGTCATCGAGTACATACAATTGCGATAATCATTGTGGCCTAGTCAAATCTAATTACGCTGAAATCTACAGTGGTTTCCTGTTGTATTATAAAACGTACCAGATTGTTTAAGGGCAGTCTAAAAGTAAATAGCATGCAGTTGCACGCTTAAAGAATTTTTAAAATATAACACTACTACAAAAAAGGCTATTGTCAGCGGTTCCGTTATTGCTATTGTCAGCGGAAGAAGCGCTAACAATAAGGGCGCTGATAATAGCACTAAAAACAATGTCAGCGTTTAAACCGCTAACATTATCTATGTATTTTCAGCGGTTATGGTGTGGAACCGCTGACAATAGTCAAACAATGTCAGCGGTTGTAGTGCGGAACCGCTGACAATAGTCAAACAATGTCAGCGGTTGTAGTGCGGAACCGCTGACAATAGTTTGGTTTTTTTAAAAAAAAAATTTCAGTTTGTTAGTTTACTAACCCCTACCCCTGTATTAAATATTTTAATAAACAGATTCAGAATTATTGATATAGCAATATGAATACCTAAAGAAAAGTAAAACACCAACTAACAATTTTTTAAAATTGGTTTAGTTTTATGTACCTATATTACACACTACAATACTAATTCATACTAATTCCTGCATATAATAATTACCAATGAACATTATAGCACTAAGTAATACCAAAAACATAATTCTCGAACTAATGGTTACAGTATCATATACCTATATTAAAGACAAAAATATACTAATTTCCATAATTATTTCCCAAAAATGAAATATAACAATATTATCAGCGCAACATGAATACATCCACTAATAAATTTGATCAAGCCAAAGTATACATATATGTCATTATAGTATATTCTAGTCTAAATAATTTTAATTCTTGCACATGATAATTGATCAATGAACATTATTTCAGTAAGACATACATTGTATCATAATGAATTTTCAACCATCATTAATTAACAATACTAATGAGTAACACACAGAGTTAGCATTATACTACACCAAAATATAGCACTTTAAGTATGAGTTCTATATATCTACTACTGGTATGATTCATGCGACATGTGCTATCCAAAAAATAAGTGAGTAATATCAATTGTTTTCATGATTCATATAACATATGAGTATATTTACTTTTGACAAGATTGATATAACATGTGCAGCCCAAAAAACATGGTGGTACTATCTACTGCTGGCATTGTTCATGTAGAGACTTTGACTGCAAAGGAAGAGTTACTTGGTTTCCTAATTAACAAAAACATAAGTAAATGAATACATATATGGTAAAAGTAGGAAATATGAACAAAGGAACTAAGAAATTATTAAATTTAAAAGTTGACCTAATTCAAAAATGTGTTGAAAACATATGAAGACCAATCATCCTTTACTTCATCCAACTGTTTAGTGTTATAGGTGGTACACTGATACTCATCAAAATACTACAAGTGTAAACATTTAAAAAATTATGGAGATTAACATACACATACACATTAAGAAAATGAAATTATAATGAGTGTATAATACTAGGCAAGGTTAGAGGCATACTGTCCTTGGAATCTTCGTTTGTCTTATTTGCATAATCTCTTTCATGAACCTCATTACATAATATCCACAGTCTATATTATTCTTTTGACGAGGGTACTACACATAGAAAATGTAATTAAATATTAAAAGCACTTCTTGGATTGATAAATCATAAAAGGTAAAAGATGAAAACATATACCTCCACCTTGCACCATTTCATTTGGGTCTTAAATTTGGGTATCTTGATTCCTCGAAAAGCACGATAAATACATATACACATAGTGAGTTATGTTTACATAAATATAATAGATGGAGATAGTAAACATGAACATAATGAATGAAAAAGTCATATACATTTAGGTTAGTCTCTTCCTTTTCCTTGTACCATGATGCAATATATTTATCCATATTCCATCTGTATGATCATTTCTTAAATACATGTTATCTTCTATCATTGGATCACTACCTTGTGATTGTGACATTCCTAAGAAAGGATTATCCTCAACATTATTATTTATGTTTTCCTTTGATAAAAGAACAATTGAACAACTTTTGTCTAAAGGGTCTGGGACATAGAACACCTGTTTAGCTTACGATGCCAAAATAAACCGATCATCTTTGTATCCTTCTTTATTTAAATCAACTTGTATAAAGCCCGATCCATCCGCTCGGACACCATGGCCGTTGTCAACCCACTTACAACAAAAGACAACCTCTTTAAACATTACATAATCCAACTCCCATATGTGTTCAATAACCCCAAAATATGACATACTTGCATATATTGGATTTTTGTCTTTAGCACTTGAGATATGCAATGCTTGAGCAACAAGGGTAAAGGTAATCATGCTTATTCATCACAACACAACACAATACAACCATATAATTATAAATCGAACATCTAAATCCATACACTCAATATTCAAATAATTTCTTAATCACACATTCATTTCTTAACTTATCCTTAACAATCTTGAATTAACTTCTCCTATCACCAAAAAGGTCTTTAACTTATTCTTAACAATCTTGAATTAACTTAACTTATCCTTAACAATCTTGAATTAACTTAGTCTCTTATAGTTTTCTAAAACCTCTTTTTTTGTTATCAATTTACTTATGAACGGTTTTTAAGGCTAAAAATTTAAAACTTAGAACCAATGAATCACATGATTCTTATAGATTCCTATTTAGTTCTAAGAATCCTTATTTAGCAATTTTATTATTTCTTAAAATAAACACTTAAATTTTAATTCACTTAGTTCCATAAACGTGTTTATCCCTAATCCATTATGTATTTAAAAACATTATAATTTAGAAGTTCTAGTTTATTATGATTTCGTAAAACCCAATATTTTAATACTTTGTAAGGTTCTAGTTCATTATAATTTTGTAAAACTCAATATTCAGATACTTTATAAAGTTCATGATTGAATATTTCTTCACCCAAATTTTTAAAAAGAATTTATTTACTAATAAGTTACCCTTACATCTCAATGCCCATAATATGTCCCCTTTTTCTAGTATTTATTATTGTTATTGTGGTATCCTATAATAATTACCCATACACATTACATATTAACAAGAATAATTACTATTTTTTTAAGAACTTTGACCAAGAAAATAACAAAACATAGGCTAAAATATATGGCCCAAAGCAATAACAAAAAAAACCTACAGGACTTGTTCACCTCCTAACATCAATTAGAATAGAAAAGGGGCTGCTAAGTGACATTCAACCATCAAAATGTGGACGGCATAATTTGTAAGAGGAATCTCATACTTATAAACAAAATTAATGGCATAACAATTAATAATAAAAAATAAATTTGCTGCTACAAATACCAAAAATAGAATAAGATACCAAAAAATATATTATAAACAAGTCACCTTTGAGGAAGAAAACAGAGCAGATCAGGGAGCAAGGACAGCAGGTACAGCAAAAACAAATGTTAAAATGAAGCCTTCTACAAAACGCACAGAAAGATGGACCACAAAGATGACAAAATGATGGACACAAGAAAGCTACAGCATCTCAGCAGAAAAGAGAGGAGGGAAACAAAGAGGCACCTTTGGTTTTGGAAAGGGAAAGTACATGTTACTTTTGTAAAGACAACATGATATAAAAAAGAAAAATAAATATTATACTTACCTTTTTCAGCTTCAGCGAGCGTCGTCCAGCGAGTGTAGCGTGTGGAAATATTAAATAATTTGACTATTGTCAGCGGTTAGCTACAGGAACCGCTGACAAAAACATTATCAGCGCTTACAACAATAACCGCTCACTTTACAATGAATATTGAAGCAATGTCAGCGGTTGGACGGAACCGCTGACAATAGTGGCGCTACTTTTTGCAAATTCTGTTGTAGTGTAAATACTTAAATGAATATAAAGTCCAAATGGGAGATTGTTAGAAATTTTAATTTTTAATAATTAATATAGGCTGATATATTATTTATAGAATTTATAATAGCTATTTAATTAGGCTCAATTAAGGTGATCTGATATTTGTGAGCCCGTTAGACTATCAACATTAATAATATGGGCTTATATGAGTGAAAACCAGGATTTGGTCCATTAGGATTTAATGGGAACTCTAATAGGTATGTAATCAAGCAGTGGTCATGGTCTCCAAGAAGTCAAATCAAAAAACCTAATTTTCTATACCTCATCAAAGAGAAATATCAAGTCCTATTGAGGAATCCGGTGATTTGGCTGAGGAAGACCATAGAACCAACAAACCATTCCACGGCAACCTTCAATTAACGTTAATGGATCCAGGCAATTCTATAATCCCCTTTTATTCAATATTCTAACATAATAATTCTGAAGTTTTATTTGGGATTTCATAAAGTTCATATGAGAATTTCCCAACATTTACATGTGTGTGGCTTCTGAGGATGCTCCTGGACCTATCATTGAAGCCTACCTTCTTTGCTTAGGATTTTATTATGATATGGTTATTTTATTATTTTCGCTTATTATTTTGCATATTAAAAATTGAAAAATCAGCCTTTTATTTTTAAAATAAATTTGGATCAGGGAAAAATATTTGAGATCCACCTATAAATAAAAATTCGAAACTTTCTAGTATTTTAACATGCTTTTGATGTATTCTAGATTCACTTTCAAACAAAAATTCAAAAATGTTTTGAACCATGATGAAAACGTTGAGCTCTTTAAAATGAATGATGCGATTTATCTTTCAAAATTTTAGTTTTTTAAAAAATATCATCTTTTAAAATTAAAACTCATACAATAATTTATAATGGTGTTATATAATCTACTTTACATGCACCAAAGTTATAAAATTATAAATTAAACGAGTTAAGTGTACAAATTACTTTTATGAATTAAATTAAATAAATATATAAATCACTCTATTTTATATATCTAATATGAAGTCATTTTCTTAAAAAATATCTAAAAAAGAAAATAAGTAAAAATTAGCCTTTTCAAAATAACATTTTCTTCTTCTCAATACATCTTTTCGCAAATCTAAAATCAATTTTATATCCTTTACAAATCAACAAAAATAGTCACTCTAAAAAATTGAGTTAATCAATTTCAAAGCAAATAACTACATTACATTACATATCTTTGACTTTTCATTAAACCTGGAAATATCTAAGAACATTATCAACTTCTATTAGGCCCACAATTACACAACTTAATTTGAGCTATTATTCTTTAGAATGAGTGAATAGGATTAATATATTCTCTATTCATAGTTAACTCACACACTTATTTAAAATTTATTATAGTTTTTTAAAATTTTCTTTAAAATAATTATGACTTATTAATCGGTTTTCTCTACTTGCTACTCAATTATTATAAAAGAGATAAAAAATATGATTGATATATCTTATTTATTATTATATTCATTCCGAAAACAAATTACACAAAATATTTGTTTAAAGTAAACGGAGCTAAAATTGAAGAAAATAAGCGTAGCCGGCCATTGTGATGAAATTGTGTGTCTTGGTTCTCATTATATGAAGTAGGACTGGACATGTCCAAGTGCAGCACCATGGCATTTGCTCATCTCTCTTTTGACCACTTTTCATTTGCCTTGCGTCACGTTTACTTCTAGAATTCTTCCTTCTTCAATTCAAGGATCCCCCATGTGTGTGACTCAGTGGACATGGTGAAAAGCATTCATATTCATGATTAATTCAATTGTTTGATACCCACCATTTTAAACAACTTGCTATCCCATCTCAACAAACTTCAACCATTCATCTTAATTGTACGGTTAAGTCTATGATTTAGATACATGTCAACCAACTCTATGCTAAATAACTCGACATCTAAGCTTAAAAGGATTTTCTCATTTCACTTAAAAGCCTGTGTATTTTTCAAACAAACATTTTTACTCGACTTATTTAATTATATGTTTTTCTTAAACTCAATTCTAAGTATTAACTTTAAGTCCCTGAAAGTGGACAACTTTTCTCATAAATGAATATATTTATTATATTTGAAATGGTAAGCTTTGATTAAATATTTCTATTATATAACAACATTTTTGTTCCAGCTAAAAACACACATCATAACAAAAATAAGAATTATTCTATGAATCGCAAGGTTTAAGAAATATGCATCACTCAACCTAATCATTTATTCGTAAGCTTTAATTAAATAAGAACATAATAATACTATTATGGTAAAATTATACTTGAACTTATATATAGTCTTTCTTAATTTTTTTCATTTCATTTTTATTATCATTTCATTTTTCATTTTCTTAACCAATGATCATCTATATTAATAAATTTACTTTTGGTAATAAGGTTTCATTTCAATGTAGAGAGAATGGAATAAGAAGGAAAAAATATCAAGGAAAGAAATATGATGGAACAAAATTGAATAGAAAAAATTGAGGGCAATACAAATTAAAGAATAGGAAAAATGAAATTTTTTTTAATGGATAAAAGAAGATGAGTAGAATAAATTAATTATATGAAAAATAAATTAAATTTTTATTATTATAATAGTTTTTAATATATATAATTTATTTAGTTTATGTCAATTTTTTTAAAAAAATTATTAAACAAATATCTTACTACATGATTTAAACATTAAAGTATATTTGTTTTCATTTAAGAAACAAAATAATTTCTATTGGACATCCATTTTCCCTCTTCTCATTCTTTTTCCAAACAAACTAATGTAAATTTTCTTTCGTAAAATTAGACTTTCCATCATGTGCTTGAGATTAGGTTTGAGTAGATCTTTCATGTTTTTTTACGCTTAAATTAGTCTCTTTATGTCTTTTAAGTTTGTTTAACATAATCAACAGAAAGAGGCTACATGACATTTAAAATTAATGATGCCGCATTAACTAAAAAAAGTCTCATTTGTAATTTATAACCGCCACAAATTCACAACTATCCCTTCACCTTCAATACATCACATTCACTCCAACCAAGAAACCTAAAACTTCATATATATGTTACTTAAACCCGGATAAAGGTTTGAATGAAGAAGCACTTTGCAAGCACACATGATTTCTCATAGGTATTATGTCAATGTGAACCAACATGCCCTACTATGCCTTCAACTCATTAAATGCGGGGCGAGATGAGTTTGGCCCTCTATTAGAGATGGACTGAAATTTCTAGTTTACCCTGCTTAAATAAAGGGTTGGCAGGTTAGCCCACCAAACTTTAAAAAGTAGAATTTTTTTTAATGTTTTAAGTATTCATAAAAAAAATATTTTTAATAGCGGATTGATGGGCTGACCTGCTTAAAAAATTAAAAATAATTAAAATTAATAAAAATCAAATTAACTTATTATTTTTAAGAAGAAAATAAGAAAAATTTATTAAATTAGAAAAAACACAAAGTAATATGTTGTTAAAATAAAAAAATTAAATACAATTATACTAATAATCTAACTCAAGCACTAGTATTAAATATTATTTTACATTCATACATAACCCCTTATACAGTATATTAAATAGATATAGTGAAAATAATATGCTATAACAAAAACATTCTCATTATAAATTAATGATAGAAATAAGGACTAAATATTTAAGGGGTAGTTTGGATTGTGAAATATAACGTCTTGCCTAATTATTAGACACTAACCATGCAATTAAAATTAATTAAACATACCATGCTATACCGATTACTAAAAATACAAAGGAAAATTTTTTGCAATTTAAAAAAATATTGAAGGTAAAGGGAAATTTATATAAAAAGAGGTTGAGAGATGCGCTTTCAATTTGTTAAACTTTAATAATGCAATTAGATAAAGGTAACTGTATCATTACAGTTCATGGGACTCAAAAGCAATCAAGCAAAATGGTTAAATGAAGCAAAAGAAGAAAATGGGATCAGGGGTCACTCGCTTGAGTGAGGCCTTGACTCGCTTAAGCGAGACCAGCGAGGGTCGCTTGAGTGAGGCCTCCACTCGCTTGAGCGAGTTCCCTAACCACACTTGGGCGAGCCACCGGACGCACTTGAGCGAGAGAATCCATATGTATCAGGTCCCCACTCCGCTTGAGCAAGCAAAGCTCGCTTGAGTGAAAAAGCTCCAGGATCACCACCAACATCACTCGCTTAAGCGAGAGGCCAAAGCAAGCCAAGTCGCTTAAGCGAAAACACTCCAGAACCTAATCCCTGCTCGCTCGCTTGAGCGAGTCACACTCGCTTGAGCGAAATCGACACAATCAATTTGCCTGGCCCTCGAAGCTTGAGCGAGATTCATCTAGTAAACACACCCTTCTAATGTATGCATGTCTCGCTTGAGCGAGAATCATTCCCACTTGAGTGAGACCAGGCCAGCGACCACACTACTGATACAAAGGACTCTTGCTTGAGCGAGTTATGCAGTACATGCATGAAAAAAGATTTTTACACCATCTAATATACTTAAACCTTCATATGCATCATTTGACCTAAATTATCCATCTACACACATTCAAGCATGCATTTGAGATTGATTCCAACTAAACATACTCATCAATCCTAATTCTAATTCATCAAATGCATCACAATCAAATCCATCATTTCTCATAGTACCTACACAATCTCGAAATTCATGAAATCCATCATTTCTTTGTTCAATCATCTAGACACTAACAATTCCTATACAAATTGCATCATTCGTGATTCACAAATATAAACAAGACCTGCCCATAGCAATTTATCATATACATCTAATATTGGCTCCATGCCAATATACATCAAATTCATGAAAATTAACATTGCCATCAACACCTTACTACCTCATCAACATGATTTCATATCCTCATCAACCAACATACAGATTCTAACTCATCATCTATCACAATCATTCATAACTCAGGTTGTCATTATTCCTATCACATCATAACCATATTGCCCATCTAGGTTAATCCAACACACATAAGAAACATGTTATGACATTACATACATGAAACACATTACACATTACACACATCATTTATTTCATAATTTCCTTCACTCTTTGGCATCAGTTCTCCGCTTGGCGCACCTCTGGGGCATCAACATCCTCCCTGACACTGGTTACTAAATCAAAGGAAACCACAGCAAGGGTGAGTGTTTGGTATCATAATTAATTTAGAATGGTAAATAAATAATAACGTAGATGATTAACTAAATGTTATCCCTAATACCAGTTCACTAATTCTACCTTATGCAAATAATTCTACTTCTCTTTACCGTCTATTCATATATATAGCTTCTTAGTTGCATATAAGTCTCAGCATCCTCAAGGTATAAATCACAATCAGCAATTATGATATAGACATTCACATCATCATATAATATCAACAATTTCATTGAATATCACTACTGACTCTCACATAATTCGACACCTAGTATCTAGATACTAAAGGATCGGCCTTTAGCTGGAGGTCCTACTTGACACCCTGTGAATTTTGCTTGATCCACTGAGTCCTGCTTGACTCTCCACCTCAACCATTAGGTTCTACTTGACCACTGGGTAGCTCAACTGGGTATAAAAACCATGGGAGCCAGAAAAACGAGGGGCTATACATACCGTCATTCGTCCCACACTACGTAGTCATGCATATACATCACATTCTCATATCACATATCACGTGGCCATCAATAACAGATCATAATCATCAACTGGGGCGACTAACGTGTCGAGCCCACCAACATAATGCCACCATACACATCAATTCATTACAACTTAGAATGCTTTAGTTTAATAACTACCATAAAATACTTACAATTCCACATTCATACACGCATACACATACAATTATTATTATTAACTTTTCTCAAGATATCAAGATTTAGTTAATTGACCCAAACCCGACGTACATACCTATTCTATTTAATTACGACCTGAACACCCCCCTTACCTCGATTCCAAGCTTCAACGATTTGTTCTTGATGTCGGTTGTGTCCTCTAGGTGCTTGGTTCAAGGTTCCACTTCCGAATCTAACACCCGCTTCACCACTCGGTACTCCGACATTCATTTCGCTACCTACAAAGGTCGAAATACAAAACCCATCAATGTTATACTACTTTCATTGCTTTAAATATCGCTTCCAAGCTCCCATGTATAGAAGGAATGGAAAATAAAACCCTCCCCACCAGGCATGGCCATTCAGCTATAGAGAGAAAGTGAAGGGAGAAAGAGATAGCTCAAATTGATGGGTCCATAATGCTTACATCGAAGCCACGATCCCAGAAACGTGATCAATTTGAAGTTCCGACGCAAAACAGACCTCCAATCGGAAGCTAGAAGCTTTCGGCCATGGAGAGGAAGAAGAAGAAGGAGGCACGCGTGAAAGAATGAGGAAGCAGAAAGTGAATTTTGTTATTTAAGGTTCAGGGGCAAAATGGTCTTTTTCCTATTTCTTTTATATTTTTCCCCTTAACGTTTTAATTAAAACTTTTACTCTTGACCCTTATTGGTAACTTCTAAATTTACATTCATCTAATTACACCTTATTTCAACTTTATAATTAATCAATCAAATAAATTTATTTAATTCCACAATATTTAATTATTTATAATTGTATTTTATAATAATAATAATTCCTAAAAATCTAAAATAAATTTAAGGATAATTATTAATATTTTCCGTCAATCAAAGATTTTAGCTTAATTATTTGGGATGTTACATGAAAATATTTTCTATTTTTATTTCTTGGCTTTAGTTTTAGTTACAAAATTATCAGCATGTTTCCTGTTTTTAAAATTTTGTACAAGAAACACTAGAAATAGCTTTCTATTTTTCATTTCTTATTTTCACTTTTTTCAATACAAAATTTTGTAAAATGAAACATAATGATAGTTTTATAATTAAAACTAAAAATAAAAACAGAAAACGTTTTCACAATCCAAACAGTGCATAAGTTTCTATTAATATCCAACAATAAAAGATAAAGTTCAATCTCCATCTAAAATAAGTAACCAAACTACCATCAAATGAAACTAGTCAAATTCATTCTCCAAAATAAGTAATCAAACAACCACATTAACCCAAGAATCAAAATAGGTAATCAAACTAGTAAAATGCATTATCCAAAATAAGTGGAGTGTCATCTATGCATGGGGTGCGGTGTAGGCCTGTGTGAGAGTGAAAAGTTTTAAGTTGAAAAAAAATAAATAAATCAATGACCCATCGGGTTGCCCTACTCGTCTCGTCAAAATACGAGACAAGACGAGACAAATTTAATACAATTATAAAATAAACTTTTCTAACCCCTCTTACTATTTTTTAAGCGGGTTAGTGTACCAATGCACCGAACCCAACTCCCTATTTCCTCTATCCAAATGTTTGAACCAAGGTAACACGTTGTTGCCGTGCAAGAGTCCCTCTTTCGATTGCTTACTCTCCCTGAAACAAAAATAATAATTGAAGTGCATGTTACACAATTCAAGTGCAATTTGTGACCAGATTTACTTTTCGAGGCAGCATACAAATGATTCAAATTCCAAATACTTTATAAGTTTATTTAATATATACAACTTATAATATAATAAAAAATTTAAAATAAAAAAGTTTTTATTTAAAAATATTATTAATACTTATTTACTTTGTTCTAAACATTTCTCACACAATTTTAATAAAACACTTCTACTTCTAATTTTTTTATCAAGGTTCATAAATTAAATAAACTTATTTTTTATAAGTAGCACTGACAATGAATATAAATATTACTCCCGCTTATAATATAAAAGAGATGCTTCAAATTAAAAACCCTTAAAAAAGATAGAAGCATTCATTATAATTTTGTTAAATTCTATCCTTAATTAATTATAACCTTCTAATTATGTGTGGCAATATTTAAAGAAGAGAATAGTAATCAAAAAAAAATTTCCACTACCTCTCACTTGACCAATAAATCATCACCGTCCAAAATATTGGACTCTTCGAAGTTCATTTATGTAACTAAAAAATCATGTATGTAGCCTTGAAAAGTGAAGAAAAATAAACAAACTAATTAAAATTTAATGTTTTAAATTGCATAATTAATGCAAGGTATAATGGACTCTGATGAGGATGGATTTGGAAAGATAATATTGTTTTTTTATAATATCAAAATAATAACTATATACCTTTTAATTAAAAAAGTACTTATTTTAAATCTTGACGTGTTTGTTTAAAGTTTTAAAAATAAGCAGAAGTTGAAAATAAGTTGATTTAGCTTATTTTAAGAAGCAACTCTGATCTGTTTATTAAAAAAGTGATTATAAAAGAAACGTTTTTTTATAATCACTTTTTTAATAAGTTTAAACAAATGGGCCCAATATGAAACACAGGGAAATAGTATATACTAAATCTTATACTTGAGAATAAAAATGTCAATGCGGGCCAGCTCGCCCCACCTTTCACTCATTTTAAGCGGGTTGATGTGGTTTAGCCCCTTATCAAAGGCGGCCTGGAAGTTTGACTTGTCCCGTTTTGATGGTGAGTTAACGGGTCGGTCCGTCAAACCTTAAAAATTAATCTTTTTTTAAAATGTTCTTAGTAATCATAAAAAAAAGTTTTTAGTATCTGATTGATGGGTTAGTCAGCTTAAAAAATATATCAAAATAATTAAAATTAATACAAATCAATTAACTTATTATTTTTAAAGAATAAATTAAAAAATTTTACTAAATTAAAAAAGACCAAGTAATATGCTACTAAAATAAATTTTCTTAAAAAAAGTAGGTCATTCACCTGCTCTACCCTGCTAAAAACCGATAAAATACAAGATGAGACGAGCCAAATTCGGTACAACTACAAGATAAATTTTTCTAATTCACCCCATCATTTTTTAGGAAGGTAAATGGGCTGGTCCGTTAAGCTCAACCTATTTTAACATCCCTACCTGAAAATGAAAACATTATACTCATAAACAATAAAAACAATTAATCGATTGTGACTCAGTTGGCAACACAGGTTTAAGATTGTGGAAAAAGCTCTAGATTCAATCCTCACAAAACATACTTGTCAGAGGAGGAAGAACCTTAGTTATGACTAGACTCTGAATAAGATTATTTCAGAAGAAATATATACGTAGTTAAAAAAATAATAAGCAATGAAAACAACGTCGCTAGTAAACAACTTCCATCTATGGAAAAACGCACTTTGTGACGAGTTAGTTCTGAGCAAGAAACTCAAAAATGGAACACAAAGAGGACACAGACGAGTGGCAAAAAATCGAACAACAACACTAATCTCACGAAATCTTTGAATGGAACATGGTACTCAAAACAAAAATTACCTCAAGGTTAAGGTTCAATGTGACTGTAATAGATAAAAAAATAGTAGGGCTTATGGAAAATTCAAAAGTAAATTAGGGGTTAAAATTAGAAATTAGTTAGAGCGGTTAGAAGTTGGGTTATATAAGACGCTTTGTGTATATCATTAACTCTTATGAATTGAATTATGATATTCTTAGTTCCTCTTCAACCGTCATTGTTGAGAGTGAGCGAATATTGTTAGGGATAATTGATGTTGACCATAACAATTTGGTATCAACTAAGCCGACATGATGATGACAACAAAAGAACTTGAGACACACATGGACACAATGGAGAAAACGATGGCAGATTTGCAAGAATTAACATAAAAGACTTTGGAAGCGTTGTAGAAATTGATATAAATGTTAGTTTCCTCAATAGCAACTCTGAATGTTGGCTGGAAAATCACACAGAAGAATGAATCATACAATGAGACACCAAAACCGTCCTCATCGGATCTTGATGGAACCCAACTGAAATTTCCATCTTTTGATAGTACCAATTTCCGTGAATGGCATGTAAAAACAAAATAGTTCTTTGAACTTGAAGGCACACCAGAAAACCAAAGAGAACGTCTTCTTCTTTCCATAGATGGAAAGGCATTCTCATGGCGATGCCACTACATTTAAGCACCAAATTTTCAGAGCAAAACATAGATCCAAATCTTGCAATATACTGGAAACAGATTCGATGATGGAGCATTTGATAACCCAGTTGTAGAACTCGTAAGATTGAAACAAGAAAGTTCTTCAACTGATTATCTAGAAAATTTTGATAATTTTTTAGCTCGGCTGACGATCTCCGAGGAGATAACACTAAGCTTCTTCCTCTCAGGATTATATTAGAGTTAGAAAAATTAATTCGTGTCTATCGACCTTCGACAATCCAAGAATCTATGAGGTTGGCATGTTTACAAGATGTGATGCTTCAAGAAATTGCAAAGAAACTCCATCAGAACAAATCGACCAACACTGAGACACAATTCAGATATTCACGATCCTAATCTAGTGCAAATCAAAATAATAGTACTCAACCTATAACTACATTGCAGCAAAATCACATAGCAATATCATAAAACTTAACTTCTATTATAGATTCAAAATCCCCACTACAAGCTTAATTTACAAGAAAAAGGTCAGTAAATGTATTTCTAAAGGGTTATGTCATTTCTGTGGTGAGAAATGGGATAAGAACCATGGACTTTAAATGCCATTTTCTCTACACAAGATGTTTTTGATAAAGGTATCAATTCAGATTCAAAAAAAAAATAACAAGACAATGAACTAGTGGAACAAAGTCTAGAATTGGTTAAAGATTTAAATGTTCATATCTCTTTACATGCATTACAAGGTGTAGCTGGTGGTAACACGTTACAACTGAAAGGGCTAATAAAAAAACAAGAAGTTCCCTTCTTGATGGATACAGGACGTACACACAATTTCATCAGTGAAAAATGGATGAAGCTATTAGGATTGAAAACCACTATAGTCAAAGACTTTCTTGTAATAGTAGCATCAGATAAACAACTCATGATCACAAGAAAATTTCCTTAAGTGACCTGGAAATTCAACAATCATTCATTCATGGTTTATTTCCCAATGTTTCCTAGTAGCCATTTTAGAGTAATTCTGGGCATGCAATGGTTTAAGACACTAGGGGAAATCTCTTGGAATTGTGCCCAATTGACCATGAATTTTCAGCATCAAGGAGAAGCAGTCACATTACAGGGGGAACAACATCAGAGTGACAACATACAAGTCTTAGGAAATCTGGAAACAACACAGGTCCAAACAATGTTACTTACTATACAAGCTATTGCTTGCTTCCAGACTACAACTAACCAAAATGCACCAGAATTAACAAGAAGACAACAATCTCAATTAGACACTTTACTACACCAAATTTAGAATTTATTCCAAGAACCAACCTAATTGCCTCCAAAAAGAAGACATGACCACAAGATCACACTAACAAGCAATATACATGTTTGTTTAAAACCATACAGGTACCCGTATAACCAAAAAGTGGAAATTGAAAGGCAAGTCAAAAATTTATCGTCCACTAGATTTATCATAGAAAGTTCTAGTTGCTATGAATCACCTCTACTCTTGGTCAAGAAGAAAGATAGTTCCTAGAGATGTTGTACAAACTTCAGAAAACTCAATGCTCTCACTGTCAAAAATCAATTTCCAATGCCCTTAATTGAAGACCTCTTGGATGAATTACATGGTGTCAGTTACTTTTCTAAGCTAGATTTAAAGAGTGGTTATAATTAAGTAAGGATGGCTGAGGAGCATATCTATAAAAAAAAACTTCAGAATCCATAGTGGATTTTATGAATAGGTGGTTCTACCCTTTGGGCTTAACAATGCTCTGATAACTTTCTTGAACTTAGTGAATGATATCTTTAGAAAACATTTAAGAAAATTCATTCTAGTATTTTTGATGATATCTTAGTCTACACTAAGACCTAGGAAGATACTCTAAAAGGCTTGCAAATAACTCTACAGATCCTCCAAGATAATTTTCTAGCACTAAACCTGAAGAAATACAGCTTTGGCAAGTCACAAGTGGATTATTTGGGACATCAAATCTCAGCAATAGGTGTGCAACCAGATCCTAGAAAAGTTGTAGTTGTACAACAATGTCCACAACCTAAAAATCTAAAAGAACTCAAAGGCTTTTTAGGATTATCTAGGTATTACAAAAAGTTTATACAAGGATATGGAACACTAGCAGTACCTTTAGCTTGTATCTTACAACAAAATGTTGTATATAAATGGACTACAGCAGCAAATGAAGCATTCAACAAGTTAAAACAGGCATTAACTTCAGCACCTATTTTGATCTTACCTAATTTCATAAAACCTTTCACAATAGAGATTGACTCTTCATGAATTAGCATAGGAGCAGTCATGATGCAATCAAACTACCCAATTGCTCACATAAGCAAAGCTATGGGGCCAAAGTATCAGCTTCTATCAGCTTATGAAAAGGAGTTTTTTGCTATTCTATTTGTAGTAAAAAAGTAGCAAGACTACTTATTGGATCATTATTTTATTATAAAGATATACCAAAGAGATCTTAAGCATCTCCTTGAACAACCTCCTACTACACTTATGCAAAACTGGGGACTGGAGAAATTAATAGGATTGGATTTTAGTATTGAGTACAAGAAGGGAAAAGAAAATATTACAGTAGATGCTTTATCCAGAAACGAAGGTAAAGGTAGCTTAACATCAATTTTAATTTTGACATCTTAGTTGATAGAAGAAGCAAAAGACTCCTAGAAGGCAGATCATAGATTACAAAAGGTAGTGGACAAAATCAGAATGACACAACAGCCTTGCAAGCATTACACTTATGATGGAAATTTTATCAGGAGTAAAGGTAAACTTGTGGTAGGAAATAATTTAGGTTTAAAGACTAAAACACTACAAAATTTTCATAATTCAGTCATTGGTGGCCATTCAGGTTATGAGCTAACTTACAGGAGAATCAAAGAACAATTTCATTGGAAAGGCATGCAAAAGAAGTTAAAACAATGGGTACATGAATGCAACACTTACCAATAATAAAACCCTTACTACAGTACCTACTGGTCTTCTATAACCTTTAGCAATTCCAGATAGAGCATGAAAATCTATATCTATTGATTTAGTCTTCCTAAATCCAACTCTATGACTGCTATTTTTATGGTAATAGATAGATTAACTAAGTGTGCTTATTTTTTTTCCTTTGGCTCATCTATTTGGAGTTGCAAAAGAGACACAAGTCTGTATGGACAATGTGGTAAAATTACATGGATGGCCAACAGAGATCATCTCAGATAGGGATTCAATATTCATGAGTGAATTCTGGTTAGAACTTATGCAAAAACATAGGGTAAAGCTATTGAGGTCTACTGCATTTCATCCTCAAATAGATGACCAAACTAAGGCCTTGAACAAGTCTATAGTAGCATATTTGAGATGTGTTTCTGGGGAAATGCCTAAGAAATGGACCAATTACTTGTCCTTGGTAGAATTGTGGTATAATACCAAGTTTCATATTGCCACTAAGTTAACCCTATTTGAAGCCTTATATGGGTACCCATCTTCACACCCTACCATGATCATGATTGTAGATTCAATGGTGAAAGCAGTGAACTACATAGTAAGAACCAAGGAAGAAATATCTCAACTGTTGCAGGTAAATTTAATTAAAGTTCAAACAAGAATGAAGTTGTATGTTGACAAAAAGAGTATGGATAAAGAGTATAAATGAGGAGGCATATTGTATTTGAAATTCAACCTTACAAGCGGCATACATTGGCCAATACATCTTTTCATAAATTGGCAACAAGGTATTATGGTCCTTATAAAGTGTTAGACAAAATTGGAAATGTAGCCTACAAATTAGAATTAACAGTATGAACAAAGATTCATAATGTATTCCACATATCCTTGTTGAAGAAATACCATTGCAACAAACCAGGATCTGCTCAATTACCACTACTGAATAAAGAAAAAGAGTTCCTGCCACAACCTCTAGCAATTTTAGACAGAAGAATTAAAAATAAAAATAATAAAGTTGTGACTGAGGTGCTAATACAATGGAGGGAGATCAATCCAAAGGATGTTGTATGCAGAAGGCTACAGGACATGCAAATTTAATTCCTAAACTTTGATTGGAGTTGCTAAACGATGTCCTTGAGGTCAAGTCCATTGTTGAAGGGAAAGACAATTGTAATAGATAAAAAAATAAGGATTGTATTAGATAAAAAAAATAAAAGGGCTGATATGCAAAAACCAAAAGTAAATTACGAGTCAAAATTAGAAATTAGTTAGAGCTGTTAGAAGTTAGGTTATATAAGACCCTTTTGTGTATGTCATTAACTCTTATGAATTAAATTGTGATATTCTTGGTTCCTCTTCAACTCTCATTTTTTAGAGTGAGTAAATATTATTAGGGATCATTGATATTAACCATAACAATGACCAATCTTCTTCCATTAATGACCCTTCACACTACTAAAAAAATACCAAACAACGACGGACTAAACCCGTCGCTAAATGTGTTAATAATGGTATTTTTGACGGGGTAACAGTCGTCACTACAAACCTCGTCGTTGATTGAAAAGCGATGGTAACAGCATCCTGTCACAACCTTTTTGACGGTGCTGAGCTGGTCCCGTGGGTGGTCACTCAGTTCACCACTGGTGATGGCACATTAGCAACGGGCGTACATCGTTGCTACTAGGTAAATATATAGTGACCATGTGCTCTATCGCTACTTACTACATATTAGTGACAGACGTACACCGTCACTACTAAGTAAATATATAGCGACCACGTGCTCCGTTGCTACGTAGCTACAATTAGAGACTACGCTGACTGTCGCTACGTGAATACATATTAGCGACCACGTCCACCGTCGCTACCTTACAACCTAGTAGTGACCACACGTTTTCCGTCGCTACCTGATTGCAAAGTAACGACTGTGTGTTCTTTGTCGCTAATGTCTAAATGGGTCTTTTTTTGGAGGATGATTATATTTTTATTAATAAATTATTTTTTAATTATATTGGTTAAATATTAAATATTTTTATATTAAATTATATTTCCTATTATTATTGTAATTATGATTTTCATTCGTTGAATTTTCAGTAATACATTAATAATATTAAATTGGTGAATTAATATGAAAAAGAAAAATATATACAATCATACAATAAAAATAAATGTAAAAATATAGGTAGGATGATCACGGTGGAGGGGAATCCTTGGTGGTGATGGGGGCGGCTGGGAAGTAGATCCTGTAAAGGCAGGGCCAAGCACCACTATCATCTAGCTAATCATCTCTTACTATCCTACTAGCTGTCAACGAGTCTCGATTCGGTCCTCCTTGGCCCGTCATCCCTCGTCAGTAGCTTGCTCCTCCAAAAGTTGCCTCTGTCGACGCTCCTCTGCTAGCTTAATATTCAGGTTCTGAATAACCTAAACAACATCTGCTAGAAAGCCCAGAGGAAGAGAAAGAGGAAAAAGTCTTCCCCTTTTTAGCAAGCTGTGTGCTGACCCCTCCTAAAGCTAAACACCCTCCCTTTCTTGTTCATGTCGTCGACAGCCTCCGTATAGATGGTGTTATCTTTGGAAAAAGAAAGGGTGAGAGGTACCTCCCTCTCAAATGTGGAATCCACCAACTCTACCTCCTTCTAAGTCCTCATGGCTTGATATGTCTCCTACAAATGTAAAATAATGATAAAATTTAGTAATCTGATTTGTAAGTTTAAGCATATGTAAGTTAAAATAAATTACTGCCATGTCCATCGATTTTTGGTTAACCCATGCACCGGTTTTTTTCTTCCATTGATAATCACGCTGTAACATGAAATAAGATTTCAAAATTAAAAACAAGTGTATGAATGTATTAAAATTATAACAGAGGGAAGTGTTAAACTTACCGAGAAGGTCTCAAACCATCTATCCTAGATAGTTTTACCGGCATCTGTCCAAGAGATGTAAGGACCATCCCACTGGGCCTTCAGAACCTTAGTACTTGCTTTAGTAGGCGACTACTATCAATAAAATTGTAATAAACAACAGTTAGAAACAATCAAACAATATAGACACAGGGAGCCTACCAAAATTTCGACACAGTCTCCCCTGTAAATCTAACATTTCCAAATTTGTACTATTGCCCTGTTACATGCAGAAAACTTCCTAGTACAGTTCAATGTATACAAGTACTAAAAAACTAACATAAAATAAACAAATTTATACATTAATCACCTAAGTGTGATCTAATGACATAGAGAGCCTACCAAAATTTTGGTAGAGTCTCCCTTGTGAATCTAACATTTCCAAATTTGTACTATTACCCTGTTACATGTAGAAAACTTTGCAGTATAGTTCAATGTATACAAGTACTAAAAAACTAACATACAATAAAAAAATTTAGATACTATATGAATTATAAGTACGAAATAACTAACAAACTTAAAACAAACTATATAGTAATACATGCTCATCTCTACCTGACAGTGGGACCAAAGTGGGTAGGGGATGCAAGAGTAGGGCTCGACTCAAGGCCTGAGTCATCTGAATTCAGTGGTGAATGAGTCTGCTGTGTTGTGGTCTGCTCTGGTGTGGAAGTCTGTTGTGGTGTGGTCTGCTTTGGTGTGCTAAGACGAGATGCTCTAGTCCGCGAACCACCATCCCAGCTGAAGTGTAGTCTATGCCCAACACTGTTATCGCTAACAACACGACTCTAACTACGTGGCACCACTCTATTCGTAGAACTTATCCACAAGGATGAATATTAGCAACGACTAACCAAGGTCATCACTTTTTTGTTCCTCCTGTTAGCAACACCTGTCATGTCCGTCGCTACCGAAAGATGAAAATGGTGGCATAACACTTGCCCTAAATCGAGGTAGTGACGGGTTTACAAAAGTAGAGACGAGTAACGCAACCGTCACTACGTTGCTGTTGTTAGGTCCTGCTGCACGCAACGATCATGTATTTCCATCGCTAAGTTGGGCACAAAAAAATTACGAGGGAAAGCCAAAAATTGGAGGGAAATGATTATAATGACCGCATTAGCGATGGTCTCTAGTTAGCGATGGGTTTAGTGACGGAGTGTTGCAGAGCTTAGTGACGGTGTTCTGGTTGGTCGCAATTTGGTAGAAAATATCTCTTCGATGGTCCATTTTCCTACTATGGTCACTAAATAGCGACGGCTCCCTTCGGTCATTAATTCTTAGTAGCTGACAGGGTTTTTTTTAGTAGTATCAAGTTCCATAGACGGAAGGTGGTTTCCTCTCATCTTTATGGGGCAGATCCTTTGTTAGTGACCTGTTAGATTTGTGACTCCATCTCTTTCGCGTGTCTCTTCCGACCACCACACTACCGCCGCACGAATTTGATACCGCGTCTGCACCGTAGGTCCTTTTGCATTCTCGCATGAATAAAAATGGGGAAAAAGAATGGTGAGGGGAGAGATAGGAAAGGTTAAGTTACGGGAGAAATAATTTCTTTTTCTTTTTTTTATTTTTTCTATATCTTTTTTAATTTTTTCAAAAAATGAGTGTGTCAATTTTTTTTAACACCGCTAACATCTTTGTACAGTAATTGTCAACTAAAATTCACCTAGTTTTTTTTTTCTAATAACTAGGTTAAAGGAAACACTATGACAAACTAACTTAAAACATATAAGAGATTAATTTAATAAAAAAATAAGTAATATTTTAAAATCTAACCTCAAATGTAAATATAAGGGACTAGAAATCTAATTTTTACTTTTTTTTTATCTCATTTCTATTTTTACCCCATCAAAACCAACACCATGTAAAGGGGCAAGTTTAAGTATTTTCACACGTGATGCTATCAAATCCACTCCCATGTGTTTTCTTGAAACAAAATGTCGTGACCGGGATCGCACGGGAGGCCGACCCTTAAAATATTAAAGATAAAGACCGTTTGAAATCCTTTCGAAAAATAGGGAGTCGCCACCAATATTTTTAAGGATAAAATAACGGGAAAACCTTTGTTAAAGCACTGGTTATAAATATAAAATTCCAAGTTCGGAAGTCTAATTATAGACCCACGTTGTCCGTTATAGAACGGTTACCTCAAATTGATTACACACATGTTAAATAACCTAAAAATTATTTTGCCTTCTTTAAAAAATGAACAGACAAAACAAACAAGAAAGTTTCAAAAATAAGATTAGCAGGATGTCTCGTCTAAATTGATCTTAAATCAAACAATTTGACTAAACAGTTATAGTGAAATACCAAATAGTGACAATAAGGGACAAAACAGTGATGATAAGAAACTAAACAGTCACAGTGAAAAACCAAACAATAATAGTAGAAGACTAAATAGTAAGAGTAAAAAACCAAACAATGACAATAGAAGATTAAATAGTGACAGTAAAGACCAAACAGTGACAGTAAGGATTAACAGGACGTCCCATCCAAATTAACCTTAAATCATGATAAAGATTTAGAAATTAAGACAAAAATAAAGTTGAATGAGATTACATTAAATGGAATGAGATGGGGTAAAATAATGAGATAACATGAAGTGGATTAAAACCGAACAAAAGGGTTCTCATCCAAATTAACCCCTTTATGAGAAAACAATACGATATAAATAAAGGATATTGTAGGAAAATAAGAAGATTAACAAGACGTCTCGTCTAAATTAATCTCCCCTTATAGAAATATTATTATCAAAAATAAGACGTCTCGTCTAAATTAACCTTGTTTTATAGGAAATATTATTTTAAATAAAAAATATTGAAAACATGAGATTAATAAGACGTCTCGTCTAAATTAACCTCATTTTATAATAAATATTATTAAAATATTAAAAACACGAAATTAACAAAATGTTTCATCTAAATTAACCTTATTTTATAATAAATATTATTAAAATATTGAAAATACGATATTAACAAGACGTCTCATCTAAATTAACCTCCTCGCAATAAAATAAGGTTTTAAAATTAAATATTAACAACATAGGATTAATCGAGATACTAACAGACTTAGAAATTAAACAAAGGAAAGTAGGCTCGACAGGAATTGATTCTCGCTCCTACATATTCTCGAGCTTCCGAGAAATCAGGGTTACGTAGTTCTTTGATTCTTTTTAAAAAAACGTAAAATAAGTTTAAAATGTTGAAATTTAGGAAAACGTGAATCAATAGGACGTCTCGTACAAATTGATCACAAATTTATTGATTTTATTATTATTTTTTAAAAGAGAAATGAAGAGCGAAAATAAAATAAAATTGTCAAGCAAGAGGACAAAAACAAGGAAAATGGTAGATCTATGAAATAAATAACAAAAAAAGTAAAAGAAAAGAAAATTAAAAATTAAAAATAAAAATAAAAAAATAAATCAAAGCATTAAAATAAAAACAACAAACAATATAAAAGACATAAATTAAAATAAATTAAAGCATAAGAAGAAAGAAAATAAAACTTAAAATAAATTAAAACAACAAAACTTACCTTCTTTTCCGAGCCAAAGAGAAGATTTTGAAACTGTCTTCGGATTTCGTGACGTCTCTTATTTCTTCTTAACTAGGACTCCCGTAGAAGAAACCAAATTTTTCCTAATATGAAAGATCGGTCAAAACCGCAACCATATTTTAAATTAAGAAACGGGTTATCTCTACCACTCCTTTTTTGGTGCCCTTTCCAAGTACCACAAGGTGGTTCTTATATAGCAACACAACAGGCATAACTTCCCTAAGAGTATTCAATGTGGGGCTATAATCTCTCTTCTTTCTTTACTTCCATTTTCTCCTTCTTTTTCTTTTTCCTCTATTTTTTTCCTCTTTTTTTCTTCCATTTTTTTCTTCCCTTTTTTGTTACCCATACAAACAAGTGTGTTCACACTTTTTCTAAGTTAGTAATTTTTTTATTTTAAAAAAGAATTTAAATGGGTCTGGACAAAATTAGGTAGCAACACAAAACTAAAGAGAAACATAAAAAATCTTAAAATATTAATTACACATTTGTTTTCCTAACATTTGAATTTTTAATAAATTATAACCAAACTTGCACAGTAAATGATTCAACCTAATGCAGGTTTCATCTTCTATTGATGATGTGAGGATTTCATTAAGGATTTTAGTCCATATAAAATAATAGATTTTTGGTTTTATAAGTTGTTACATTTTTTTTAATATATAAAGAAAAGATTCAATTTAAAATTAAAATTGGGTGCAAGAGTTACCTCAACTTATTGACATTTTATAGTTATTTATTACATCTTGATTTTATATTGAATATTTTATTAGTATGGTACACTATTAGTATGGAGTTAATAATTAAGAGAACATCAACTAGAAATTTGTTCTAACTTAACTTATGATCTTAGGTTTAAGTCACTAGAAATACAATATGGTATGATAGAGAGAATATTGCCACTTATAATTGTCTTGTTCGGTTCGAACCAAAACATAGTATATATAAAAGAACACTCAATATTGAGAGTTTAATTTTCATTAGATAAAGATTTATTTTGTGGTACACACTTGATAAGGATTATATGTTAAAGGAATAATATTATTTAGATTGTTATTAAAACTGATTGAATCGATTAATTCAGTTGGTTATATCATGAATTAATTAAATGATTAATCTAAATCAATTTTTTATTACTACGATTTAAGCACAATTTGATTCTCTACTTTCATAATTTGTTTAAATTAGTTCCTCCGCCGATTCAAAGTTTTGAAAACATTGGCTTTGTTTATTTAAGGGAGGATATCCAAAGCCATATTCAATGACTATATAGCTATAGTTATTAATGAACCGAACCACGAATAAATAATTTATGCATCTTTGAAGGTCAACCAATGCATTGCCCCTACAAAAACATTTACTTTCACCGTTACATATATTTTATTCACTATACTTAATTTAAACATAATTTTCCAAGATTCGAGCAACATACGTTTTTTTGTTTTGGAAATAGCAAAATACGTTCATTAACAGACTATATGTTTTTTATTTATTTATTTTGGGTCAAACTATATATGTTTTGAACATGCATGGCACATGTTTCACCTATACAAACAACCTCTATATGCTGGTGTCCAGTAATCTGGGCCACTGTTCTCTCTGTAAACTAGAGGAGTACATGAAGTAGGAACTAAACAAAGACCTCTGCTCCGAAGATCTACCTTTGCCTCCTCCTTATCTTTTCTATCCAAGCTTCCCCACGGATCCTTCAATTCCATAAAAACCAATGTCAATACGGTTAGTTATATTTATAGCTAAGAGTTGAAATTTTATAGATTTTAAGAGATTAATGGATTTTCTTACCTTGTGAGAATTAGTCTTCAAGTAAGGGTTGCTCAGTAGCTGGAAAATTTAATATGCGTTAATTTAACTGTAAACTATGCAAAACAAATAGCAGATGCACTTACGTTAATTAATTTTTTCGAGGGTAAATGTAAATTTATTACTCCTTTCATTTTTATTAAATTGTCTAGAGAAAGAAAAAATACATATTAAAAAATGTAATTAACGTTGTTAAATTTTATAAAATGATTAATCAGTTTTCTATTTTATCCTTATTAGCATCCTATTTGTTACTCTTAACATTTTCTCCAATTAATTAATGTTTAGTATGTTGGGATTGTTTTGTATTTTGTTGGGTGTTGTTGGCTCTCTTAAGTAATGGTCCGGTGTTGATGTGTTACTTTATTTGATATATTCATGTACTGGTTTCTGGTGGTGCAATGTAAATGTTAGGTTGCTGTGCTTATGTGCTCAAGTTGTGTACTCTATTCTGTGAGCAGTAAAGAAGGTAAAATGTTACGTTAGAGAGAGGAAAAACAATAAAAGTAATTAGTGGACTAATATAAATAATGATGAATCCAGTTATAGTTTTTGTTTTATCTCTTTCTGTTCTTAATATAAGGATGTTATATTACTTCATAGTACGAGCATCTGAATTCTTTTATATACCAGTAGTAACTAATAATATATCTGTATTTTTAATACCATATTTATGAATAAAAGTATTATTAATATATTATTTTATGTGTTATGAATTATAAGAAAAATATTAATATTTAAATATTTTTATAAGATAACAATATAATAAATATTTTTATTCAATTAAATAGAATATAAAAAATTACAAATATTTTTTTTCATTTATTTCCCATTTTAATTTTCAATATTTTTTAAATTTATATATTTTTATGTAAACAAAAAATCAAAGAAGACATTCAATTGAAATAAATAAAGTTACAAATGTTGAGTTTAATAAATAGATATATAAAATAAATGTCACTACGTAAATAATTTAAAACATATATTTTTAAAAGAAAAAGAAGTAAACAATTTTTATTATGATATTGGATATATACACACTATAATTAGAAGAGTTATAAGATTGACCTAATGATTACCAAATGAGTTAAAAGGAGAATGAAAAAGGAAATGTTGATACTTTTATCAACATAATTAATAATTAAATAAAAAAGATTTTAAGCATTGTTGACTATTTTTTTAGTTATATATATAGATTAGTTATAGTAACATATTATTTTGGTTTTATAAAACTGCATCTCTCTTTTAGAGGTTGTAATGGCAAAAACAGAATATTGAAGAATTAATTAAATATATAAGCTAGCGGTGAATCAAGGCAATTAAGAATGTTATTTGCTGGATAAATGATTTGATGTAGAATTAGGAATCTTAAAGCGAGTGAAGTCTCCCTCAACTCGCCTAAAATGGGATGGGATGAGTTAACTAAATTTATTTCATAATGAGTTCAAAATTGGTTCGTCCCATCCAACATTTTTACAGGTTTTTAACCGGGTAGGGCGGACCCGACAGGTTATATATATAATATTAATAATATTTTATGAAAAATTTCTAATTTTTCTAATTTTTTTTATAGTATATTACTTTGATTAGTGTGAGTTAGAATTATTAATATAATTATATTTAAATTTTTTATTTTAGTTGTATATTATTTTGTTTTTTAATTCAATTAACTTTTTCTTATTAAAAATAACAAGTTAATTGATTTTTATTAATTTCTATTAATTTATATTTTTAAGCGGATCAACAATTAATTAACCCTTCCTTAAAAACAAATTTCAAAAACTAAAAATAATTTTAATTTTTAAAATTTTTTAAAGGTTAGTGGATTAATCCGCCTCACCCTGCCTTGTTATCAAAACGAGGTCAGTCAAAAATTTCAGCCCGCTTCTGATAAAAGATCAAAGCCCCCAGACTGTATTTTAATAGGTTGATGGTAGGGCGGGGGTGGGGCTGTGTAGAATATATTTTGAATACTTGAAGAGGTGTTTACGGTTATTGATTTCATGGTATGTGTTTGTTTTTGTGTAGTGATTTTACTGTAAGTTGTTATTTTGTTTTTGGTTAGTTTGGCATATTTTTTGTAATCTGAAAACATGTATTTTTTTTAATCTCTGTTTAGACCTCAGAGAATATCAACACCTGTGTTCATATTTTTCCGTCTATTGATATAATCATTTCTTGTTTGTCTTTAGAAAAAACCGCTTCTTCCACGTTGTATGTTTGGGATACCCAGTCATTAAGCATTAATCTCTAATCAATTAGGCAATAGTTCAATAGCAACATTTTTTTATTCATTTTAATTAAGAAGGGACTATCAAAGAGCCTAGTTTGTGGGCATTATAAGAAGTAAAAGCAACAACTAATTGAATTGTATATATTATATAGTTGCATATAATGCAATGGAAGGAAACTTTTCCATAATGATGAAACCCACCTGGACTTGTTCTTGGAGAAACTTTATGTACCCTATTGCTTCAAACAGCACAGATGCTGTATCTGTCTGAAATTCAACAAAGGAATTTATAATTATGAAGTAGGTAGTGAGAAAAGTAGAGCACTGTTAATTATTTAGTATATATAGATAAAGAAGAGGAAAAGCAAAAGGGGGAGAGGGGGTTGTTAGTGCAATGTAGTGTAGTATATATAACCTTTCCAAATGGAGACACAATTTGTTGAAGGGCTGTGATCTTGTCCCCTATCTTGACTTTGGGTGCCTGCACCTTTTAAACAATGAATAGAAGTTTCTTAACACTGCACAAAGGGAGGGTATCCCACATGCTTTTTAATTTTTCTTTTCACTCGTAATTAAGTTCATGTATTGTTGGGTATTTTATGTTTTGTGTGTACCTTTGATGAAGATGCTGTTGATGCATCTTGCTTATGCTTTTTCAATATTGTTTCTGAAGATTCTTCAGATCTTTTCTTCTTCACTTCACGTGTTGTCCCCTCTCCTCCTCTTCCATTAATATTGGTTCTTGTCTGCATCATAATCACATCATATTACACCCATTTCATAAATAAAATTAATATTAATGTAAAGTTTCATCATTTAAAAAATAATTAAGTTAATATAATTTTTAATAAAAATATTTAACTTTTTTATTTCTTATATTTAATGCAAGCTTTGGAACTTACTGGTGACGGTGTCTGAAGAGCCTGCTTCTTTGGTTCAGATAAGTACTTCATACTAGGCTTCTCTGTTTGGATCCCAATAACTGGCCTTCCTAGCCTATTGTTAAATGATATAATATCTGAGAAATTTCTTGTGCATGAAGAAAGATTGGGTAAGCCATGGTAGAATTTGCAACCATCTCCAACTGAAAGACTATGAAATCCATTTTCATATCCATTTGCATCCAATGATTTTCCGAACACACCCCCTGCATGATACTCTTGCTTGACCTTCATGTCATGATTATCATAGCAAGGAAACACTCCAGAGCTCTTACTTGCTCCTCCAAGAGAGCATGGTGTGGAGTCTCCAAAAGGTTGTTTGAAGTGATGATGATGATCAGATTGAGGGAAGTGATCCATGGGAGAACTCAAGGACATATTGCTGTGGTTTGTTTGTGGGTCAAAGTGGCTGCTAACTTCTGGGTCTGGTGGGGCAATAGACCAAGTGCTCACAAGATTAGATAACTTGGTCAACCTTTCATTGTTCTCAATCACGGCCTCATCACTAAATCCATTTAAGTGCTTCTCTAAGCTATTGAATGAACTAGTTGAGCCATACTCCCAACTGGTATCAAGTTTCTTCAAGTAGTCACAGGCTGGTTGAAACATAGTGTTTGTCATGCTTTTTGACGACAGTGCATCCAGAAAGTTCTCTCCAATTTCTTGAGTGTTGTGCAACTCTCCATTTGATCCAACACCTCTATAAGTTATTAATATATATATTTTTAAAAAAGTTAGTGTGATAAATATATATCAAATCTCAACCTCGGTAATCCGTGCACAAATAATTAACCATGCATTAGTTCAAACTGTAAACAAAATTTCAAGGATTATAAATTGTATGTTAAAGTTTCCTTGGTGGGGATTGATGTAGTAGTTATATACTGGTTATAGTATGAACACAAAAACGATTTTGTTGACTATAGTAGAGCACATAAAAGAACTGTTAGATAGTGGAAAGAATTAAAAACCCACATGATTATTTGTGCCACCAATGATAATCTAACGTGGTACCTTAATCCTATTATTAACTTCAAACTATATATATATATATATATATATATATATATATATATATATATATATCTCATTAAGCATTATTTTTTTCAACATTTTCTATGTATCCTTAAGGATTTTTCAGGTTATCGATGGCTAGCTGTAGATTTATATAGCAATAAATTAATTAACCACATCATATATATATACATATAAAGACTACCACTCAAATAATCATGTTCTTATAATTTTTTTTGGTGTAGAATGATATATATACAAATTAACTTACGATAGAACATGAGTCCAAAGGTGATTATCTGAAGCATGTTCTCCCATCAACTCGTTGGAGGAAGGTGGTGGGGGGTCAACAAGTCTCCGAGAGGACTCAACAGTGAGGGTTGAATGGTTGGAAGCATTTGTGAAAGAGGTAGAAACAGATATATCCTCTTCACAAGAAGAGGATGAATTAGGGTTTGGTTGGTTGTTCCATGTGTTATTAGTTGTATCGCTCCAGGACTGGAGATACCACCAATTCAATGGGGTCATAGAGGTTGCAACTGTGTTTCCAGCACTTTCTTCGGTCATCTTGGTGTGTGTAATATCTCTCACAATTTTCCTTCTTAGGCTCTCCCTTTCATTGGTGGAAGCTAGCTAGGGTTGGATATGTAACTCTCTTAATTTGTTTCTTTGTTGCTGTGATGGTGGGGATTTATGGAGGGGATTGCTCCATTTTCAGTGACGTATAATAAGTTTGTATAGGTTATATCAATTATAGGGGAGACAATAAAATATGCAACCTGAATTTTTCCACTAACGTTCGTGGGCAATTATTATATGAGGTGATGGGCCAGCACGAGTTTGGCTTAATGTTGGTGACCATGGTATTAATTTAGAGTTGCTAGTTTTAGTCTTATTACCGATTACCAGTAAGTTTCTTTACGCATTAATTGATTTAATATATATTATATAACACTTTCATTTTAGATAATGAAAATATTACACCACTTTTGTGATTTTGAAGAGAGAATGAATGAAGGATGTGATAAGTGATGGGAAAAAAAATAGAAATATAAAAACTAAAAAGTAATATTAAATCATGTTTAATATGATTAATGTATAAATATAAGTGTTGATAAAAATAAATACATTTCAACATATGTTTTTTTAAAAAAACAAAACTAAGTGTACCTTTAAAAGTAATTTTTTTAAAACATAAAAATCATTTGCGATTCTAAGAACACATTTAAAGACTTTGTTAATCAACATCTGTATATTTATGTTCATAAATAAATTTTAAAATAATATAAATTAATAATTAGAGGTGATAAAATGGTCAACTGAAATGAATCGGACAATAAGCAGAACATCACAAGTTCAACTTAATCTTACTAACAAATTAACAATTAAAATAATAATAATAATAATAATTTATATATTATTGGTCATGTGGGTAGAATATTATGTACTCATTCCCGCGGCGGGAGTAAATGCTTTTTTTGTTTTTTGTTTTCTTCAAATATTGTTAAAACTAGACATAATCTGACGTTGTCTGCTAAAAAATAAATAAAGGATAGGGGCATGCGGCACTCAATGATATGCATACTCACACGCTTTATTACTAATTTTTACAAGGTTTTTTTATAATAAATTACCCCTATATGGTTTGGGAGGAACTATGGTTGTTTTTATTTTTTTTATTTATTTTACAACAAAACAAATATATTAATTAATGGTAGCAAAGAGGACCTGAACCCATGTGTTTTTAATTTTTGTTATCATGTAATAAAACAAGAGTGTAGTATGTTAATATTTGGGTAGAGATAAGTTTTTCCATGACCATTTTGATCTTGTTTTGTTAAGTTTCTATTTCCTAGAAGCTTTTTAATTGCAAAATCCTTCTATTCAGATTTTTGGGTAGGCATTTCCTTCAAATAATGTTTAAATATTATTAGAAAATTTACAAGGAACTAATTAAAAATCTATTTTGATCATAAATATTATTTTGCATGACAAAATCAGTTGATATGATAACTGAAAGATGAAAAGTTAACTAAAAATTCAAAACTATATTTGATAGGGTCAAAATGGTGATTTGAGTTAATTTGTAATTTATTTTACTAATTTAAAAACTTATAAGATAAAATAATCATGTTTAATGAAAGAATTTATTGTAGTAGCTTATAACGTTTTTTTGGAGAGTTATTTAAAATAGCGTTTGTACTTAATTGTTTTATTTTTATACTTTTATCCTCACTAATATAATTGGAAAAAGAAATCACCCACATCTATTAGTTTTAAAAGTATAAATCTTTTATGTTATTTTACATTTGATAGTTAGTTTTAGCAAACATGTTTTAATTTAATCAATTAATTTATCAGTTTTTAACTTTTAACTACTAACTTTAAGTTTTCAACTAGCTTATTTGTTATGTTTGTTAAACAAATTGTAAAGTTGATAGCTAGAAGGTGAAAATTAATAAATTAATTGATTAAATTAAAATTGGTAAAAATAGTTGTTAAATATAAAATGAGTAATTTTTTAAAAAATATATATCAATTGAGGATAAATGTGTAAAAATAAAAGAAGCTTGGACCTTATAAGCTTTAATACTACTTTAAGTAGCTATTTAAAAAATATTAAAAGTTACTAAAATAAATTCTTTTACTAAACAAAATTATTTTATTTAATAAACTTTTAAACTAGTAAAATAACTTATAAATTAACTTAAACCACTACCTATAAAATATAGCCTTATATATAAAAGAATAAATCGTTTTGAGGGTGAGAAAGTCTACGTGATAAGTTACGATAAATATACTCAAATGTGATAATTGATGGTAAAAATATTATTCCAAGAAAGTTAAAAAAATAGCAAAACATATTTCATGATTTTACTGTTATTGTACACTGGAAATGTTGTAATTAATAATACCTATACATCAAATATACTCTCATAGGTAAGAATGTAATTTTTGTTATGTGAATTAAGTAGTCACGTGATGAAATAAAAAATAATGTATACTATTTTTGAATAAGACACAGCAAAAAAAAATGTATAAATTAATTTTAACTTGTGTTTCATTCTTCTTTTTTTTACATATGTATTTTGTTTTTGAAAAAACATTATTTAATTAAACTGACGCTTTGTCTTCCTAAGAAATGCAGCCTTCTTATAGATGTAAAGTATAAAAGTTACCTCCAATTCCAAGTAGGATTTTTCAATTGGGATAGAAGTAGATTTATTAACACGGACCAATTCGATCTATATGAGTTGACCGATTATGAGTTGAAAAATTTTATAGCATAAACCAACTTAGGTCGATTTTTAGAGTAAACTATTTTTCTCAACTCGACTCAACCCACTATTTTTAAAAAAATAATAAAAATAATAAAAAATACCAACAAAATTTTAAGATAGAGAAAATATAAAAAAATATTTTTATTTTCCTCACATTCTAATACTAAATTCCATATAAATATTACATCATATAATAATTTCATTATTATAAAAATACAAACACATAACATATTCGATTGTAAATTAAATCCATAATTTATATAATCCATAATCCATAAAACAAAACTAAATACATTCTATAATTCAACTTTAAGATGATACAAATTAAAAACATCATACTAAATAAAAGTTCAAGTTATTTCTTTTAATTCACCAACCTACGGGCCAACTCGGCTCATTACAGGTTTGACCCACTGTGAGCCGAGTTCAATGGGTCGAGCTAGAAAAAATTTCGCCTCGAAAATGAGTTATTTTCTTTAACCCGATTCACCTAAAACTCACCTCGAGCCGGATTTATTCATAGAATTTTAGGATTTTGCATCTAGGATAATGGGTTCATTGATTTTTGTTATCAATTTAAGCTATTTAATTTTAAAATATATGGTTACTTAGTGTGAGAAAATTATATAATTATTCAATCAATAAATTATTAACTTATGTAATAACAATATTAAAAATTATACCTACACAGTAAAAATCTCTAGTATTTGTAATATTTTAAAATAAATACTTAATAGAATCTATTTCTTATCAAAAGAAACATTCGTATATAATTATTGAAATAGAAAATTTAATGATTTGGATATAAGGAGTATAATTAATGTAAGTTTTTTCTTCTTTTTGTTTCTTAAGTCATATGTCGTATTCTCCGAGACTAGGACTCTACTTTTAGGACTCGTTGAAATTATTTTCCATTGGCGCTTGACTAATTTAAGCTTGTAGGACCCACATGCACGGTAGCAAATGTCAGTGTATGTAAAGTTTTTCACGCTAATAGAGTTTGCCTAACCGGAGAATATCCTTAAATCTTCCATTAAAAATTAAAATATAAAATTCCAAACACGCGCGTCTTTGTTTTAGTAACAATAATAAAGTTATTACTTTTATCTGTTTTTTATACAGATTAAAAAAACAATTAATATTTATAGAATACAATATTTTATATTTATTTTTCTATTTTATTCTCATCTTAAACTAAATCTTTATTAATGTTATTAGTGTTTGGTCATTCCTTAAGTAAAGGTATAGCAAAAAAAAATAATAAATGAGTTATTAAAATTTTCAAAAGATAGATAAAAATGAATAATGAAACAGATAAAAAAAAAATACGGAAGGAGTATAAAACAAAAAATGGTGACAACTCAAGAATGTTTGGAGAGAAGTGGCTTTGTACACTCAAACGCTGACGTTCTGACCGTTTATCTAAATCTATTTCTTCTTTTTCTTCTTTCCTTTTTTATTTCAGTGTTTACTAAATGGAAATGTTTTAAAAATTTGAACCGTTATTGCATTGTTAATTTAATCATAATTAAATTGATAATAATAAAATATATATTTTAAATATAATGTAATATATTTTATGATATACTATTAATGATAAATTATACTATCTCTCTCCTTAAATATAAATTTTTTTGAGATTTTTTATCCCTTAATATAAGAATTTTTTAAAAATTTCTATATCATTAATTATTTTTATACTAAAACATCCTTATTAAATGAGTAACTTTTATTAAAGTTTAAAAAGACAATAAATGAATTACATTGCTTAAAATATTTATCTCTCCTAGACACAAAAATAATTTTTCTCCTTATTGACTTTGCCTTTTCCATATGGAATATAAGTCATTAACTATAATGGAGAGAAAATTAGTGGAGAGAGAATGAGTGAAAAAAATAGTATTCCCAGTTATCTTAAGGGTAATTTTGAAAAATTACCCATAATTTTAGACAAAGTTAATGATTTTAACTAAACTAACCAACTTTCTTAATGCTTGTGAATTAGACAAAATGGTCTTATATTTAGGAATAGAGGTAGTATAAAAATTAAGTAAATAAAAGTTGAAAGTTGTATAAAATAGTCATATTATATGTTTTATAAGATGAAAAATTTATAATAAATATAAAATTAGAAAAGTTGAATATAGATATGTTTATATGAACATTTTGTTTATTTTAAAAAATTTAAAATATTGAAAAAATCATTTTTTTCAAAAGGGGCCGTTGAACTCTAATTTTGTGCATCGGTTTTCAACTTGGTTTTGGCTGGTTCTGACAGGTTATAAACTTACTCGATTTTTTTACTTGTTTGGACCTATACCTTAACAAATTTCTAGTCCAAATGAGTTGAATCGACCGGTTCAATCTAATTTTCATAACCATGCTAAATACCCTAATATTAGTCTTAACTAAGGCCATACCTTGATATTATCAAGATCTCGTTAATGGTGTTGGTTGTAATATTGATATAGAGTCAATACAGTTGGGAAGAAGATGATGAAGCTACATATGAAAAAAATTTACTAAATTTTACTTTCAATATCTTGGTCACAACCATACAAGGCCTAACTCATTTTAGTTGGACTAAAATAAATCTAATAGGCATGAGTTTTCACACATTTACATCTTTGATCATTTTAATGCATTAACATACCAAAAAAAGAATTTATCAAGCTATGTGTGGAATACCACTACCTTAAAAGCAAAATTTTGGCAGACCAGTAGTGTAATCTATTGTCGGAGATGCTCCCCAAGATTAACATAATCATTCATAATTGGAATGGTACTCCGAACTGTTTATGTTGGAACATCTATAAAAAGAAATGTCCAGAAGAGGAAGATAAGAAATGAAGAAAAAAGAATTAGAAGAGCAATTCTTATGTTTGTTCTGTATTATATCATAGCAATGCCCCCTATATGTAGAGGTCTTGGTTGCATTGTCAAAGTCTAGAAATTATCTCAATTGAATGTCATCAATTGCAATTTGTCAACTGACTCGAAAACGTAGCTTAACATAGCATAATTTTTAATCATGTTAAATCATTTTCAATTAAAAGACTATATTCCTTGTCCATTAATTCCTCGAGGGAAAAAAGACAATAACATTATGAATATGGATAAAAACAAGGGAATATTCAAAGAGAAAGAAAAAGGTAATAAGGATTAAATATTTGATTTTAAAAATTATCAAATTTAATAAAGATCTTATCTTCTATTTGTAACAATTACAAATCATATTAAATTTAATAAATATGAATCAATTTGTAACTCCTACAAATCACATTAATTTTAAAAAAATCACATACGATGCAAATCCTATGAAAATTAATAAGAATACATTATTTAAATTTGTAAATCTTACAAACTTTAAATTTAACAAACATTTAAAATTTGCAACTTTTACAAATCGAATTTAAAATATAATATTAAAATCAAATATTTTATTTGTAACATTTACAAATAAATAAAATACAATGATGGCTAGGTTTCAACTTTTGAATCCTAGTTTTTATTACGGCTAGGGTTTAACTCTTAAACTTTCTAAACACAAACTCGCATGAACAATTCATATTAGAAAGAGAAAGCATACAAACATGCATTGCATACAACCTTTGGTTTCAATTTAATTAAATGAACATAAAATGTTTTATAATTACAACACATACGAAACAATCACCATTGCAATATAGAACATGTTCATATAATAAAGCACATCCAAAAACATGTTCTTTAATTAAAATATTGAGAAAAATAATCAATATACACAAAACAAAATTAAATTGATACTAGTTGTCAAAAAGGTGTAACCTTTGCAACATATCTCATAAAAGATGCAACCTTTGCATAATATCTCATTAAAAATACAACTTTTGTATCATATCTAATAAAAGATGCAACCTTTGCAAAAAGATTCAACCTTTACAATTATTTTCATAAAAAAAAATTTTCACATGTTCTTTAAACAAACATTTGTCCAAAACATGGTTTTGCAACCAGGCTCTGATACCATTGTTAGGGAATCCCTAGTGCATAAGCAGCAGAAATAAAAGGATTCCCATTAGACTTGCAAAACTTCGTATTTCAAAGCATAAGACAAACATCAAATTTATGAAGCGTTTTAAGATTACCTCTTGAAGAAAATCAAAGCAGTCCTAGCCTCGTCCTTTAGGAGTCCACATGAGTACTCCTACCAGAAACGCTACACCTTCCAAATGCTAGTTTGATAGCGTGTAGCTTTTGCAACTTTTGTGTATTTTATATCTCTTGTTGGTGGTCCATCTATGAGCATCTTATGCGTTATTTATAGGTTTAGGTTTGATCTAATTTGATCTCTCTAAAGAGTGGGCTCCTTACTCATTCTAAATGAGTTAGGCCTAATAGATTTATTTTAGTCCAACTAAAATAAAAACTATTTTCTAATGGGCTTAACCTATGTGTGTGACCTTATAGGTAAAATACTCAGTCATATTAATAATAAACTATTTTATTATTAATATAAAATAAGAGTGACATCTAGCAATGCATTATTATGTTTGAATATTATTTATTATCAACATAACCTATAAGTGATAATTATTTTATATATTTGTTCCTTTTGTCACGATATCCTAATTGGGCCCAAGGCATGGTCGCATCATCATTGTACGACCCGATTTGTTTTACTTGATACCAGAGTAGACTTTATCTGAATAAATATCCAATATTTACTCTTTCTAGCATGGCCATGCATTTCCTTAGTCTCACTCCACCAAGTAGCCTATAAATATTACTCTTGTGACATACATCACTCACATCCCTCTGTATAATTTGTTCATTGCTTAATCACAACCTTTATAGTCCTCTTGTTAAAAAGATGTTTAATCATATTAAAACAACAAACTCCTTATGTAGGAATCATAGTGACTTTAGGTCAAAGAATTACATATACCATTATCACATTGAGAATCGTTTATGACATTCATGTAACGATCCATGCAACATTCTCATGGTGGGTCGGTTCAATACATCATTCTCCTAATGTGTACCCGTGTGAAGACTTGATATCATCTATATCCATGATCTGTGAAATCATATAATCAGTACACTCACACACTAGTTTTAATATATTTATATGCCCCATATAAATACTTGACTAGGGACATTTTAGGAATAACTCTCATATGACCTATTACTCCAAGGATAAATAAAGGCTGTAAAACTATTTAACAAAAACATACCTTATTCAAAATGATGCGTCCTATATAAGGTCTAAGTGCATATTTCCAACAATTTGTTGATAGCAAACATCAAGTCTTTTATTTAAATAGAGTTTGTGATAAGCAAAATATTCTAGACAGAGACCAATAAATCATCAGACTTCACACAATGTCATAGCATCAGAGTACTCTATTTAAATACTATTTATGCATTGATAATGAATTAGATTCAAAATGGATCAGAGCTCATACAACTACTGATTTTTAAACAAAAAATCCAGAGCAGATATGCAAACCAAACTTTTAACGATTAGAATAGACTTTACTCACAGAAAAGATTTGAGCATATTATAGATAATCAGGGAAGCTGTGTGATCAGAGTAATCGAGCAAGACTATTTTTAACACAAAATTAATTCTCATGCAATCATAAGGATTAGAACATGCATATTCACTTAGATTAGAGCATATTCTTAGCATACAAGATAACAAGAATCATTAAAGCATAGCATAGAGAATTAACTTAGAATCATACAATATATATCAGAGCATACAAGAAAACTTGTAATGATCAGAGCATATTATCCAGAACATCTTTAGAGCCATATGTGAGTCAGATAGACTTTTCATTAAAAACATATAATTTTTACAAGAGTCAAAGAAAAAAAAATTACAAAACTCAAGACTTAACTCCCCTTTAAACATTACTCCCCCTAACAAAGATATTTACTTAACCCATAAAAGACTTAGACTATACTCCCCATTTTGATATCAATAAAATATGGGGACATCATGGAGCCATTAGGAAACCGTAGGATAAGTTGTGAAGGATGAGGTCTGATGTAGATTGAGAAATAATAAACAGAAGACCAAATTGAACGCACAAGAAAAGAGGGGAGGAATGAAAATAACATATAGAGAACAAACAAAACTGGGAATGAGGCCAAGGTCCAGGTAGGAAAAGATATTGTTTTTGAATACTTGACCTCGAAGATCCTAGAAGAAACTCAAATGAAAGCTGTCATTTGGGGAGTTGGAGTATTCGCCTTATTGTTCAAGCTGCCATAAATAGTGATTCCATAGAGCATAGCATGGGCTTCATTTGATCCAGGGGTAGTGAAGATACTCTTCAAGGATGCCTTGAACAACTCCTTAGGTTTGGGCTCATACCAAGGGGCCTTAAAGTAGTTAGACTTGGGTGGGACTGGCTCCTTTAATCTACCCTTTTTGCATATTCAGAACTTAGGATGAAGACGATCATGGGCAATGAATATCTTTTTTCCTGGCATAAACAGGCAGGGATGAAGGTCATGAAGAAATTGGTCCTGTTGCATATCATAAAGAATCTTCTTCTGTTCTCATTACATAAATTATGGTGTAGTCTGATGTAGAGATCAGGGAAGTGTTCAACTCAATTTCTTCCAAGGGCATGGGAGGTCGAAAGCGGGGGTGGTTGGTGAACATTGGAATTTTGTTAGGGTCAAAACTTGGAGAATGGCTTGGTCATCTTTATCTAATAGGTGTTCTAAACCAAGGGTAACTAAGGATAGAGGTATGGTGTTGTTTGGTTTGGTGCAAGGTCTGGGGGTGAAAACACATTGAGGTACGAGATTGAAGGGTTCAGGGGTTTGTGTTTATACTGTGTTGGGTTGAGGGATAGAGGTTGGGGTGTTTGGGTAGCAAAAGGGGATGGAATTTGGGAGAAGAGGGGTTCAGACTTGACAGAAACAAACCTGGTTTTCTCTTTCAATTCTTCCTTCTTTTTCTTTTCCTTCTTCTTCTTCTTTTTCTATTCCTTTGCCTTCTGCTCATGTTCCATTCTTTCTTTTTCTTTCAGTTCCATCTCTTTTTGTTTCTTTTCTTTCAAATACAGATCACGCTTAGTAGTGCACTCATTGTACCAATCTTCAGGAGTCCAATCCTTGACTTTGATAGATGGATACATAGCGATAAAAGACTTGATAAAATTCTTAATCCTATTCCATAAAGGCTTTTCTGTAGACAAGGTCTGGTCAGCTTTAGAAGGAGGTGGTGGTGCATGTTGTTTCATCAACTTCCCAATAGGAATTTGATCTTCAGGGTCTGATGACTAGGTGGGAATATTAGTAACCATGGGGTATGATACTGAATTCTTTGCTAGGGAGGGAGCAGCTTGATGGGGAATATCCTTGATCGTAGAAACAAACTTTTCACGCTCAAACTTCATTTTCCTAGCAGTCCTAACCTTCTTGACTGCAGGCTTCACCACTTCAAGTTTAACAGAGGGCTTCATCTTTGAAGCTGACTTCTCAGTAGACTTTTTAAAAGTCTGATCCAGGAGTGGAGAGAAGGTAGGTAACTTTATTGCTAGAGATGCACTCTGAATCATATCCCTAACAGTCTAGATTGGGACATTCTCTAAAGCAAAAAATTTCATCAAAATAGTAGGGTAAGGAATTTTCTTCTATTTCTTCCCAACAAACGAGATCAAGTAAGTCATTATGATATTGGCCAAACTTACTTTTTCCTTTAACATCATGTGATACATATAAAAATGGTCAAGTTTTGACACTGTGTCTTTTGCGTTTTTCCTAGGGCAAAAGACTTACTTCATCAGAAGGTGAAATATCTTCACCTTGGGCAACATCTTCCTAGAGGTCAACTTAGCAGGGTAGGTTTTGTCATACAAAACCTCATTGATCTCTAGAGTAGAAACTTCAACGACTTCAAAATCTTCAACATACACGGTTCCACCTAGTGCATATTCACAGACAGTTGCAATAACATCTTAAGAAATTTCAATAGGTCTTCCCTTAAGGCTTCCATTGATGATGAACCTGGTCTTGTCCACCTAAACTATTCTTCAGAGTTCCAGAACCAAGGAGGGAGAGAAAGGCTCCCTATCAACATAAAAATTGGTCCAGCCTATTCCTTCAAGCTCTATTATGACGTTTATTTCATCTAACTTGTGTTGTAGGGGATAGAAGTAGGCAAACTCCATAATATCATCCATACTGAAATCGACAGCCATTTGAGAAGATTAAGGGTTTGAGAAGATGAAAAGATTTTAGGGTTTAAGGATTTTTCACACAAAACAGAGAGAGAGCAAATAGTGAGGGAAACTCGAAGAGGTAAAAGGTTGTAGAGAGGGAAATGAGGTGAAAAGACGTATATTTAAAAAGGCAACAACTATACCAGAGAGAGGAGAGAAAAACAGTTTAGATACAACTACTAGAAAAAACTAATTTAGCCACTGAAAAATTCGGTGGCTAAAACTAAAAAATCCGTAGTTAATAAGATTAGCCACCGAGTTAGCCACCAAACACAAGTCGAGACAAAAATCCTCGTGGCTAAATTCATTAGCCACGGATTTAGGATTTCCGTGTCTAATTAGCCACCGAGAAAAATTCGTCACAAAAATAAAATCATCCGTGGCTAAAATCGGTCATTTGCAACTCATTATTTTTATTTTGCAACCAAAAATTTTCGTAGCTAATTCAGTGGCTAATCATGATATTTATTTCAGTGGCTAATTCGGTGGCTAATCATGATATTTATTTCAGTGGCTAATTCAGTGGCTAATAATAAGATTTTATTTCAGTGGATAATTCGGTAGCTAATTAAACGATTTATTTTAGTAGCTAATTCGGTAGCTAATTATGAGATTTTATTTCAGTGACTAATTCAGTGGAAAATATTGAGATTTATTTCGGTGGCAAATTCAATGGCTAACACTACTACAAAAAGGCTTTGTCAGCGGTCGAGTAAAGGAACCACTGACAATGATATAATGTCCGCACTTTTAATCTTACACTGTAAACAATAATAAAAAAAATTAAAAAATATATTCATATTATATGTTGACAACAATTGCACTCAATACATCAATTCAATATACATTTTCAGCAGTAACAGTTATAAGCTATGTAAATAAAATAGAACCAGTACCAAAATTAGTTCATCAATGAAAGCCTTAAGCTATGTGGAAAAAAATAGCACCTAACAACATCATAGAACTTGGTCAATTTGCAGTCAGAAACTATGAAATAAGTTCTCCTTGAACCAAGATGTATAGCTCCCCCCTTCAAGATGCATAGCTCCCCCCTTCGGTGAATAGCACACAACAGGAATAGGTAATTTAAATACTTCAATAAGCTGAGGTCTCAAGCATGACAAGCATATACCTACACAATATGAAAGTTGGCTAAGTGCTTCAATAAAAGGCATAGATTCAATATCCTTGAATAAAAAGTATTTTAAATTAACATTTGATAACATAGGTTCTAGAATTTGAGAGTTTTGCTAGAATCAATATTTTTGGCACACTGAAAAAATTAAATTAATCAAAGGCTATAAAATGTTTTTGGTCCCTAGAAAAATTATCATCTCTATTTCAATTCTATTTATTTTCAGTTCATATATTTAAAAACGAGAATAAATCTATATTCCCTTACCAAGTTCTACAAATGCATGATCAATATAATGTTTAAGTACTAAAAGACAAATAAAATTTCAATAGAGACTGATTTCAATAACATAAAGAAGACACTTTTTGGATAACCAAAACTATATTTAAGCCTTAATAAAATGAATAAAATAGCATAATTTCTAATCTTTGCCAGCAACCTAGTCAATAAAGATTTATGCATAGAAACTAACCATCTTCTAAGCTTAATGAATTTATGTGTGCCATACCCACGCTTATTTGTTTCAAAATTCTGCCATTGTCCAACTATTCTTAATAATAATAACAAGTGCAAATTTGTAAGTGAAGCATCAATTTTTTGGCATGTACATGTATTTTTAGAAAGTTTAACATTGTTTTAACTGAAAATGAAAGTTCAATTAGCACCAAAAATTATCTCATACATTAAAGATAATGACTATTGAAAAATTTACACTAAAATTCATACTAAAATTTATTACTAAAATTTATATTTACATTGAGGTGATCTTTTTTTCAACTTAAAACAAAAATTTAAAGCAATCTCTTATGAATCTCATGAGTAAATTGTAGCCATTAGCTAGACTAAATTACAAGTAAGATATTGAAATAATGTAATGAAATGAAAGACAAAAACATTAACATGAAATCATTACCCATGTCAAATAGTGAAGATCATATGTACAAAGTAAATGAAGTTCAACAAAAACAAAGGTTAAGGTAATTACCAAAGTTTTGAAGTTTGTGGACCCAACATGTCTGTGCTCTGTTATCAAATCAAAATTTTGTCAAGAATAAAGAAAGGGATACATTAAATAACAAAAAAACGGTGGGGGCATAAAGTAGAATTGTAGAACCCAAATCTCATCACCGTTTATAGCATAAAGTAGAATTGTAGAACCCAAATAAATTATTATAACTAAAATAATCTTTATGGATGTGCTTTTTTTTAGTTGAATCTTTATGGATGTTGTATAAATATAATTTATTTTTCTCACTTTTCATTTTGTATTAGATATGTCCGCTTATATGAATTACAAAATAAAACTATCTTTAAACATAAATACAAATTTATTTTAAGATTTTGATAAATCACACACTTAATTTCAATTACACTGTAAGTTTAGTAATTGAATAAGTAATATATGTGAATTGTTATAAACATGTGTTTAAATTTTACTTAAACAAAAAAATTTCAAATAAACTCTTTATGTTAAATCAATTAAATTCATTAACCATGTTGATGATGGTATCTTTGCAGTGCACTGCACATGCTTCAGTAAGAAATTTAGGTATTCTAATTAGAACATGTATTAATCAAATTTAAATAACTAAGAACATGTATTAATCAAATTTAAATAACTAAGTAAAGTACTAAGTCATTATAATGACAGGGTTCATCAAGTAAAATGAGATTAAAGAGGGAAAAAACTTACTAAACACATTATGCCAGTGATGTAACATTATGCATTGTTTCTTTCAAAGGGGATGAATTGATACTGAGCAAAATCCTGAAACCATTTTAATCATTTGTTTTCATTGTTTTCATCCCACACCTTCTATATTTTTCATAGAACAATCGCATGGTGCGGGTTCTAATAACAGAGGTCACCTTCCCCTGCAAAGCACCTAGTGTAAATTCTGATCTTCTTTGCCCAAATTCATTCCACCGTGGTCATGTGCGTCGTCGTTCCGCTTTTCCTCCCTCGAGCAGAGCCACCGTGAGTACCTCTCCTTTGCACAGTATCTTTATGTAACCTTCGATCCACATGTTTCACTTGTTCCATCGCACTACCCCAAACTACCAAGGCTCACCATCAAAAAGTAACAAAACAAACATTGAAGAGCCCTCAAAGACTCAAACTCACGAACTCTCGAGAAGAAGAAGAAAGTGGCGCAGAATGAGAGCATAGAGTGAGGTGAAAGTGGTGGCTAGGGTTTTATTTTTAGACTTTTTCTATTTTATTTAATTTGGCTTAAGTTATAAATTATAAAACAACTTTAAAACATATATATTATAATTATAATAGCAATATTATTCCATTAAAAAATTATGTTATTAACATTATTATTATCATATTGTATTTGATTATTTTATAGTTTTAGGCGTTTTCTATTTGATTTTATTTATAAATAAATTATAAAATAACTTTAAAATATATTATAATTATAATATTATTATTATCCTATTAAAAATTATATTATAATTATATCATCATTATATATAAATATATATTTAAATTCTTTTAATTTATTTAAATATAACTTATTTAAATATTTTAAGTTAAAAATATATTTAAAAAATATATAACTACTTATTTGAATTAGTACATATATAATATAATATATTCATCAAATTTAATTTTACTTATAAAATATATATAATTTGTAATTATTTACCAATATTTAAATTTTAAAATTAATATTAAATTACAAATAGAAACCTATTTATTATCTCAAATAAACATCTTAATGCAAAAAAAAATGGTTTTTAGGATTCAGGCTTAGCCACCGAATTCTATTTCCGTGGCTAACTAAACAAAATTAGATTTTTTTTCATTTAGCCACCGATTTTTGAGTTCCGTGGCTAATTTAAATAGACAATAAATTGAATTTTATTTCCGTGGCTAATTAAACAGAATCAGATTTTTTTCATTTAGCCACTGATTTTTATTTCCGTGGCTAATTTAAATAAATAATAAATTTTAAAATTAGCCACCGAATTTCATTTCCGTGGCTAATTAAACAAATTCATAGATTTTTCTTTATTTAGCCATTGATTTTTAATTTTGTGGCTAAATTGGTGGCTAAGCATGCGCCAAAAAAATATTTGGTCGCTAAAAAATAAGTGGTGGCTAAATTTAGTGGCTAATGGCTACGGAAGTTTTCAGTGGCTAAATTCGGTGGCCGCTTTTGATTTTTCTAGTAGTGAATTATATGAAAACAATAACTTTGCCATGTAGGAACGTTTTAAAGTAAACGACAATAAAATATGAAACAGTTTAGATTAAAAGTAGTCCTAAATGGTTTAATCTTTCAGCATTAAGAAGAGCATACTCTTATAGGTTAAGTCTTGCAAAATAAACAAGTACAAATATACCTAGACTTAGACTTATCATGTATACACATAGAAATATTTAAAAACATTTAACAAACTTATACATGAAGCAGACTTATTTAAGCAATCTTTCTCAAATTTAAATTGTGCTTGATAAACACAAACTTGGCCTCAGCCAATGGCTTTATGAAGATGTTTGCCCTTTGGTGGTCTGGGTCCACAAACTTCATGTTAAGAACTTTTTTTTGCACATAGTCTCTGATGAAGTGATATTTCAGCTCAATGTGCTTGCCTTTGGAGTGTTGAATGGGATTCTTAGATAGATTGATCACGCTTGTGTTATCATAGAACACTGAGATCTCTTCTTCCTTGATGAAGTAATCTTCAAGCTGATACTTCATCCAAAGAAGTTGAAAGTAGCAACTTGCCACAGACATGTATTCAACCTCAACTATTAAGAAGGCAATTGAGTTCTGCTTTTTGCTTCCCCAGGAGATCAGACTTTGGCCTAGAAAGTGGCATCGTCCACTTGAGCTTTTTCTATCCACTCTATCTCCTATAAAATATGTATCACAATAACTAGGCAAAGAAAATGAGTCTGTCCTTTTTTAGAACAACCCAAGGTTAGTGGTGCCTACAAGATATCTTAGAATCCTTTTCACTACAGACAAATGTGATTCCTTGGGGCCTGACTGATATCTTGTACACATACAGACAGTAAATATTATATCAGGTTTGCTTGATGTTCAACATAAGAGTGAACTAATCATTCCTTTGTACATAGTCTGATCCACTGATATACTATATCTTTACTGATTATGCAACTTGGATGCATAGGAGTGCTCATAGGCTTAGCATCAGCCATTTTAAACTTTTTGAATAGCTCCTTAGTGTACTTCTGCCGATGGATAAAATACCATTATCGGTTTGTTTAATTTGTAGACCTAGGAGAGTTTTCCCATCATACTTATCTAAAATTCAGCCTGCATCATTTCTGAAAATTCTTTGTACAGACTTTCATTAGTAGCACCAAAAACAATATTATCCATATAGATTTCCACAATTATAAAGTGTCCGTTTGAGCTTTTTCTGAATAAGGTGGTGTTAACCTTACCTCTAGTAAAGCCTTTTGAGATTAAAAAGCTACTAAGTCTGTTATACCAAGCTCCAGGTGCTTGTTCAGACCATACAGTGCTTTACTAAGTTTGAAGACATGGTTTGGAAAAGATTTGTCTTCAAACCCTTAAGGTTGTTTCATGAAGACTTCAACTTCAATGAAACCATTCAGAAAAGCATTTTTAACATTCATCTGATATAATTTATACCTTTAAAAGCAGCAAACACAAGAAGAATCCTTATAGCCTTGAGTCTGGCTACAGGAGTAAAAGTTTCAATGAAGTCTATATCTTCTGTTGATTGTAACCTTGTGCTACTAGTCTAGCTTTGTTTCTAATAACTTTCCCATCTTTATCATGCTTATTCTTGTAGACTATTTTGTTCCAATAATTCCTTTGTTCTTAGGTCTGGGGACAAGGGTCCAGACTTTGTTCCTTTCAAACTTGTTCAACACTTCCTACAGAGCGATGATCTAGTCTATATCTTCCAAAGCTTTTGTCATAGACTTGGGTTCTAATTCTAAAACAAGAGCAATGGTTGATTGATTGAGGAGTTTTGATTTGGACCTTATTCCTATAGCTTGATCTCCAATGATTAATTCTGATGGATGGTAAGCCTTGAACTTCCAATCTTTAGGCTTTTCAAGTTCAAACACAGATGGTTGTTGTTCAGATTCTGTGTTTCCATCCTCTGCAGGTTCTTGCTAGGCTGGTTCAGACTCTTAGCTACATCATCATTATCTAGATCTGTCAATTTCTTATTAGTCTTTTGAACATTATCAAATCTTACATGCATTGATTCCTAAATGGTTTGAGTCCTTGTGTTAAAGACTTTAAGATTTTGAGGAAATTGAGTACCCCATGAATATCCCTTTATTAAACTTAGAATCAAAATTTTCAAGTTGATCCTTAGTGTTGAGGATATAACATGTGCACCCAAAGGAATGAAAATATGAAATATTAGGTCTTATTCCCTTCCACAATCATAAAGAGTTTTATTCAGTATGGGTCTGATAAGGATCCTATTTTGGATATAACAAGAAGTTCTCACAACCTCTGTTCAGAAATATTTTGGAAGATTATTTTCACAAAGCATAGTTCTGGCCATTTCTTATAAAGATCTATTTTTCCTTTCCACAACACCATTCTGTTAAGGTGTTCTTGGAGAAGAAAAACTATGAGTAATGCCTGACTCATTATAGAATTTTTCAAAAGCTTCATTTTCAAATTCTCTGCCATGGTCACTTCTTATTGTATCAATACACGACCCTTTCTCATTCTGGATTTTCTTATAGAAAATCTTGAATACCTTCATAGACTCATCTTTATGGGTTAGGAAGCATACCCATGTCAATCTAGTGTAATCATCAACAATGACAAAGCCATATTTCTTTCCACCAGACTTTGAATTTGAGATGGACCAAACAAGTCTAGATATAACAGTTCTAATGGTCTGGCTGTAGAAATAAATTTTTTGTTTTAAAAAGATGTTTTATGTTGTTTCCCTTTTTGGCATGCTTCATAAGATAAAGAACTGTTAAAAAAGATTTTTGGCAGTCCCTTAACTAAGCCTTTTCTATGAAGTTTTGAAATATGCTTCAGACTTACATGCCCAATCTTTTTGTTCCAGATTCATCTCTCTTTAGAGTTTGAAAACAAACATGTTACATTTTAACTGTTCAGTTCATTCAGGTCGACCTTGTACAGGTTGTTATGTTTGTTTACAGAAAAGAGTATGGTTCCATCATGATTGATGACAGTACACTTCTTTTTATCAAATGAGACTTTGTACTCGTTGTCACAAAATTGACTTATGCTAAGTAGGTTATGTGTCACACCTTCTACAAGATAAACATTTTCAATAACATGGGAAAGAATTTTACCAACTCTACCAATATCGACAATGCTCCCAGTCTGATTGCCTCCAAAGGTGATTGTTCCACCTTTAAACCGTTCCAAGTCTAGGAACATAGACCTTCTTCCTGTCATACGATGTGAGCATCCACTGTCTAGATACTAGTGCTAATGCTTTGTTCTTGTCTTTAAGCATATCTGTAATAGGAATAATTAATGATTTTGGTACCCTTTTTTTTGGGTCCTAAGTGGCAGTGTTTTTTGAATTCATTATCTTCCTTTTACGACAATCTTTAATCACATGCCTATGCTTTTTATAATAATTATATTTTACATGCTTTTATTTCCTTGGGACTAATAGAGGAAAGGAAGACTGCTTGAGATCAACTTGCTCAACATAACCCAAACCAGGTCTGTCATGGCCTTTAGGGCATTTTCCCAAAAGCTTGTTTATATTTTTAGTGCCATCAACAAACCTGCCTAGGTCTGAAATGAGTAAACTCACTTATTTTTTAAGCTTGTTGATCTCCTGAGTCTGGGAGTTGCAACAGACTTTAACATCATTCAACTTAGTTTTCAAACAATCATTTTCTTTCTTGAGTCTGTGCAGTTCCTCGAGATACATTCTTTCTCTTTCTTCCATCTCATTCTGAGTATTTTTATCAAAACTCTCTTCTTTTAATTTTGAAATCTAGCTTTCATACTCAATGATTATTTTAACTTACTTCTTTTTAAAATTATTAAAGTTTTTTAGTAATGTTGGAAAATCTTTAAACAGATATCATAGTTTGTTTTAAGTTCAAGACAACTTACTTTCTCTGAATCTGGGTCGCTTGAGAAGGTTTCTGAGTCTGAGTCTACTTTAGCCATGAGATAGATCTGAGTATACTTAGTCTCTTCTTCAGACTCACTCAAACTAGATGAGTTCTCATTATCCCATTTGATTCACCCATTTTGCTTCTTGGGGAATCTCTTCTTTTCTCTTTTGTCCTTCTTGTCTTTGTTCATGAGAGGACACTATGCCTTCATATGACTTGACTTTCTGTAATTGAAACATTCCAAAGCAGATTTGTCAGTTTTAAATTTAAATTGAGATTTACCTTTTTGATCTCTCCTCTGAAACTTCTTAGGTATGCCTTTTTTCTTCTTCAACAGCCTATGAAATCTCTTTGTTATGAGAGCAAGCTCCTCATTAGTATCTTTACTGCTCTCATCAAAGTCTGAGTCTAAGCTTGTAGACTCTACAGCTTTAAGAGCTTTTGACTTGCTTGAGTCAGCTGACTTCAAGGAAATGCTCTTAGAGGTGGAGGGCTTGGACACCTTCTTTTGCTTTAACTTAATCTCATGAACTTTGAGCACTCCAAGGAGTTCATCAAGAGTGAGGGTACTGAGATCTTTGGCCTCTTCAAGGGCTAAACACGTGGCGTCAAACTTTTCTGGTAGACTCCCGAGGAGTTTGACATTTATGTCCTCAATTGACATAGTTGTCCCCAAGGCCTGAAGTTTATTCAACAGAGTTTGGAATCTTCTAAACATCTAATTAACAAACTTGTGCTCCTCTATCTTAAACTTGTCATACTATTTTGTTAACAGTACTTTCTTTGATCTCTTGACATTAGAGGTCCCTTCATAGTTTCGTTGTAGAGCATCCTAAACTTCCTTTGTGGTCTTATAAACTGAATACTTTATTTTATTTAGACTTTCTTAGAGAACAGATGAAAAGGAATTTTCCCTTTGCATTGGCTTCAATGTTTCTCATCTCTTGGTTAGTCCAAAGGTCTTCTGGTTTGGGCTTTCCATCATCATCAACAGGGACGGGGTTATCACCATTTATTATGAACCCTATATTGGGTAGACCTGATGAACATTTCCATCATGTTTTTCCAATATGGATAGTCTTCCCCTAGGAAGGTTAGAGGTCTGTTTATGGAGGATCCTTTTCACTCGAGCGAGTGACCAACCCAAAAAGACAAGCTCTGATACCAATTGATGGTTCAGAGTCAGACTTAGAAGAGTGTTAAATAAGTCCGAGACTCTTTTCATGCAGAACTTAGACTTTTTCAAATGTAAAACACAACAGACTTTTGAACTAGACTTTAAGAGACAAGGGAAAGAGAGATAGCACATAGTAGATTTATATAGGTTCACTTCTAACACGGAAGCTACGTCCAATACCTTCAGACTTAAAGGATTTTGCTATGTAAAAACATCTTTTTACACACCATAAGAGAGGCTGTGCCTCAAGTATTCTTGACTCTAGCCACTTCTAGCTTAAACCTAAATATTCTTTCAACAAGCCACTCCTGGCTCAAACCCAAGTATTTTTCAAAAGTCTCTTCAGACCAAACAATGTTTCGCATAGAAACCAAGACTAAAAACACACCAGACATGACATAGATAGAGATTTAAGAGTGTGTTTGTATTTCTGATAACTTAGTGTATAAGATGATGAGACTTAAAGAAGTAATACACTAAGTAGAAAAGCAAATACTAAGTCTGCAAGAAGTAGAGATACAAAGAAAGTCTTTGCTTCTGAGAATAAAGCTTAAGTAGATTGCTTGTAACTGCATATTGATGCTTTCATGTTGCTAACTCATAAATTCATGAACTTCTTCAAAGTCTCAATTCTCTTCATATTTATAGGCCAATGAAGATGACCGTTAATAATCCATTGAAGAAAGGTAGCCATTGAATCTTGAAGACTTTGAAATGAGAATAAAACAAAAGGTCTGAATCGAGGATCTTCAGAACTTGCATTGAAATGGAGTTCCTCGAATGCTTCATAGCAAAAGTCCTTTTATAGTTTTTCTTCTATTATGAACATGTGCAGAAATAACATGGTTGACCTTCTAATGTTTTCTGACGCACGTACTGATCTTCATCAGCTTTTTGATCTGCATAAAGTAGCTTCCTCGATCTCTTATCCATGTGATCATTGGTTCTTACACTGGTTTGCTTCTTTCCTTTTTCAGTAATAAGCACAATCTATCATGATCAAGATTAAGCTCTAGGCATCTTCAAAAATATCCTTGTGCTTGTTCGATGTGAAATTTAGAGTGTCATTCTTGAGCTTCAAAAGTCTGGGGTCTAATATGCTTGCTAAGTCTAAGACGTGAAATATTAAGGAACATATCTCAACAGTCCAAAGGTCTGAAAGAGCACACTTGAATCAGAGTCTTCTTAAACATTGTTTAGCATCAAACTTTTCTTAGGACGAACTTGTATGAGTACTGTTTTTGTCCCTATAGACTTGTTCTGAATAACTTGCATAACCCAAGAATAACCAATAATTCTAAAGTCCTTTGCAAACCAGACTTGGTTCTAATAATCTCCCCTTATTTGTTGATAGCAAACATCAAGTCTTTTATTTAAATAGAGTCTGTGATAAGCAAAATATTCTAGAAAGAGACCAACAAATCATCAGACTTTACATAATGTCATAGCATCAGAGCACTCTATCTGAATACTATTCATGCATTGATAATGAATTAGATTTAGAAAGCATCAGAGCTCATATAACTGACGATTTTTAAACAAAAAAAGCCAGAGCAGATATGCAAACCAAACTTTTAATGCTTAGAATAGACTTTACATAGAAAAGATTTGAGCATATTGTAGATAATCAGGGAAGCTTCATGATCAGAGCAATAGAGCACATAAAGATTATTTTCAACGGAGCATTAATTCTAATGCAATCATAAAGATTAGAACATGCATATTCACTTAGATCAGAGCATATTCTTAGCATACAAGCTAGCAAGAATGATTAAAGCATAGCATAAAGAATTAACTTAGAATCATACGATATGTATCAAAGCATACAAGAAAACTTGTAATGATTAGAGCATATTATCCAAAACATCTTTAGAGCCATATATGAGTCAGAATAGACTTTTCATTAAAAACATATAATTTTTACAGGAGTCAAAGAAATAAAATTACAAAACTAAAGACTTAACTTCCCTTTAAACATTACTTCCCCTAACAAAGATATTTACTCAACCCATAAAAGACTTAGACTATACTCCCCTTTTTGATATCAACAAAATATGGGGACACCATGGAGCTATCAGGAAACCGCGAGATAAGCTGTGAAGGATGAGGTCTAACGTAGATTGAGAAACAATAAGTAGATGACCAAATTGAACACACAAGAAATTCACCGCCCAACAACTTGATAATTCAACGCTTTAGTTCTGGCTTCAACATCCACTTCACTTAACTACTTGCCAACGCTTGCTCCGACACCTACGAACATCAAAACATAAAACCCATTAACCGTTTGGTACACCCATCACCATTAGAGTCATACTAGAGTTTCGTAGAGTCATACCAGAGTTCTGAAATTGCCATAAAATCCATTATCAAGCTCCAATTCACCAAGAAAACATAAAATGGAAACTCCCCCCCATGCATGCACTCATTCGGCTAAGAAAGAGAGAAAGAGAAAGGAAGGTCAAACTATGAAATTGAGGGTACATACAAACTCACCTCGGCGCCACGATCTAAAAAACGCAACCAATTTTGGATTTTACCAAGAAACCGACTTCCGATCAAAGCTTCGCACTCACGTTTTGGAGGAAAGAAAAATGGTCTCTTTCTTCCTCACACACACGTGCTCATGAAGAAGAGAGGTAAAGAAGGAGTTTTAATTTTGAATGCCCCAAGGGTAAAGTAGACTTTTCCCCCTTTTTCTTTTCTTTTCTATTTTCTTTTATAACCTTTTTAATATAACCTTTTACCTTTTTTACTTTTCTAAATTAAAAATTTACTATCACCCATTTAATTTTTCATTTTAAATTTAATAATCCACCTCTCAAATTATTTTTAATTTAATTGATCACCGTTAAACAATTGTTAGTTAACTTATAATAATTTTTAAAAAAATCAAATTAATTCTAAATAATTTATTTATCAATATTCACTTATCGCCAATAATTAAATTAAATACTCGGGATGTTACATACACTTCCCCTAAAAAGGGGTTTTGTCCCCGAAATCAACGTACCTCGTGAAATAAATTAGGGTACAACCGCCTCATCTCATACTCCAACTCCTAAGTACAGGACGTTCCATTGAAGCTCTGCCATCTCACCTTTACCAGTGGTACCTCTTTGCTTCTCAGACGCTTGATCTGATATGCCTCAACACAAATGGGAACTGTTTCCATAGTTAAGTCTTCCTTCAGCTCAATGGAGTCTTTAGGAACAATCATGGTATCACATGGAATATATGCTCTTAACTGCAAGACATGGAACACATCATGAATGTTGGCTAAAGACTACGAAAGGTCTAGTCTATAAGCCACAACCCTAATCCGTTCTAGTATTCTATAAGGTCCAATATATCTAGGATCGAGCTTCCGACCCTTTAGCACGTGACCCACACCCTTAGTAGGTGAAACCTTCAAGAACACCCAATCTCCAACCTGAAATTCAAGCGGTCTGTGTCAATTATCATAGTAACTTTTTTGCCTATCCTGTGTTATCTTTATCTTTTCTTGGATCATAACCACTTGATCATTTAACTCTTGAATCATCTCAGGCCCTAAATGCAATGCATTATCATTCTCTTTCCAACACAGAGGTGTATGACATCTCCTACTATACAAAGCCTCATAAGGCATCATGGCAATGCTACTATAGTGGCTGTTGTTATATGCAAATTCAATTAATGGCAAGTAAGTCTCCAAAGAGCCACCCTGCTTTAACACACAAACACGAAGTATATCTTCTAAACTTTGATAATACGCTTTGATTTACCGTCGGTCTGCAGATGATAGGCTGAACTCAACCTCAACTCTGGCCCAAATTCCTGGTGTAAACTCCTCCAAAATCTAGAAGTAAAATGGGGGTCACGGTCTAAAATAATGCTTGAAGGCATACCATGAAGCCTCACAATCTCCGCAATATATAATCTCGCTAGCTTCTCCAATGGCCATTTCATATTCATGGCCAGAAAATGTGCACCTTTTGTCAGTCGATCAACAGTAACCCATATGGCATTACAACTAGGCAACCCGGATACAAAATCCATTGCAATATCCTTTCATTTCTATATAGGGATCTCAAGTGATTAGAACAATCCACGAGGTTTCTGGTGCTCAACCTTACTCTTCTGGCATAACACACAAGAAGCTATATATTCTGTAATCGCCTTTTTCATGCCTGGCCACCAAAACTCTTTCTTCAAATCATGATACATTTTTGTAATGCCAGGATGAATACTCAAATAACTCTTATGTACCTCCGACAATATCAACGGCCTGAAATCGCCCTCAACAAATACCATAATACAGTTTTTGAATCGCTATATACCATCACGCCTTTTAATCAAATTCATCTGCTTGCCCTTAGCTTGGGCATCAGACAACCTCAACAATTGCTCAACATACTATTGAGCCATAGCCAAAGAACTCATTAGAGATATTTATCATACCAGCAACCATCTGACCTAGGGCCCTTATAACAACCCCCAAGTTCATATCGCGAAATTTCTCCAACAACTCGTGCTCTTTAACGATCAATGAAGGCACATGCAAAATTTTCCTATTCAAGGCATCGACAACAACATTTGCCTTACCCGGGATGATATCTCAAGTCAAAATTGTAATCCTTCAGATACTCTATCCACCTTCTCTGTCTCATATTCAACTCTTTCTGATCAAATAGATACTTAAGGCTCTTGTGGCCATTGAATACCACAAAACGCGAGCCATACAAGTAATGACATCATATCTTCAATGCAAAGACCACCGCTGCAAGTTCAATATCATGCATTGGATAATTTTGATTATGTGGTCTCAACTGCCTAGAAGCGTAGGCAACAACTCTATCATCTTGCATTAAAACACAACTGAGGCCAAACTTTTGATGCATCATAATAAACGACAAACTCCTTAGTCACATCCTGTAAAGCAAGAACCAATGCAATGGTCAAACACCTTTTCAAATTCTGAAAGCTCAATTCACAAGCTTGTGTCCACACAAACAGACACTTCTTCTTAGTTAGTATGGTCAAGGGAAGCGCAATGCATAAAATCCTCTCAATAAAACGATGGTAATAACCATCCTAACCTAAGAAACTTCAAATTCCCATCATTGAGTTAGGTCTATCCCAAGCCATAACCGCCTCAATTTTAGATGGATGCATAAATACACCATCTCGGGAAATCACATACCTAAAAAATTATATATTTTCCATCTAGAAATCACATTTTGATAACTTAGCATGCAATTATTTTTCTCATAGCACCTGCAATGCAACACGAAGATGTTGAACGTGCTAATCTAGGGACTTAGAATACACCAGTATGACATCGATGAACACCACCACAGACTGATCCAAATACGGATGAAAAATCTGATTCATATAATCTATAAACATGACTGGAGCATTTGTCACTCTAAACAACATCACCACATACTCAAAATGGCTATAAAGGGTTTGAAATGCAGTTTTCGAAACATCTTCCGGTCTCACCCTATTCTGGTGATATTTAGATCTTAAGTCAATCTTCAAAAATACATAAGCACTATACAGCTGATCCAATAAATCATCGATTCTCGGCAACGGGTATTTATTCTTAACAGTTAATTTATTCAATTGTCGGTAGTTAATGCATATTCGCATACCACCATTTTTCTTTTTCACCAACAACACCAGAGCGCCTCAAAGTGAGGCACTCAGCTGAATAAACCCCTTCTGAAGTAGCTCATTCACTTGCTTTTTAATTTTCACCAACTCCATATAAGACACCTTATAAGGTGCACGAGACACAGGCTTGGCCTTGAAAATTAGATAAATGGAAAAATCAACCTCTCTACTTGGAGGCAACTCTGAAATATCTTCCAGAAACATATCAGGAAATTTGTACACCATAGGAATATCGCTACGAATAAGACTACACCTTCCTTCAGTAACAAATAGAATAGCATAAACTTCAGAAACATCGCTCACCACGAGTTTACAATTGTGCTCCTTTGGAAAAATCACTGCCTTACGATAATTGTCCACCATTACATGATTGGCCGACAACCAATCCAAGCCCAGAATAACATCAAGATTTTTCAAAGGCATACATATCAAATTCACACGAAAGGTTGATTTTCAATAATCAATGCTAGTCCTTCACACATAGTGGTCGCCTAAAAGTAGAACCTGTAAGAGTAGAAACAGAAAGGGCATTCTTTATTGACACCACAGGTAACCCAAGACGTCAAACATAACTCTCCAAAATGAAAGAATGTGTGGCTCTTGAATCATAAATCACATTTACATTGTAACCATAAACAACTCACTTACCCTGAACAAGATCCTTATTCCTTGCCACATCAAAAGCATCAATTGTAAATACACACTTGACCATAACATTTTACGCTCCACTAGACTACGCATTATATCTTCTTTGGTGTTGACCTCCATGACCATCGCCATTTTGGCCCTCACGCTGCACATTACCGCCATGGGCCCCAAGAGTACTAGCCCAGTTACTTTGCATACTTGGTTGCCGCCTTTGCAAGAAATTAGGCCTTAAATGTCATAGTTGCCCACGTTGGTAGCAAATGGCTGATTAACATCACAATCCTTAGTAAGATGGCCCTTCCAGTCGCAAACGAGCTTTTTTCCATTTTTCATGTGTAGTGGAGGAAATGATGGAGAGATGATAATAGTAGAATCAGACCCAGAAGCTTTTTGCCTCTGTTTCAACTTCTCTTCCATCATCTTCTTTTCTAACAAGTTGTACCCTTCAAGAGATAACAAGTGAGGATAACAATTCTTCCTTTGAATGTCTTACGCAACTCTTCTTTTCTCCTGCCATTAATGATATGTAAATAAATAGAATAACTTATAAATTCCAACAATAACAAAACAAGTAATTGATCCTACCTGGAAGGTCGGATCTGTCTTAGTCTAACCAAATGATTTCCATATGCCTTAATCAATCCATGGATAGTCTTCTAATAGAACTTTGTCCCTCATATTCTTAAAAATATAATTAGTTTCTAGATATGTCTTGAAAGCTCTCCAACGCTTAGAATAAAATGTTAACAATTTCTTCTTCAAGGTGGTGTTGTTGGGAACATCATAGGTGAGCTACATTAGATATAATAAAACATTATCATATATAAAAAAATATTCAAAATTATAGTGGAATTACTTATAAAGTCTAAAATTAAATAACAACATACCATTATACTCTCCCAAATCTACTCCTTTACACATGCATCTACATCTTTCCACTTATCATTCAAGATGCTAACCTTACTACGTGCAAGTAAGGCTACAAAGCTAACAAATTTGTCCTTGTTTTCTCCAATAGGAACCTAAGTTAACTCATTAAACTAGATGGGGATTTTTTTACCACCACCACGTGTAGCCACTAACTTCTTTATCTGTGTGGTACCCCTACTCTTCCAATAAGTCCCCTGGGTATTTGATGTACTCTCAGGAAGATCAGCCATTTCCTTGTTAAAAAAAATAAAACAATCACCAATTACATGGTTAAATAATATAAATGCAATAATATGAAATAAGTTTGATGACTAACTTAAACTGTGTCCCTCATATTCTCCTAAATCCCTTCTTGATGATCATTACGGATTGCATAAACGTTGTCCACTTCATCATCATCACATAAGGTTGGCATGCTAGATGAGAAAGGAGGAGTCTCTATAATATCAAGTGTTGAACCATGATTCTCATCGACATTCGCCAAACATTTTCCATGAAGTGCAATTGACCATCTTTTGTTAGAGGGATCAGTTATGTAGAAAACTTGTTTTGCTTGGAATGCCATGATGGTAAAAGGCTCATCCTTATACAGTACTTTGTTAAGTTCCACCAATGTAAACCCTATTTCATCTGTCTTTACATCAGTGTTCCCATCAACCTACTTACATTTAATATAGTCAACTTCCTAGATCTCCTCAATGACTCCATAATAGGGAATGGATGCCACAATTATATTTTTATCCTTTGCACTGGAAAAGTGAATGGATTCAGCCACTATCATCACACCACTATTTTGCACTCGATTATTGTCATCTTGAGACTTATGTAGAATGTGTAATGATTAATGTAATAACCACTCCAGCATACAACATCAAAGTTAGGATTACTTACTAGCCATTTTAATGTCTCTAAGGTAGTGTCATCATTCACCACTTGTCCTCTAAACCAATTAAGGAAAGTTTTATTATGTTTATTCAACAACTATTTTCAGTCATGCGAGGGTTTTTGCCTTGATAATATTCTTGTGGCTAGATATGTATGGTAGAACCTCATAAGTGTTGTTCAAGATGTACAAATGTGCTTGTAGGGACTCCTCACGTGGCTTGCTCTTAACAAAGAAACCCCAAATGCTATTTCTTGTACTTCCTTCTTCATGGCGAGGCTTTGGTATTCCAATTGAGTCCACACCTGACAAATAATTAGCACAAAATTCAATAGTTTCTTCTGTAATATATCTTTCAATAATAGAAGCTTCTGGACGATACTAATTCTTTACATACCCCTTCAAAATTTTCATGTATCGCTTAATTGGGTACATCCATCTTAAATGAACTAGGCCACAAATACTAATCTCCCTGACTAAATGAACAATTAAGTACACCATGATGTCAAAAAAAAAGGTAGGAAATACATCTCCAATTGGCATAATATAACCACTGCATTATTTGTAACTCAACCAATTTCCCAAGATCAATCACTTTGCTACATATAGCATTGAAGAAAAAACATAAACTGGTTATGGTCACTCTGGTATTTTTGGGAAAAATGTCACGAATACCACTGGTAATAGTTGTTGCATTAACACATGGCAATCATGAGATTTTAAACCAATTAATTTGAGGTCTTTTATTAAAACAAGTTTTTTGATATTTGATAAATAACCTTGTGGCACTTTCACGCCATGCAAACATTGACACAAACTTTTTCTCTTATTTTTTGACAATGTATGACAAGATGATGACAAGTATATCTGCTGACCTATAGTTACTGGAGCCAAGGAATCCCGTATACCCATGTTAACCATATCTCGATGAGAAGTCACCCCATCTTTTGTCTTCCCTGGTATATTGAGAAGTGTTCCAATAACACTATCACATACATTTTTCTTCACATGCATCACATCAACATAATGCCTTACATCAAGAGAAGGCCAATAAAGGAGGTAAAAAGAGATAGATCTTTTCTTCCATACATTTTTCACTACAAGAAAGCAAGTAATTTGTGAAGGTTTTTTTCAATTTGCAGCTGTTTTTGACCTCCCCAAATCAATTTACGGCGTTTCTAAAAACCGCCAAAGTTAACATCCCCACAAGGTAATTTATGGCGGTTTTTTGGGACCTTCGTTACCATGGATAAAACCTCCACTATTTTTGGAGGTTTTTATACATGAGGTTTTGAACCTCCTCCAAGAGGTTTTTTAAAGCGTAGGTTAAAAACGGTTATTAACGTACATTAGTAGAGGTTTTAACCGCTGCTAATCTATCAACTAAAATAAAAAAATAAATATCATAAAAATATATATTAAAAGTCAAAACCAATTTAATATAAATAAACCAAAAAATAGGATTTATATATTAAATTTCCATAACATAACCCCACTAGAAAGTTAAAAGGTTTGAAACTAGCCTAACGCTTCTGTTTCTTTCCTAAGACAACATTGACAACTTTTACCTTTTCATAAACCCGATCTCATGTCAACGCCACAGAAGCAATTTCATTCTCTTAGATCCATGAAATGCTTTTTTAAATTTACGATACGGGTGATCATGTTTGAGAAATATCCTATGCCCAAGATAAACTGTTTTCTTTTCATGATACATTTGACAGTAACATGTTCCTTCTTCACATATAGGACATGCCTTATGTCATTTAACACTATATTCGGATAAGTTACCATATGCTGGGAAGTCATTTATGGTACAAAAGATCATGGCACGTAACTTAAAATATTCACAGGAGTACGCATCAAATACATTTATGCCTTCCTCCTACAACATTGTCAAGTCTTCAATCAAGGGCCTTAAATATACATCTATGTCATTCTCTGGTTGTTTAGGGCCCAAAATCATCATAGACAACATGATGTATGTTCATTTCATGCATAGTTGAGGGGATAGATTATAGACAACCAACAAAACAAGCCATGAATTATGTATACTACTTAGGCTATTATAAGGATTCATTCCATCTGTAGCAAGTCCAAGCTGGAGATTTTTGGGTTCATTGTCAAAAGTAGGAAATAACTTATCAATTTTCTTCCATTGTAAAAAATCTACTAGATGTGAAGCTTTCCATCTAGTTTCCTTTCTTCAGCATGCCACCTAAGACTCTTTGCATCATTCTTGTTGGCAAACAATTGCTTGAACCTCAGAATTATTGGTAAATACCATAAAACTTTTGTAGGAGGATTTTTGGTACTCACATCATCACTAGATTCATTATTTTTCACATTATATCATGATTCATCACATACCAGACACTCATGCAACTTTTCATACTCTCTTCTATACAAGATGCGGTCATTTGGGCATGCATGTATTTTTTATACTCCTTACCCATAGGACATATAACCTTTTTTGCTTCATAGGTACGATTAGGTAGTGTATTCCCTTCTAGTAGCATTTCCTATTGCAACAACCTATGTAATTATATGAAACTTTTATCAATCCATCCATTCTTTACCTTTAGGTTAACTAGCCTTAACACTGCTTCTAATCGTTTCAGTTTACACCCCGGATACAAAGGCAAATCTGCATCCCGAGTTAAATTATCATACACATGTGCTCTTTCAAAAGATTCGCGTCCAATATCATGTCTTCCAACCCATCATTTATTTCTTCATTAACTTCTTCTGCTTCAGACACACTCAATATCAACATCAATTCCCCATGCCATATCCATGTTCTATAATTCTTGCAAAACCCATGACATATGATATGATCTTTAATTACCACAACACTTAATCATTTTACATTTAAACATTTCACACATGGACAATAAAATCTCTTATTATTGTTAAGATCATTTCTGAGCAAACTCCAAAAAAGCTTTCACCCTGACTGTATACTGTGAAAACCTCTTTTGGTCCGGTCCAAGTGGAACGAATCTTCTTTTATACTGAATTCTGAATCAGAATGGTAAAAATCCGAGTGGAATGACTCAAAAATGATCAAGTTTGAGCAGGATGACTCTAATTGAAGCATTTTTGAGTGAAATATAGCCCTGTTGGACAAAAATCCGAGTGGAATAACTCAAAATTGATCAAATCCGAGTAGAATGACTCGAAGTGAAGCATTTCCAAGTGAAATATAGCCCTGTTGGACAAAAATCCGAGTGGAATGACTCAAAATTGATCAAATCCGAGTAGAATGACTCGAAGTGAAGCATTGCCGAGTGGAATATTGCCCTGTTGGACAAAAATCCGAGTGGAATGACTCAAAATTGATCAAATCCGAGTAGAATGACTCGAAGTAAAGCATTGCCGAGTGGAATATTGCCTTGAGGTAAATCCGAGTACAAATTCCTGATCAAAACCAACTCCAAGTGAATATATCCGAGTGGTCATATTCTCAAGTGCCAAATTCTGAGAGAAAAGGTGGCAAGTTCTGATAGAAAAGAGAGCACCCCCGAGTGAATATATCCAAGTTCCGATGCGTAAATGAACTACTCCTGAGCCCTGAATCCGACCAAGACTTGTCCAAGTGAAGGATTCCGAGGGATTGATTGACCATCCGAGTCAAAGGGACCGATTGTGAACAAATACTGAGTGAAGGATTACCGATTGGAGCAGCAAGTCTGAGTTGGGGACAGGTGTCTTTTCCTGGGCACAGAAATTCCGAGTCAATGCTTCAAGAAGTGACAAGATCCGAGCAGAGCACCTCTAATTAAAGAAGTTCCGACTCAATACTGAAGTAGTAACAAGATCCGAGTGAGTATCCCTTAATTAGAGAGAAATCCGAGTTGTCAAATTGTCAAAATTCAATTTCTGAGTGAGAAGAAGGCCGTTTCCGAGTGGAAATGTCCAAGTTTCTAATTTCTGAGTGAGAAGAAGTTCGTTTCTGAGTGAAAATATCCCAGTTCTAAGTTCTGATTGAAAACAAAGCCAACTCTGAGTGAATGCACCGAGTGGTCATATTTTCAAGCCAACCAGAGATAAGATCCGAGCAAGACACCTCCGACTGAAGAAAATTCCGAGTGAATGCTTCTTGCAGAGACAAAATCCGATCAAAACACTTCTGATACCGAGTGAGTCCTCTCTCAATCCACACCGAGTGAGTCACTCTTAGTCAGCACCGAGTGAAACCTTTCACTCAATTTTTGAGCCATTTTTACCCATTTCCGAGTCACTTTCCACCATTTTCGAGCCATTTTTTTACACAATTCCGAGTCACCCTTCTCAGTCAATTACGAGCCATTTTTACCAATTTCTGAGTCACTTTCCACCCATTTCTGAGCCATTTGCACCCAATTCCGAGTCAGCCTTCACCCAATTCCGAGTCACCTTTCACCCAATTCTGAGTCAGCCTTTTGCCCATTTCCGAGTCATATTTCACCCATTTCCGAGTTATCCTCCAACCATTTCAGAGTCGGTTCCAAGTCATTCTTCACTCGGTTCCGGTTAAATATGTCAACCTGAGTTATTTTACTCGTCCCAGCTCCTCACAGCAACCTCACACCGACCAACAAGCAAAACCAAGCAAAGTTTTCACTCGGTTTTTTTGCATATTTTCCACTCGGTCTTGTGCTTAAAAGGCACCTTTTCCACTTAGATTGTTTCCCACTATGGGTGTATACCGACTGAGGCACTAAATCCAAGTCAGAAGCAGAAAACCGACCCCTACTCCCCCTGTTCGCCCGTGCTGACTTGGATTCCACCACCCAAGTGGATCCAGGAATCCTGGGGGTGGCAGACAGGGGCGGAAGTGGAGAAATTAAAAATCTCTACCAGCCGCTGTCCCCTACTACCAGGCTGCCTCCACTCAGAGTGGAAGCCTGAGCTGGACTAGCACTCAGCCCATGTCTTCAACCCCTATAAATGCCCCAGCTGAAGAGGCTCAAGGGGTTGGATTTTCTCTCCCTACAAGAAAACTCTGCCTGAGTTCTCCTTCTCCTCTCTCCCATACCAACCATTCCTTCACTCGGTCCAGCACCATATTGTTCTTCTTTCTCCCACACCTCCGTCCTCTCTCTCCCTACACCGTACAACTCCAACACCCAACCGTCCTTCTCAACACCGTCCCCTCACCCACACTGTCCCTCTCCGCACCGTTCTCCTAAATCCACACACCGATTCTGTTCCAGTCCACCTCCTAAATCCACCACACCGTTCCAACACCTCCTAAGTCCTTTACACCGTCCCAACATCTCCCAAATCCTTACACCGTCCAGACCCTATACCAACTCCATACCGTCCCAACATCTCCTAAATCCTTACACCATCCAGACCCTGCACCAATTCCACACCGTCCAATACCCTTCTCTTTCCCTCTAAATACCTTCAAACTCCTCTCAACCCCCCACTGCCTTTCTCCCTCAGTCGGTCCCTTTCTCACTCGGTCGGTCTCTTCCACCTTCAGTCAGTTTTTGACCCACTTTGCAATCTCTTACTCCATCACTCGGTATTCCACTTTTCACTCGGTATTTAATTTTTCACTCGGTATTCTATTTTTTCACTCGGTTTTTTCCATTTTTACTCGGTTTTCCCTTTTTCTCACTCGGTTTTCTCTTCTCCCACTCGGTTTTCGCTCATTTTTCCCTCTCTTTTCTGAATTTACTGTTTCTCTTTCTCTCTTATAGCTTCTGCTATCCTCCCTCTTTTGCTTCATAGTTTAAAAAAATAATAATAAAGGGAAATGGATGTTTCCTGTGTTTTCTTTCAAATCTAAATAAAATCAAAAAAAAAGAAAAAAAATCATTTTTAGTCAGTGTCGTACGGAAAATACTTCCGTCTACACAACCTCTATAGGACCCGTACACGTGCGAAGAACTTCTACTTGTATGGATTCCTCACCAAAATGATACCCATCAACATTTTCCCAATCTTTTCCTAAAAGAAAAACACTCAGAACTACGTAACCCTGATTTCTTGATAATTCAAGAATACGTAGGAGCAGGACCTCAACTCCTGTCGGGCCCATCTTTCTTGTTTCTTTTTACTGATTTATTTCCTCACTTTCGTGTTTCTTTCATAAATGTTCTTTTTTGTCGCTTCCATGAAAATCAATTTAGACGTGACGTCTTGTTGATTTCCCCCTAGTTTTTGTTCAAGCCTCGCCACAATTCATAGGGAAGGGATACTTAGGACGAGACGTCCTGCTTATCTCTTTCCTATCCCTGTCCCTTTTTTATTCGAGGATGTCTAATTTAGGCGTGACGTCTTATTAGCATTCTCTTCCTCCATTTCTATCTCATATCGAAGTCGAGTTTAATTCGGATGAAACATCCCATTGACCTCGCTTCGACATTCTATGTTTGTACAGTTCTCTTACTCCATTCCGTCGTTTTTAGATAAAAATACAAAAAAGGAAGAAACCATGTTTTATTTAAGGCTATTTATATTGCACTTTCAATCTTGGTGCTGTTTTTAACAGGCGACGTAGGGTACTAATACCTTCCCTACTCGTAACCGACTCCCGAACTTGAATCTCATTTTTTAAACAAGTGCTTTCACTGAACTTAGTTTTTTCCCAATGTTTTTCCTATGGATAAAAATGTTGGTGGCGACTCCCTGTTTCACAACCGGCAGTTTTCTTCCTCGTCGCGCCGTCGCGATCCAGGTTGCGACAGATGGCGACTCCACTGGGGACACTTAAGAGAGTCAGGCCAGTTTGATTGAAAGCGCATGTTCTTTTTATATAGCCTTTGTTATCTCGGATTTCTTCCCTTTGTTTTATTTTCTATTGATTGTTGTGAATGTTTGTTCTTGTTTTAATTGTGTCTTGTTATTTGTTTCGTTGTCTATGTTTTGCATGTTTGTTGAACCCTAGGGTAGAAGACCATGTTACTTTTCTACAATCATTGAACCCTAGGGTAGACGACTTTGTATATTTATTCTGTGTTTGTTCTTTGTGCAGAATGGGGTAAGGTAAAAGGTATGGACTGCCCTTCCCCACACTACACTCACAATTACTTGCACACACCTATGAGTGGCGCCCTATACCCGGGCCCCAAATGAAGCTTAAGTTAGGAGAGGTTGGTAACGGAATCGTATGGGATGTACTTCCTATCCGGTATTCGTGAGAACCTCAACCAGAGTTCGACCTCTCATGATATACGCACCTAGTGGATTCCCCACTGTTTGCGTCCCTGTCATGGTTAGGATCTTGGCTCTGGTGACCTTCTAGATGTCTAGCGGAAGCCACCCGGTGTGGAGAGTCACTTTTAGACAAGCCATAGGGCCTAGAAAAGACTTTCAACAAAACCCGACATAGGCCACAAAAGGGCAAACTTTACTTTACCTTATGTCATTTTTGCTTTCCCTTTTATCCAAAAAGTGAATTATCTACCACCCGCAGATTTACTGAGTTTTTGAAATAATGACTCGTTTTGGAACACACAGTATTCTTCAGGTGAATAGATAATCCTCTTTTGGTCATGTACCTCTGAGTCCTGAGTCATAGATTTTCCTAATCGTCAAAAAATCAAAAAAATATAACTTTATTTCCGCTCCAACAGGGGCGTCGATGACGATTAAAAAAAATCATGACTATTGCGACTTGGACCCTTGGTAATCGTTGTTTCCTAAAAAAAAATTGCTTTATGTTAAATCTATGGGGAAGTACCGGTTCCGAAACATGACATCAACTAATTTCTTCTCTTTATCCTCATTTTTGTGGAAGGCTATTCAGAACTTGACGAATACCCTTTGAGTATCTATGGAAGTTAACATGGGATTGAACTCAAGAAATGAGGGCAGTAGTTGCCCGAAGAAAATGTTTGAGCTTGAGGCTCCCGCCTCAGGGTGAAAGATTTCTTCTGTCTTCACAATTATCCCATATTAATTTCTATGTTTACCATGCCTAGTACTTTTGAATGATAAGTTCTAAGGAATAGTCAAAGGATACTCGCCAAAGCCTGTAATTGCTTCCCACGACATTCTCCTTCTTTCTATTTCCACCTAACATTTTTGTTTTTCTTTTTAAAAAAGAGACACAGGCATCACGGGTAGGTATCCTTACCAGACCCGGCTCCAAAGGAAACTCATGGCTGAGGCAGAAGCTGTTGACGGAGACTTTAGAACCGAGTTCGATCAGTTGAAAGAGCGAGTGGCGGAGTTAACTAAACTTTTAGAAAAGAAACTCACAGAAGGAGGCTCCTCTACAGGTATTGAGGACGCCCAACAGCAGCCTGTCACCGCACCACCCCCCTTGGTTCTGACCCAACAAGAACCCAACTTCCTAACACAACAACACCCCCTCTCACCATTCATGTCGGAAGACCTAACCCTGCCATTGAGACCCAGCCACCTTACGGCCAGTCTTATGCACAACAGCATACATTTATCGGTCCTGACGGGAACCCAATACCTTTTCCACTTTATGGTCTACCACCGGGGTACTATCCCCCGCTCGCTAACCAGCAAGATGCCCACGACCAGCAAGCGATGAATCCTCACGCTTCATACCCCACCCAGCCAAACATGCCACCACTCCACCAAACCCAAAACACACAAGCGCATGACCCACAAGCCTACCAAACCCAAAACACACAGGCCCATGACCCACAAACCTACCAAACCTAAAACACACAAGCCCCGATGGCCCAACCAACCTACAACGCACAAGCCCAAAACACACGAGCCCAGATGATCCAACCGACTTATGCCGTACAAGCTATGGCCCAACCCCAAGGTCCCTCACCGAATACAGGCCTAATGAACCAGTCCCATACGTTGCCTCCTTTCAACCAGCTACTCGGCTATCCATACAGATACGCAACCCCCTATATGACCAATCTCCAAGATACAACCCGCATGATGAACCCAGTAGCCAGTCATAGCACGGTCGCAGCTCCCCAAAAGGAAAAAATAGAAATCTTAGAAGAGCGTTTGAGAATGATGGAAGGCGCTGGAGGTTTTGGACTGATAGATGCTTCTGAGCTATGCCTAGTCATAGATGTTGTCCTCCCGCCCAAATTTAAAATGCCTGACTTCGACAAGTATCGGGGAATGACTTGTCGAAAGAACCATCTCACGATGTACTGTCGAAAGATGGCATCCTACTCTTCTAACGACCAACTGTTGATCTACTGCTTCCAAGATAGTTTGGCAGGGGTCGCTCTTACATGGTATGCTCACCTTGAGCGAAACCATATTCACTGTTGGAAGGACCTGGCAGATGCCTTTCTTAGGCAATACAAGTATAATATGGATATGGCACCCAACAGGGTTCAATTACAAAATATGATGAAGAGGGATAGTGAAACGTTTAAGGAGTATGCCCAACGCTGGAGAAAAACAGCGGCACAAGTGGACCCCCCATTATCGAAAAAAGAGATAATCGCGATGTTTATCGACATGCTCCCATCACCTTTCTATGGCAAGATGATTGGTAGTGTTTTATCCAACTTCTCCGACATTGTGACTATTGGGGAAAGGGTGGAGAGCGGAATACGAACGGGAAAGATCACTCAGGGCACATCTGGGGCGAACATGACAAGAAAGTCGGCGCCTGGGAGAAAGGATAGAGAAACTAATTCCATCTCTTCTAATCAAAAGACAGCTCCGCCGAGACCATTCGCCCCTACCATGATTCAGGCTCCCAACCCTTATGTGGTCGCTGCCACTCAAGGCCCGATAGCTTATACTCCCCACTTCCGTCCGCCTATGGTAAGAGCGCCAACGCCGTAACCCATGCCATACCATCACCCACAACAAGTGACTCGACCACCCAATCATAATCAGAACACAAGGAATCCCAACAATAAGCGCACCCCTGTGCAGTTCGATCCAATTCCTATAACATATACCGAACTTTTTCCAATCCTTGTTCAGAAAGGTCTGGTAGCTTCATCCCCCATGAGGCCATTGCAACCTCCTTATCCAAGGGGGTATGACCCAAACGCTCATTGTGATTACCACACTGGGGCACTGGGGCATTCCACAGAAAATTGCCTAGCTTTGAAATATAAAGTGAGAGATTTGATCAAAGCCGACTGGATTAGTTTTCAAGAAGGAAGCCCTAACGTGACCATAAATCCCCTGCCTAATCATGGAAGTTCAGAAGTTAATGTCGTGGTGGCCGATATTGAAGATGGTTTTGATGATAATGCCAATTTGGTGATCGCCTACCCACCGGGCCAAGAGTTCGGTAATTGGGAGGTTGTCGAACTCCTTACGATTGTAAACGATTCACCAAAGTAATTTATCATTGCCTTAAATATCTTGTTTATCCCTCGGCTATGCCTAAGGCTTTGGGACTTTTCATGTAATAAGGGTGAAAAAACTTGCTTTATCGTTTAATCAATAAATGCGTATCGAAAAAAAAGTTTTTTCTTCTCATCCGATTATCCTTGCTTTGATTTATTTTCTTTATTTACTTGTTCCCTTTCCCTCTTTTTATTTTTGCCATAACATACTGAATTGTAGATTCAAAAATGATTCTCTTGAGACTAGTGAAATCACAATTCCGCTTCACGATTTCAATCACCCAGTCGACTATGCCGACGAAGAAGGTAAGGAAACCTGTGAGCCACCATACTAGTTAGCAAGATTGTTAGAACAAGAGGTTAAAGAGTACCCCTAAGTCAAGGACGCCTGAAGGAATCACGGTGGCAATCTATCAGAAGGCATTAGTATTTTGTTTCAAGATGTGGCAGGAATCTATGTGAATGACAACATGGCCAAGTCCCGAATTAGATAAGTGGTAGGCCAGTCATTTAAGAAAATTCAACAGTCATCAACATAGATGGGGGGCAAATTGCTGATGCTTATAAATACATATACAATCAAGGGAGACTTGGCCAAAAAAAATGCAAAAAAAATGAAAAATGAAAAATAGAGTCAAGCTTGAAGTCCAATGCACATACCAAGCGGGGAAAGCTGGTTACGTCCAGATCCTTGAGCAAGCTGTCATTTTCTGTATAAGGGGAACAAATGTCGTCAGGCCAAGAACTTGCATTCTTGTCATCATCAACACCTCGACCCTAAAGAGTGCGTCATTCCTCATGCCTATGTAGCCAAGGAAATAGTCAGTCAGATTGAGTCATTGCGTCATTAAGGGGATTTAAAAAAAACAAAACAAAACAAAAAAAAGCAAACAAACAAACAAAATAAAAAAAAAGAAGGCAAACAAAAAGAAATGGAAAATGAAAAGAATGAAAAAGAAAAAGAAAATAAAGGCCAAAATGATGATTCAAAAGTAATTCCCTCTCATTGATGCCAAAAGACTCACCAATATTTCCTTGGGTACATGGCATAGGAGTGAAGTCTTCTATTTGAAGTGACATCAGTTCCCCAAAGGATCAAACTAAATTTGGAAAGACTGGGCAGACTCAATTGGAGTGTAATCAGTTTCAACCTTTTACTGTAAAGGATGTAGCCAAAAATGAACAAGAAGAAAAAAATACATGAAAAGCTCGCTAGGCTGAAAACCTAAAAGGGCGGCCTAGGCAAAAGTTAGAGCAACACGGTGAGTTGAAAACCTGAAAAGGCAGCTCAGGTAAAAATTAGGGTCAAGATTTCGGCAGAGTAACTAAAGTTCCCAATGCAAAACGTGCAAACTAAGGCATGTGGACCATGGTTAAACTACCCTCTCAAAGGCAGAGTTGAACGATGTACTTGAGGTCGTGACGTGGGATTAAGGTTCTCACTAGTCTCAGGAATTCACTGGAGGATCCTCGAACCTTCCCTGTTTCTCCTGGCCTTGACCTGTCCTATGTAACTTCATTCCATCCCCTTTATTTTCCCGTTGTCCATTCTCTGTTTTCTGTTTGACATACATGAATAAAATTTATCCTTTTTCGATACGTGTTATGAATTGCATTGATCTGATAAAATATTGTGTTTTTATAAAAATAAAATGAAAGAATGGTGAACATTTAAAGTCGTAAGGGACAAGACGCTCCCACTACTTGACCTCGTCTTAGACAATCATCACAAAGACTCAGCCAGGCACGCGCTTCAAAGCTATGATCGCCTCTTTGATTCTCCTCTGTCCATGAGTTATCCTAAGGGCCGCGGTTTCACAGGACCTACCCAGTTTTTGAATGTATCTTTGCACTACTTACCCTTTTTTCTGCAGGTTATTACAACGGACAGTCATGTCAAGCATTGACGCCTCAATCAAGTCCTTTTCCTCAATGGAACAGCAGTTGCCAAAACTAGAATCTTTCAAGTCTTCTCCTTAATCGCCAAAGTTGGCACTTCTCAGAACTCCTTCCTCAAGTCGCCAAAGTTGGTAATTCTCAAAGTCTTCTCCTTAATCGCCAAAGTTGGCACTTCTCAGAGCTCCTTCCTTAAGTCGCCAAAGTTGGCAATTCTCAAAGTCTTCTCCTTAATCGCCAAAGTTGGCACTTCTCAGAACTCCTTCCTCAAATCGCTAAAGCTGGCACCTCTCAAAGTCTTCTCCTTAATCGCCAAAGTTGGCACTTCTCAAAATTCTTTCCCCAAATCACCGAAATTGGCATTTTTCAAAAAATCTCTTCTTCAACCCCCAAAGTTGACACTCTTCAGAATCCTTCCAAATCGCCAAAGTTGGCACCTCTCGAAGTCTTTTCCTCAACTGTCAAAGCTGACACTTTTTCAAACTCCCTTCCAAGGATTCTACCTAATACATTCTGACAGTCAAGCGTATCTCCTTCCTAAGCCCAAGGATAGTTTCCAGCAAAACTTTCCCCCAGTAGAATCACCAAACTCTCCCCAGTGAGCCTACAATTCAGATCATCTTCTCCCACTAGTAAGAACATTTTCTAATCAGGCTTAGAAGAACTCTCCCCAAAGGGCCCAACACATTTCTCTCAGTAAATCCACACATACTAGGTGGACCCCAGATTTTCCCTTCCCAATCAAGGGGCGATGCTCGAGCCATCAATCCTTCTCTAGTGGAACTACACTTCCCAAACAAATCAAACTGGAGCATCACCCCAGGATCATTTCTTCTCACTCAAGGGGCAGCTCCCCAAGGTTTCAAGACAGATAGTTCAAATTGGGGCATCACCCCAGGTTCCTTCTCCTTCATCCAAGGAAACAGTACCCCGAATCACCAAATCCTTCCTAAACAAGTCGAACTGGGGCATCTCCCCAGATTTCTTCTGTTCCAGTCAAGGCGTAGTTCCCCAAGGTTCCTTCAAATCATCTCAAACTGGGGCATCTCCCCAGATTTCTTCTATTCCAGTCAAAGGGTAGTTCCCCAAGGTTCCTTCAAATCATGTCAAACTGGGGCATCACCCCAGGATCACTCTTTTTCATTCAGGAAGCAATTCCCCAAGAACCTTCAGTCATGTCAAACTGGGGCACCACCCCGAACCTTTAAATTTCCTGCCAAAGGTGAGTTAATTCGGACAAGACGTCTTGTTAGCTCCCCCAATCTCTGCATTTCCTGTCAACCGAGGGTCAACCTCACCCTTTACTTTCCAGTCGCCTATTCAGGCACCCTTTACTTTCCAGTCGCCTATTCAGGCACCCTTTACTTTCCATTTACCTATTCAGGCACCCTTTACTTTCCAGTCGCCTATTCAGGCACCCTTTACTTTTCAGTCGCCTATTCAGGCACCCTTTACTTTCCATTCGCCTATTCAGGCACCCTTTACTTTCCAGTCGCCTATTCAGGCACCCTTTACTTTCCAGTCGCCTATTCAGGCACCCTTTACTTTTCAGTCGCCTATTCAGGCACCCTTTACTTTCCATTCGCCTATTCAGGCACCCTTTACTTTCCAGTCGCCTATTCAGGCACCCTTTACTTTCCAGTCGCCTATTCAGGCACCCTTTACTTTCCATTCGCCTATTCAGGCACCCTTTACTTTCCAGTCGCCTATTCAGGCACCCTTTACTTTCCATTCGACTATTCAGGCACCCTTTACTTTCCATTCGCCTATTCAGGCACCCTTTACTTTCCATTCGCCTATTCAGGCACCCTTTACTTTCCATTCGCTTATTCAGGCACCCTTTACTTTCCATTCGCCTATTTAGGCACCCTTTACTTTCTCATTCGCCTAACAAGGCAACCTCTACCTTCCAGTCTACCGGGGGTCAACCCCAATTTTCTCACCTCCTGTTAATTGAAAGACAATTTTTCCCGTTCAATTCAAAACACAAAAAAAAACAACAAAAGAAAAAAAAGAAAAGAAAAGAGAGAGACAGAAGTGGGAAATGCTCATCTTTAAAGAAAAAAGGTCACACTGACTCGTGATTACCAGTACTGTCAGACGCCATACCGATCAAGAGGTCCCACTTGGCCCCTACATCGGTGTTCATATCTTTACTTCCTTTTCGCTTCAGAAACACAGAAGCTTCGTGTTTCTTTAGTGAAAAAGAAGTAAAGAGGGGCATCTGTGAACACCTCTTTTGGTCCAGTCCAAGTGGAACGAATCTTCTTTTATACTGAATTCTGAATCGGAATGGTGAAAATTCGAGTGGAATAACTCAAAAATGATCAAGTCCGAGCAGGATGACTCTGATTGAAGCATTTCCGAGTGAAATATAGCCCTGTTTGATAAAAATCCGAGTGGAATGACTCAAAATTGATCAAATCCGAGTAGAATGACTCGAAGTGAAGCATTTCCGAGTGAAATATAGCCCTGTTGGATAAAAATCCGAGTGGAATGACTCAAAATTGATCAAATCCGAGTAGAATGACTCGAAGTGAAGCATTACCGAGTGGAATATTGCCCTGTTGGACAAAAATCCGAGTGGAATGACTCAAAATTGATCAAATCGGAGTAGAATGACTCGAAGTGAAGCATTGCCAAGTGGAATATTGCCTTGAGGTAAATCCGAGTGAAAATTCCTGATCAAAACCAACTCCGAGTGAATATATCCGAGTGGTCATATTCTCAAGTGCCAAATTCTGAGAGAAAAGGTGGCAAGTTCTGATAGAAAAGAGAGCACCCCCGAGTGAATATATCCAAGTTCCGATGCGTAAATGAACTACTCCTGAGCCCTGAATCCGACCAAGACTTGTCCAAGTGAAGGATTCTGAGGGATTGATTGACCATCCGAGTCAAAGGGACCGATTGTGAACAAATACCGAGTGAAGGATTACCGATTGGAGCAGCAAGTCTGATTTAGGGACAGGTGTCTTTTCCTGGGCACAGAAATTTCGAGTCAATGCTTCAAGAAGTGACAAGATCCGAGCAGAGCACCTCCGATTAAAGAAGTTCTGACTCAATACTGAAGTTGTAACAAGATCCGAGTGAGTATCCTCAATTGGAGAGAAATCCGAGTTGTCAAATTGTCAAAATTCAATTTCTGAGTGAGAAGAAGGCCGTTTCCGAGTGGAAATGTCCAAGTTACCAATTTCTGAGTGAGATGAAGGCCGTTTCCAAGTGGAAATGTCCAAGTTTCCAATTTCTGAGTGAGAAGTTCATTTCCGAGTGAAAATATCCCAGTTCTAAGTTCTGATTGAAAACAAAGCCAACTCCGAGTGAATGCACCGAGTGGTCATATTTTCAAGCCAACCAGAGATAAGATCCGAGCAAGACACCTCCGACTGAAGCAAATTCCGAGTGAATGCTTCTTGTAGAGAAAAAATCCGATCAAAACACTTCTGATACCGAGTGAGTCCTCTCTCAATCCACACCGAGTGAGTCGCTCTTAGTCAGCACCGAGTGAAACCTTTCACTCAATTTCCGAGCCATTTTTACCCATTTCCGAGTCACTTTCCACCATTTTCGAGCCACTTTTTTTACATAATTCTGAGTCACCCTTCTCAGTCAATTCCGAGCCATTTTTACCAATTCTCGAGTCACTTTCCACCTATTTCTGAGCCATTTGCACCCAATTCCGAGTCAGCCTTCACCCAATTCCGAGTCACCTTTCACCCAATTCCGAGTCAGCCTTTTGCCCATTTCCGAGTCATATTTTACCCATTTCCGAGTTATCCTCCAACTGTTTCTGAGTCAGTTCCAAGTCATTCTTCACTCGGTTCCGGTTAAATGTGTCAACCTGAGTTGTTTTGCTCGTCCCAGCTCCTCACAGCAACCTCACACTGACCAACAAGCAAAACCAAGCAAAGTTTTCACTCGATTGTTTTGCACATTTTCCACTCGGTCTTGTGCTTAAAAGGCACCTTTTCCACTCGGATTGTTTCCCACTATGGGTGTATACTGACTGAGGCACTAAATCCGAGTCAGAAGCAGAAAACCGACCCCTAATCCCCCTGTTCGCCCGTGCTGACTTGGATTCCACCACCCAAGTGGATCCAGGAATCCTGGGGGTGGCAGACAGGGGCGGAAGTGGAGAAATTAAAAATCTCCACCAGCCGCTGTCCCCCACTACCAGGCTACCTCCACTCAAAGTGGAAGCCTGAGCTGGCCTAGCACTCAGCCCATGTCTTCAACCCCTATAAATACCCCAGCTGAAGAGGCTCAAAGGGTTGGATTTTCTCTCCCTGCAAGAAAACTCTGCCTGAGTTCTCCTTCTCCTCTCTCCCATACCAACAATTCCTTCACTCGGTCCAGCACCATATTGTTCTTCCTTCTCCCACACCTCCGTCCTCTCTCTCCCTACACCGTACAACTCGAACACCTAACCGTCCTTCTCAACACCATCCCCTCACCCACATTGTCCCTCTCCGCACCGTTCTCCTAAATCCACCACACCGATTCTGTTCCAGTCCACCTCCTAAATCTACCACACCGTTCCAACACCTCCTAAGTCCTTTACACCGTCCCAACATCTCCCAAATCCTTACACCGTCCAGACCCTATACCAACTCCATACCGTCCCAACATCTCCCAAATCCTTACACCATCCAGACCCTGCACCAATTCCATACCGTCCAACACCCTTCTCTTTCCCTCTAAATACCTTCAAACTCCTCTCAACCCGCCACTTCCTTTCTCCCTCGGTCGGTCCCTTTCTCACTCGGTCGGTCTCCTCTACCTTCAGTCAGTTTCTTACCCACTCTGCAGTCTCTTACTCCATCACTCGGTATTCCATTTTTCACTCGGTATTTAATTTTTCACTCGGTATTCTATTTTTTCACTCAGTTTTTTCCATTTTTACTCGGTTTTCCCTTTTTCTCACTCGTTTTTCTCTTCTCCCACTCGATTTTCGCTCATTTTTCCCTCTCTTTTCCGAATTTACTGTTTCTCTTTCTCTCTTGTAGCTTCTGCTACCCTCCCTTCTCTCAAATCTAAATAAAATCAAAAAAAAGAAAAAAAATCATTTTTAGTCAGTGTCGTACAGAAAATACTTCCGTCTACACAACCTCTATAGGACCCGTACACGTGCGAAGAACTTCTACTTGTATGGATTCCTCACCAAAATGATACCCATCAACATTTTCCCAATCTTTTCCTAAAAGAAAAACACTCAGAACTACGTAACCCTGATTTCTTGATAATTCAAGAATACGTAGGAGCAGGACCTCAACTCCTGTCGGGCCCATCTTTCTTGTTTCTTTTTACTGATTTATTTCCTCACTTTCGTGTTTCTTTCATAAATGTTCTTTTTTGTCGCTTCCGTGAAAATCAATTTAGACGTGACGTCTTGTTGATTTCCCTCTAGTTTTTGTTCAAGCCTCGCCACAATTCATAGGGAAGGGATACTAAGGATGAGACGTTCTGCTTATCTCTTTACTATCCCTGTCCCTTTTTTATTCGAGGATGTCTAATTTAGGCATGACGTCTTATTAGCATTCTCTTCCCCCCTTTCTGTCTCATATCGAAGTCGAGTTTAATTTGGATGAAACGTCCCGTTGACCTCTCTTCGATATTCTATGTTTGTACAGGTCTCTTACTCCATTCCGTCGTTTTTAGATAAAAATACAAAAAAGGAAGAAACCATGTTTTATTTAAGGCTATTTATATTGCACTTTCAATCTTGGTACTGTTTTTGACAGGCGACGTAGGGTGCTAATACCTTCCCTACTCGTAACCGACTCCCGAACTTGAATCTCATTTTTTAAACCAGTGCTTTCACTGAACTTAGTTTTTTCCCAATGTTTTTCCTATGGATAAAAACGTTGGTGGCGACTCCCTGTTTCACAACCGGCAGTTTTCTTCCTCGCCGCGCCGTCGCGATCCAGGTTGCGACACATACTCATTACTTGTCCGTCTGGTATTACTCTAACTCGGATCCATTGGTACAAATGTTCTAACATCAACAGCAAAACATCAATGGACATTAATGCCCTGATGAATCAAGGTATGAATTAAGCAGCATAATATTCTTGCTTAAACAACATAAGTTTAGGAAAATATACAAACTAAGTTAGTTACTAGATAAATATACAAACTAAGTGACTAAGCCTTTTAACAAACATGTTCAAGGCAAAAATCAGTGGTCCAAAAGCTTATGTATAATGTACTTACAATCCTATGCATTACACTACATTATGTTAAGCAAATCTACATAATACATAAATCACGCCATTTTCATTATAAACATACCTATATTAAGCATTTACATATGAAAATGAGAACCATACACACCATTTTCAACATAAACATACCTAATTTCATGTTCAAGTTCTCTTAGGTATTTTAACAAACATGTTCAAGGCAAAAATTAGTGGTCCACCTCAACCATACACACATACACATGTCCTGTAACGTCCTAGGTTATTTTTATATTTATTTTTATTTAAGCAATTACCTTTTATGATAAATTCTCCCTTATCTTAAAAATTAATCGATATTTAGTGAAAAACAATTTGATTTGAACACAACGGATGAGAGAAAGGGAAATCAGGGCGTCTCGCTTGAGCGAGGCCCCTACTCGTCTAAGCGAGATTCCGGACTCTCACTTAGACGAGGTGCTGTTCGTTGAACGAACACCTTTCTCACATCGGATTAAACAAAACATGCAACCGGACTCCCAAAACTTCGCTCAAACAAATGGTTCTGTGAACCCAAGGAGTTACCATAGCTACCATGAAAACATATGCACATAACAGAAATATATTTTAAGATATAGTTTTACATCTGATCCGGTCTTAATTAAACACAACTAATAATTATAATACGAGGTTTTTATACACACATAAGACTCTATAAGGAGTCACTCAAATTCATTTAGACCCTGGCACCGTTCTCCCCCTTGGCGCGACTCCATGGCTCCTTCCCCCTCCCTGTCTCTGGTTACTAAAAAAAATATACAAGGGTGAGTGTTTGGCATAATAATTAATATAGAACGGAATCAAACACTATACTTGCATATTGATACGTGCACATCAACCATCACCTGTAAGTAAGCATACCGAAATATAGTATATTTCATACAGTAACTGTATTAAACCAACTACACAATTCCATCACATTCCTCACATTCATCACATTCATTACATACATCACATTCATTACATGCATCGCGATCACAACTGACTCTCATACAATCTGACTCCTAGTATCCGGATACTAAAGGATTGGCCTTCAGCTGGGGGTCCTACTTGACACCCCGTGAACCCTGCTTGGTTCACCGAGTCCTGCTTGACTCTCCACCTCGACCACTGGGTCCTACTTGACCACTGGGTAGCTCAACTAGGCACGAAAACCACGGGAGCCGGAAATGAGGGGCTATCATATACCGTCAGCCATCCCATACCACATAATCATTCAACAGTTTACCTTTCTCACTATAATATCAATTTCTCATCACTCGGGTAGCCTGCTTGCTAACCCGACGTCACATAACACTGATCATTTCACATTAGATTCACAAGATCATACATGATAAACTCATCCACATCCGATCATCCACAAATTAATAAACTCAGTCACACATGCACAGTATAAACACACATTTACGTTTAACAACATTTTCCTTAGTCTGTTTACGTTACCTCAAAGACCTGAATAACAAGTGAGTCCTATTCTAATTAATTATAACCCGAACACCCCTTACATTGGTTCCACGCTTCGTTGATCTGCTCTCTGTGCCGATTTCTTTCTCTGAACACCGGTTCTGCAATCTCAACTCCTTCACTCAGTCTTCCGTTGCTTAGCTTACTACCTTCGAATCATAAAGTACAGCTTCATCACTTCAACGTCCTTAGTTCATGGACAACATTTGGGCTCACACTCACAGAGGAGTGGAGAACAGCCACGAATATAGCCATGCATGGCCCTTAACAGCTAAAGAATAAAAGGAATAAGGGGATCATAATTGGAATGGATCAGTAGACTCACCTTGAAGCCTCGATCACAGGAATAGGGTTAAATTGAAGTGTAGACACAAATGAAGTCCCTCTCCAGTGCATGCAAATCAGCATTAAGAGAGAAGAGAAAAACGAAAGAGGAGGAATAGACCAACAGCAAGGTAACTTGTAAAAATGAAGAGGAAAGGAAGGGAATCTTCTTATATATATATGGCTCATGGGCAAGATCGTCTTTTCCTTTATTTTATTTGTATTCTTACTAAATTTAATCAATTTCACTATTTTAAACTATTGCATAGTTATCAAATCAATTACACGTGTTTATCCCCTCAACGTCTAAGTAGTCACAATCCGCTAATAATTCGCAAGAGTATAGGCCCGATATAAATATCGGCCCCGCCGTCCTAACTTAATGTTCATACCTCGGAAATCCGAGCTACAACCTGAGAGGTCGGGTATATCATCCGCTCTCATCTCTTTGTCACACACACCCGTTGTTTCAGTTAGTATGAGGTTGATCTGGGCTCTAACCCCGTGTGAGGCGCTCTCCTCACAACGGTTCGGACCACACCACCTGACTCTGTCCGTTCTTCTCCTACTCTCTCGATCTTTAACTCCGCCTACTCGCTTCAGATACCGTTCTCGACACCGGCTTTCCCAATCTTTGGCTCGGTCAGAACAAATATTAAATAAAACTTCTAAAATATTTACTAACATTTCCCATTTCTTATAATTCTTATTAAAACATCAGGGATGTTACATCCACCCCCCCTAAAAGGAGATTTCGTCCCCGAAATCAGTGTTCCGATTGAAAAAATGAGGGTACATTCGTTTCATATCGGATTCTAACTCCCAAGTGTAGTTTATCCAATGTAAATTCTGCCACTTCACCTTCACCAGCGGTACCTCCTTGTTCCTTAACCGTTTGGTTTGATGTTCTTCAATGCTGATTGGTACCGCCTCCACTGTCAGGTTTTTCTTTACTTCAATGGAATCACTCGGTACAATCATTGTATCACACGGAATGTAGGCTCGAAGTTGTGATACGTGGAACACGTTGTGGATGTTAGTCAATGATTGGGGAAGATCCAGCCGATATGCGACTTCACCAATCCGCTCTAGTATTTGATATGGTCCAATATACTTCGGATTAAGCTTTTGACTCTTCAAGATTCGACCTACACCCTTGGTTGGTGAAATTCTTAAGAACACCCAATCACCCACTTGGAATTCAAGGGGTCTATGCCGATTGTCATAATAGCTCTTTTGCCGATCTTGAGCAACTTTTATCTTCTCTCGGATTAAAGCAATTTGCTCATTCATCTCTCGAATCATCTCAGGCCCCAGATGAAGGGCATCGCCGTTCTCATTCCAACATAATGGAGTACGACATTTCCGACCATAAAGAGCTTCATATGGAGCCATCCCAATGCTGCTATGGTAACTGTTATTATATGCAAATTCCACCAAGGGCAAGTATTTCTCCCATGATCTGCCCTGTTCCAGTACACATGCCCTTAACATATCTTCAAGAGTTTGTATAGTCCGTTCTGATTGGCCATCAGTTTGGGGATGGTAGGCTGAACTCAATTTGAGCTCAGTACCCAATTGTTGTTGCAAACTCCCCTAAAACCTTGAAGTGAATCGGGGATCCCGATCGGAGATAATGCTTGAGGGCACACCATGCAGTCGTACGATCTCAGCAATGTACAACTTAGCTAATCGATCTAGCGACCACTTCATATTTATTGCCAGGAAATGCGCACTTTTGGTTAGTCGATCTACAATCACCCAAATCGCGTTGTATCCGGTTTGAGTGCGGGGTAGTCCGGACACGAAGTCCATGGTGATACCTTCCTACTTCCAGATCGGAATATCTGGAGGTCGAAGTAAACCTGGAGGTCGTTGATGCTCAACCTTGCACTTCTGGCATATCACACAGGATTTCACATACTCGATTATTGCCTTCTTCATGTTTGGCCACCAAAATTCCTTTCTTAAGTCATGATACATTTTGGTTACTCCCGGATGTATACTCAGAGAGCTCTTGTGTGCTTCTGATAACACCGCCTGCCTGAAATCTCCATGTGCAGGCACTACCACACGGTTCCTGAATCTCCATATACCATCGTCAGCCCTAGTTATCTCCACATTTTTGCCTTGGTTCTGAGTATCAATTAGCTTCAGTAACTCTTTATCGTCTTTCTGTGCAGCTACCATCGACTCCAGAAATTCGTTGGAAATCTTTAACATTCCGATTATCATTCGATTTGGTGCGTTCATAACAACTCCAACATTCATATCTCTAAAACTTTCCAGCAATTCCTGTTCTCTACCCATTAGGTAAGCCACATGCAGTACCTTCCTGCTTAGCGCATCTGCCACAACATTCGCTTTGCCCGGGTGATACTTCAAATCAAAATCATAATCCTTCAGATACTCCATCCATCTCCTCTGTCTCATATTTAACTCCTTTTGATCAAATAAGTACTTTAGACTCTTGTGATCATTGAATACTACAAAGCGAGCTCCATACAAATAATGACGCCAAATCTTCAGCGCGTACACTACTGCTGCAAGTTCCAGATCGTGAGTCGGGTAATTCTCTTCATGTGGCCTCAATTGCCTTGAAGCATAGGCAATTGCTCGATCCGCTTGCATCAACACACACCCCAACCCAAATTTGGATGCATCACAATATACTTCAAATTCTTTGGTCACATCGGGCAGTGCAAGCACGGGCGCAGTAGTTAAACACTGCTTCAAAGTTTGGAAACTTAATTCACATTTCTCCGACCACACGAAAGGGTTTCCTTTCCTTGTCAATCGAGTCAGAGGGAGTGCTATCCGAGAAAACCCTCAATGAAGCGTCGATAGTATCCAGCTAATCCAAGGAAACTCCAGATTTCAGTTACTGACTTCGGTGTCTCCCAAGTCATAACCGCCTCAATTTTTGTCGGATCAACTGAGACTCCCTCCTGGGAAATTACATGCCCCAAGAATTGTACACTACTCTTCCAGAACTCACACTTAGATAATTTAGCGTACAACTTCTTCTCGCGGAGTGCTTGTAAAACAAGTCGAAGATGTTGAGCATGCTCCTCGTCCGACCTCGAATATACCAAAATATCATTAATGAATACCACCACAAACTGGTCCAAGTACGGTTGAAAAGTCCGATTCATATAATCCATAAAAATGGCAGGAGCGTTTGTTACTCCAAAGGGCATTACTACGTACTCGAAGTGCCCATAACGAGTCCGAAATGCAGTCTTTGGGATATCCTCCGACCTCACTCGGATTTGGTGGTATCCCGACCTCAAGTCAATCTTAGAGAACACAGCGGCGCCTCGCAACTGGTCCAGTAAATCATCAATCCGGGGTAGTGGATATTTATTTTTGATGGTCAGTTTGTTCACTGTCGGTAATCAATGCACATTCGCATACTACCGTCCTTCTTCTTTACCAATAACACCGGAGCGCCCCAGGGTAAGGCACTAGGTCGGATAAAGCCCTTTTCTAGTAATTCGTTTACTTGTTTCTTCACTTCGGTCAATTCCACCGAAGACATTCTATATGGTGCTCAGGACACAGGTTCTGCCCCGGGAATCAAGTCAATAGAGAAATCAATCTCTCGACTGGGAGGTAGCTCCGGGAAAATTCACAAACAATCGGAATATCACTTAGCAGGAGGTTATGCCGGCCCTCCGAAGCGAATAAAACAACATACGTGGTTAAGACATCGCTCACCCCGTTCTTCACGTCAAGTTTCTGGGAGAAAACAATATTCTTCCGATAGCAATCGACCAACACATGATTAGCAGCAAGCCAATCAAGACCTAGAATAACGTCTAAGTCCTTCAATGGCATACAAATAAAATTTACTCGAAAAGTACGGGCTTCTATTTGCATCGGCAGTTCCCTACACACTGTAGTTGCACGGAAAGTAGAACCAGTTGGAGTGGAAACAATAAGAGCGTTCTCCATTAAACTGATTGGCAGACCAAGCCGTCGTACACAACTTTCCGAAATAAAGGAATGGGTGGTACCTGAATCATAAATCACATCTACCAGATAACCACAGATGAGGCACTTACCCTGTACCAGATTGTCATTCCTCGTAGCTTCTAAAGCATCAAACGCAAATACACGCTCGGCCATGGCGTTCTGGGCATCGCTAGATTGGGCGTCATATCTTCCCGCTTGTGGGTTCCCTCTACCAGCTCTATTCCGACCTCCTCTTGAGAAGTTAGAACCCCGGGTCCCAGAAGCGTTAGTTCGGTTATCCGTCCTGCCCTGCTGCTGCCTCTGAGGACAATCGGGCCTGAGGTGCCCTGGTCGTCCGCACTGGAAGCACACAATCTGATTAGCTTGGCAATGTTTGGCAATGTGTCCTTCTTGACCACAATTGTAGCATGTACGATTCCCAGGGGGATTACCCGATCGACCAGTGGAACCACGGCCAGAGGAGGATGAGGAGGTAGCAGAAGACTTGCCGCCCCGAAAGAATTGACCCATCCTCTTGAAGCTGAAACCTTTTGCCTTCAATGGCTTTTTATCTCTTGGCTGAGACATCCTTTGCAACTACACTTCTTCTGTCAGCCTTGCTTTGTTCACCAAGGTCGGATAGTCCCTAATCTCCATCGGTACGATTACACTACGGAGCTCAATCCGTAGTCCAACTTCGTATTTGGCACACTTGCTGCCTTCAGTCCCTTCTAACGAGAAAGGGTGGTAAAAATCACACAGCTCGTCAAATTTGCTGGTGTACTCAGCTACAGACATCCGGTCTTGCTCCAACTTCAGGAATTCCATTTCTTTCCGGATTTTGTAGTTGTCTGGGAAGTATTTAACAAGGAACCTCCTTCGAAAATTCGCCCATACCAACGGCTCATTAGCTGCGTTCATCTGCACCTTCATACGGGACCACCATACTCTGGCCTCATCTTTTAGTTGGTAAGTAGCAAATAAAACCTTCTGCTCTTCAGAGCACTCAAAATATTCAAAAACCTGCTCGATATCCCTAATCCAGATATATGCCCCATCGTAGTCGTGTCCCCCTTTGTAAGTTGGAGGATTCCTTTTCAGGAATTAAAACATCCCTGATGTTTTAATAAGAATTATAAGAAATGGGAAATGTTAGTAAATATTTTAGAAGTTTTATTTAATATTTGTTCTGACCGAGCCAAAGATTGGGAAAGCCGGTGTCGAGAATGTTATCTGAAGCGAGTAGGCGGAGTTAAAGATCGAGAGAGTAGGAGAAGAACGGACAGAGTCAGGTGGTGTGGTTCGAACCGTTGTGAGGAGAGCGCCTCACACGGGGTTAGAGCCCGGATCAACCTCATACTAACTGAAACAACGGGTGTGTGTGACAAAGAGACGAGAGCGGATGATATACCCGACCTCTCAGGTTGTAGCTCGGATTTCCGAGGTATGAACATTAAGTTAGGACGGCGGGGCCGATATTTATATCGGGCCTATACTCTTGCGAATTATTAGCGGATTGTGACTACTTAGACGTTGAGGGGATAAACACGTGTAATTGATTTGATAACTATGCAATAGTTTAAAATAGTGAAATTGATTAAATTTAGTAAGAATACAAATAAAATAAAGGAAAAGACGATCTTGCCCATGAGCCATATATATATAAGAAGATTCCCTTCCTTTCCTCTTCATTTTTACAAGTTACCTTGCTGTTGGTCTATTCCTCCTCTTTCGTTTTTCTCTTCTCTCTTAACGCTGATTTGCATGCACTGGAGAGGGACTTCATTTGTGTCTACACTTCAATTTAACCCCATTCCTGTGATCGAGGCTTCAAGGTCTTTGAGGTCTTTGAGGTAACGTAAATAGACTAAGGAAAATGTTGTTAAACGTAAATGTGTGTTTATACTGTGCATGTGTGACTGAGTTTATTAATTTATGGATGATCGGATGTGGATGAGTTTATCATGTATGATCTTGTGAATCTAATGTGAAATGATCAGTGTTATGTGACGTCGGGTTAGCAAGCAGGCTACCCGAGTGATGAGAAATTGATATTATGGTGAGAAAGGTAAACTGTTGAATGATTATGTGGTATGGGATGGCTGACGGTATATGATAGCCCCTCATTTCTGGCTCCCGTGGTTTTCGTACCCAGTTGAGCTACCCAGTGGTCAAGTAGGACCCAGTGGTCGAGGTGGAGAGTCAAGCAGGACTCGGTGAACCAAGCAGGGTTCACGGGGTGTCAAGTAGGACCCCCAGCTGAAGGCCAATCCTTTAGTATCCAGATACTAGGAGTCAGATTGTATGAGAGTCAGTTGTGATCGTGATGCATGTAATGAATGTGATGTATGTAATGAATGTGATGAATGTGAGGAATGTGATGGAATTGTGTAGTTGGTTTAATACAGTTACTGTATGAAATATACTATGTTTCGGTATGCTTACTTACAGGTGATGGTTGATGTGCATGTATCAATATGCAAGTATAGTGTTTGATTCCGTTCTATATTAATTATTATGCCAAACACTCACCCTTGTATATTTTTTTTAGTAACCAGAGACAGGGAGGGGGAAGGAGCCATGGAGCCGCGCCAAGGGGGAGAACGGTGCCAGGGTCTAAATGAATTTGAGTGACTCCTTATAGAGTCTTATGTGTGTATAAAAACCTCGTATTATAATTATTAGTTGTGTTTAATTAAGACCGGATCAGATGTAAAACTATATCTTAAAATATATTTCTGTTATGTGCATATGTTTTCATGGTAGCTATGGTAACTCCTTGGGTTCACAGAACCATTTGTTTGAGCAAGGTTTTGGGAGTCCGGTTGCATGTTTTGTTTAATCCGATGTGAGAAAGGTGTTCGTTCAACGAACAGCACCTCGTCTAAGTGAGAGTCCGGAATCTCGCTTAGACGAGTAGGGGCCTCGCTCAAGCGAGACGCCCTGATTTCCCTTTCTCTCATCCGTTGTGTTCAAATCAAATTGTTTTTCACTAAATATCGATTAATTTTTAAGATAAGGGAGAATTTATCATAAAAGGTAATTGTTTAAATAAAAATAAATGTAAAAATAACCTAGGACGTTACACTTGGTATCAGAGCGGTTCTTTCTAGAGCCGGTGTGTGGGCCGATCTAGTGATTGTGATAGTTTATGAAAGCTGATTGTATTTTGTTGTGTTGAGATTGTGTGTGGTCTGGCACCGTTCCCTTGGCACTCCATTGGCGTAGTATTTTATGAATATAAGGTAAATCTATGATCCCCTGACTGATCTTGGTTATTAATGGTGATGTGTTTGCCCATTGTAGAGTTACTAAATGGACGGAGAGACTAGTTCTGGGGGAAGAGATGATTTCTTCTCTAGATTTACTCAGCTGATGAGTAGGACCGAGTCCGGTCCCACTCTGGATAAATTCCTGAAAAGGAATCCTCCAACTTACAAAGGGGGACACGACTACGATGGGGCATATATCTGGATTAGGGATATCGAGTAGGTTTTTGAATATTTTGAGTGCTCTGAAGAGCAGAAGGTTTTATTTGCTACTTACCAACTAAAAGATGAGGCTAGAGTATGGTGGTCCTGTATGAAGGTGCAGATGAACGCAGCTAATGAGCCGTTGGTATGGGCGAATTTTCGAAGGAGGTTCCTTGTTAAATACTTCCCAGACAACTACAAAATCCGGAAAGAAATGGAATTCCTAAAGTTGGAGCAAGACCGGATGTCTGTAGCTGAGTACACCAGCAAATTTGACGAGCTGTGTGATTTTTACCACCCTTTCTCGTTAGAAGGGACTGAAGGCAGCAAGTGTGCCAAATACGAAGCTGGACTACGGATTGAGCTCCGTAGTGTAATCGTACCGATGGAGATTAGGGACTATCCGACCTTGGTGAACAAAGCAAGGCTGACAGAAGAAGTGCAGTTGCAAAGGATATCTCAGCCAAGAGATAAAAAGCCATTGAAGGCAAAAGGTTTCAGCTTCAAGAGGATGGGTCAATTCTTTCGGGGCGGCAAGTCTTCTGCTACCTCCTCATCCTCCTCTAGCCGTGGTTCCACTGGTCGATCGGGTAATCCCCCTGGGAATCGTACATGCTACAATTGTGGTCAAGAAGGACACATTGCCAAACATTGCCAAGATAATCAGATTGTGTGCTTCCAGTGCGGACGACCAGGGCACCTCAGGCCCGATTGTCCTCAGAGGCAGCAGCAGGGCAGGACGGATAACCGAACTAACGCTTCTGGGACCCGGGGTTCTAACTTCTCAAGAGGAGGTCGGAATAGAGCTGGTAGAGGGAACCCACAAGCGGGAAGATATGACGCCCAATCTAGCGATGCCCAGAACGCCATGGCCGGGCGTGTATTTGCGTTTGATGCTTCAGAAGCTACGAGGAATGACAATCTGGTACAGGGTAAGTGCCTCATCTGTGGTTATCTGGTAGATATGATTTATGATTCAGGTGCCACCCATTCCTTTATTTCGGAAAGTTGTGTAAGACGGCTTGGTCTGCCAATCAGTTTAATGGAGAACGCTCTTATTGTTTCCACTCCAACTGGTTCTACTTTCCGTGCAACTACAGTGTGTAGGGAACTGCCGATGCAAATAGAAGCCCGTACTTTTCGAGTAAATTTTATTTGTATGCCATTGAAGGACTTAGACGTTATTCTAGGTCTTGATTGGCTTGCTGCTAATCATGTGTTGGTCGATTGCTATCGGAAGAATATTGTTTTCTCCCAGAAACTTGACGTGAAGAACGGGGTGAGCGATGTCTTAACCACGTATGTTGTTTTATTCGCTTCGGAGGGCCGGCATAACCTCCTGCTAAGTGATATTCCGATTGTTTGTGAATTTTCCCGGAGCTACCTCCCAGTCGAGAGATTGATTTCTCTATTGACTTAATTCCCGGGGCAGAACCTGTGTCCCGAGCGCCATATAGAATGTCTTCGGTGGAATTGACCGAAGTGAAGAAACAAGTAAACGAATTACTAGAAAAGGGCTTTATCCGACCTAGTGCCTCACCCTGGGGCGCTCCGGTGTTATTGGTAAAGAAGAAGGATGGTAGTATGCGAATGTGCATTGATTACCGACAGCTGAACAAACTGACCATCAAAAATAAAAAGCCACTACCCCGGATTGATGATTTACTGGACCAGTTGCGAGGCGCCGCTGTGTTCTCTAAGATTGACTTGAGGTCGGGATACCACCAAATCCGAGTGAGGTCGGAGGATATCCCAAAGACTGCATTTCGGACTCGTTATGGGCACTTCGAGTACGTAGTAATGCCCTTTGGAGTAACAAACGCTCCTGCCATTTTTATGGATTATATGAATCGGACTTTTCAACCGTACTTGGACCAGTTTGTGGTGGTATTCATTGATGATATTTTGGTATATTCGAGGTCGGACGAGGAGCATGCTCAACATCTTCGACTTGTTTTACAAGCACTCCGCGAGAAGAAGTTGTACGCTAAATTATCTAAGTGTGAGTTCTGGAAGAGTAGTGTACAATTCTTGGGGCATGTAATTTCCCAGGAGGGAGTCTCAGTTGATCCGACAAAAATTGAGGCGGTTATGACTTGGGAGACACTGAAGTCAGTAACTGAAATCTGGAGTTTCCTTGGATTAGCTGGATACTATCGACGCTTCATTGAGGGGTTTTCTCGGATAGCACTCCCTCTGACTCGATTGACAAGGAAAGGAAACCCTTTCGTGTGGTCGGAGAAATGTGAATTAAGTTTCCAAACTTTTAAGCAGTGTTTAACTACTGCGCCCGTGCTTGCACTGCCCGATGTGACCAAAGAATTTGAAGTATATTGTGATGCATCCAAATTTGGGTTGGGGTGTGTGTTGATGCAAGCGGATCGAGCAATTGCCTATGCTTCAAGGCAATTGAGGCCACATGAAGAGAATTACCCGACTCACAATCTGGAACTTGCAGCAGTAGTGTACGCGCTGAAGATTTGGCGTCATTATTTGTATGGAGCTCGCTTTGTAGTATTCAGTGATCACAAGAGTCTAAAGTACTTATTTGATCAAAAGGAGTTAAATATGAGACAGAGGAGATGGATGGAGTATCTGAAGGATTATGATTTTGATTTGAAGTATCACCCGGGCAAAGCGAATGTTGTGGCAGATGCGCTAAGCAGGAAGGTACTGCATGTGGCTTACCTAATGGGTAGAGAACAGGAATTGCTGGAAAGTTTTAGAGATATGAATGTTGGAGTTGTTATGAACGCACCAAATCGAATGATAATCGGAATGTTAAAGATTTCCAATGAATTTCTGGAGTCGATGGTAGCTGCACAGAAAGACGATAAAGAGTTACTGAAGCTAATTGATACTCAGAACCAAGGCAAAAATGTGGAGATAACTAGGGGTGACGATGGTATATGGAGATTCAGGAACCGTGTGGTAGTGCCTGCACATAGAGATTTCAGGCAGGCGGTGTTATCAGAAGCACACAAGAGCTCTCTGAGTATACATCCGGGAGTAACCAAAATGTATCATGACTTAAGAAAGGAATTTTGGTGGCCAAACATGAAGAAGGCAATAATCGAGTATGTGAAATCCTGTGTGATATGCCAGAAGTGCAAGGTTGAGCATCAACGACCTCCAGGTTTGCTTCGACCTCCAGATATTCCGATCTGGAAGTAGGAAGGTATCACCATGGACTTCGTGTCCGGACTACCCCGCACTCAAACCGGATACAATGCGATTTGGGTGATTGTAGATCGACTAACCAAAAGTACGCATTTCCTGGCAATAAATATGAAGTGGTCGCTAGATCGATTAGCTAAGTTGTACATTGCTGAGATCGTACGACTGCATGGTGTGCCCTCAAGCATTATCTCCGATCGGGATCCCCGATTCACTTCAAGGTTTTGGGGGAGTTTGCAACAACAATTGGGTACTGAGCTCAAATTGAGTTCAGCCTACCATCCCCAAACTGATGGCCAATCAGAACGGACTATACAAACTCTTGAAGATATGTTAAGGGCATGTGTACTGGAACAGGGCGGATCATGGGAGAAATACTTGCCCTTGGTGGAATTTGCATATAATAACAGTTACCATAGCAGCATTGGGATGGCTCCATATGAAGCTCTTTATGGTCGGAAATGTCATACTTCATTATGTTGGAATGAGAACGGCGATGCCCTTCATCTGGGGCCTGAGATGATTCAAGAGATGAATGAGCAAATTGCTTTAATCCGAGAGAAGATAAAAGTTGCTCAAGATCGGCAAAAGAGCTATTATGACAATCGGCATAGACCCCTTGAATTCCAAGTGGGTGATTGGGTGTTCCTAAGAATTTCACCAACCAAGGGTGTAGGTCGAATCTTGAAGAGTCAAAAGCTTAATCCGAAGTATATTGGACTATATCAAATACTAGAGCGGATTGGTGAAGTCGCATATCGGCTGGATCTTCCCCAATCATTGACTAACATCCACAACGTGTTCCACGTATCACAACTTCGAGCCTACATTCCATGTGATACAATGATTGTACCGAGTGATTCCATTGAAGTAAAGAAAAACCTGACAGTGGAGGCGGTACCAATCGGCATTGAAGAACATCAAACCAAACGGTTAAGGAACAAGGAGGTACCGCTGGTGAAGGTGAAGTGGCAGAATTTACATTGGATAAACTACACTTGGGAGTTAGAATCCGATATGAAACGAATGTACCCTCATCTTTTTCAATCGGAACACTGATTTCGGGGACGAAATCTCCTTTTAGGGGGGGTGGATGTAACATCCCTGATGTTTTAATAAGAATTATAAGAAATGGGAAATGTTAGTAAATATTTTAGAAGTTTTATTTAATATTTGTTCTGACCGAGCCAAAGATTGGGAAAGCCGGTGTCGAGAACGGTATCTGAAGCGAGTAGGCGGAGTTAAAGATCGAGAGAGTAGGAGAAGAACGGACAGAGTCAGGTGGTGTGGTCCGAACCGTTGTGAGGAGAGCGCCTCACACGGGGTTAGAGCCCGGATCAACCTCATACTAACTGAAACAACGGGTGTGTGTGACAAAGAGACGAGAGCGGATGATATACCCGACCTCTCAGGTTGTAGCTCGGATTTCCGAGGTATGAACATTAAGTTAGGACGGCGGGGCTGATATTTATATCGGGCCTATACTCTTGCGAATTATTAGCGGATTGTGACTACTTAGACGTTGAGGGGATAAACACGTGTAATTGATTTGATAACTATGCAATAGTTTAAAATAGTGAAATTGATTAAATTTAGTAAGAATACAAATAAAATAAAGGAAAAGACGATCTTGCCCATGAGCCATATATATATAAGAAGATTCCCTTCCTTTCCTCTTCATTTTTACAAGTTACCTTGCTGTTGGTCTATTCCTCCTCTTTCATTTTTCTCTTCTCTCTTAACGTTGATTTGCATGCACTGGAGAGGGACTTTATTTGTGTCTACACTTCAATTTAACCACATTCCTGTGATCGACGCTTCAAGGTGAGTCTACTGATCCGTTCCAATTATGATCCCCTTATTCCTTTTATTCTTTAGCTGTTAAGGGCCATGCATGGCTATATTCGTGGCTGTTCTCCACTCCTCTGTGAGTGTGAGCCCAAATGTTGTCCATGAACTAAGGACGTTGAAGTGATGAAGCTGTACTTTATGATTCGAAGGTAGTAAGCTAAGCAACGGAAGACTGAGTGAAGGAGTTGAGATTGCAGAACCGGTGTTCAGAGAAAGAAATCGGCACAAAGAGCAGATCAACGAAGCGTGGAACCAATGTAAGGGGGGTGTTCGGGTTATAATTAATTAGAATAGGACTCACTTCTTATTCAGGTCTTTGAGGTAACGTAAACAGACGAAGGAAAATGTTGTTAAACGTAAATGTGTGTTTATACTGTGCATGTGTGACTGAGTTTATTAATTTGTGGATGATCGGATGTGGATGAGTTTATCATGTATGATCTTGTGAATCTAATGTGAAATGATCAGTGTTATGTGACGTCGGGTTAGCAAGCAGGCTACCCGAGTGATGAGAAATTGATATTATGGTGAGAAAGGTAAACTGTTGAATGATTATGTGGTATGGGATGGCTGACGGTATATGATAGCCCCTTATTTCCGGCTCCCGTGGTTTTCGTGCCTAGTTGAGCTACCCAGTGGTCAAGTAGGACCCAGTGGTCGAGGTGGAGAGTCAAGCAGGACTCGGTGAACCAAGCAGGGTTCACGGGGTGTCAAGTAGGACCCCCAGCTGAAGGCCAATCCTTTAGTATCCAGATACTAGGAGTCAGATTGTATGAGAGTCAGTTGTGATCGTGATGCATGTAATGAATGTGATGTATGTAATGAATGTGATGAATGTGAGGAATGTGATGGAATTGTGTAGTTGGTTTAATACAGTTACTGTATGAAATATACTATGTTTCGGTATGCTTACTTACAGGTAATGGTTGATGTGCATGTATCAATATGCAAGTATAGTGTTTGATTCCGTTCTATATTAATTATTATGCCAAACACTCACCCTTGTATATTTTTTTTAGTAACCAGAGACAGGGAGGGGGAAGGAGCCATAGAGCCGCGCCAAGGGGGAGAACGGTGCCAGGGTCTAAATGAATTTGAGTGACTCCTTATAGAGTCTTATGTGTGTATAAAAACCTCGTATTATAATTATTAGTTGTGTTTAATTAAGACCGGATCAGATGTAAAACTATATCTTAAAATATATTTCTGTTATGTGCATATGTTTTCATGGTAGCTATGGTAACTCCTTGGGTTCACAGAACCATTTGTTTGAGCGAAGTTTTGGGAGTCCGGTTGCATGTTTTGTTTAATCCGATGTGAGAAAGGTGTTCGTTCAACGAACAGCACCTCGTCTAAGTGAGAGTCCGGAATCTCGCTTAGACGAGTAGGGGCCTCGCTCAAGCGAGACGCCCTGATTTCCCTTTCTCTCATCCGTTGTGTTCAAATCAAATTGTTTTTCACTAAATATCGATTAATTTTTAAGATAAGGGAGAATTTATCATAAAAGGTAATTGTTTAAATAAAAATAAATGTAAAAATAACCTAGGACGTTACACGATCTCTTAAGGCGAGATGGAGAGGCACGACGTCACAAGGTGGCGAGATGAAGAGTTACACAATTATGACACTGTCATTACAAAATATTGGAGAGCACAACGCGTAATGGAGAGATAGTGAGATGGAGAGCTATTATTGCGTAAGGCATAACACAAGTTGAGAGCACAATGTCATTGTCACGGTATGCGAATGAAAAAATAACGCAAGGCAAAGAGCACAATGTTATCACAAATGACAAAATATGTTACGCTACTTTCCACATTGGATTTTTTGAAAAATCTATGTGGTATCTCCTCATTCCAACGAAAAAAATAACTCATGGCAAAAAACACACTATTATCACGAATGGAAAAATAAGTTACGGTACTTTACACATCGGTTTTTTGAAAAACCGATGTGATATCACCTTATTCTAGTGTCAGATGGGCGGGTTCCAATAAATTTTCACATTTCCACATCGGTTTCTAATGAAAACCGATGTTAAATGCATAAATTATTTCAAATTCTTTATTTAAAAACACATAAAATTTCTAAGATACCATATCGGTTTTCATAGAAAACTGATGTTAAATATAAGATACCACATCGGTTATTAGAATAACCGATGCTAATAATTTGATATCATTTTTAATTTTTTTATTTTATGAACACCATATGTTGTATATTTGGTATCCATCCTTTATAGTGTAACGCGCTAGTAATTAAAAATTTTTTAAGATACCACTCCGCTATTAGAAAAACCGATGCTAATAATTTGATATCATTTTTAATTTTTTATTTAATGAACACCATATGTTGTACATTTAGTGTTTGTCATTTGTACCGTAATGCACTAGTAATTAAATCTTTTTTAGGATACCACATCGGTTTTTATACAAAACCGATATTAAAAATTAGATACCATGTCCGATTTTAGGAAAAACTGATGTGAATTTCCATAAGTAATTTAAATTTTAAATTTTATCAATTCCTACCTTATATGTTGTTGTGGCGTTGGGTGATTGTCGCGACCGGGATCGCGGCGGAGCGGCGAAAATAGAAATAACTCAGAACAGGGAGTCGCCACCAACGTTTTTATCCATACGAAAAACATTGGAAAAAAACTTTAACAAAGCACTAGTTAAAAAAAGTGAGATTCAAGTTCGAGAGTCGGTTACGAGTGGGGAAGGTATTAGCAACCCACATCGCCTATTAAAAATAGTACCAAAGTTGAAAATGCGCATCATGAGTAGCCTTAAAACTGTTTCTATTTCTTTTTCTTGAAAAAGAAGGAGACAGACGAAAAAAGAAAAAAAAGAGCTCGGGGTAAGACCAACAGGACGTCTTGTCCAAATTAATCCTGGCTTTAATGGGAGAAAACGGGAAAAAGAGGAAAGGAAACTAATAAGACGTTTCGTCTAAATTAGTCATCCTTCCGTCAAGATACCAGATCGGTAAAGAAATAGGAGGGGTTAACGGGACGTCACGTCCAAATTAACCCTGGCCTCTTAGTGTGGAGGTATGTGGGAGAAAGAATGCTAACAAGACGTCCCGTCCAAATTAATCATTCTCTCATCCAAGTGTCGGGTTGGAAGTCGAAGGGGATAAACAGGACATCTTGTCCCAATTATACCGATCTTTGTGAAAAATGATAGCGGCTAAGCAAAAATGGAAGAAAGTCAACAAGACGTCGCGTCTAAATTGACTTCCAAGAAAGTGACAGTAATGGAATTAATTTTCAAAAAGGAACGAGAAAGGAAAGGAAGTGGGCCCGACAGGAGCTAAGTCCTGCTCCTACGTATTTTCGAGTTTTCGAGAAATCAGGGTTACGTAGTTCTTGAAGAGGTATTCTTTTTTTTAAGAAAATGAAGTTATAAATTGGGCGATGAGGTGAATCGATGGAAGGGAAACATACAAAGCGAATGTTCGTCGCACGTGTATGGGCCCAAAAGGTGGTGTAGGCAGAAGTACTTCCGCACGAAACTAGTTGAAAACAACTTCTACATTGATCAAAATGAACGCGGAAAATACTTGGTTTTAGTTATTATTTATAATGAATCTGGATAAAAGAAAATTTAACAACAGAACTAATTCAAACAAGAGAACAGACTTAACACAAATGACAGATTTGACAAAAGAACAGACAATGTGAAACAAACAAAAAAAGTAAAGGAGTGGAGAAAAGATCGTAACCGGTGTGGAGTAGGCACTGGAAAGAACCGGACTGCAGGTATGAGCCGGTGTGGGCTGGAACAGCAGCGCCCGGAGTGATGGCAAAAGTGAACCGAACAGTTGCGAGAACTAATATAGTAGGGAACAGGTGTGAAATTCAATGGGGAACCAGTGTAGAATTTAGTGTGAATCCGAGGTGGGAATTCAAAATAGAGCCAATGTGGAGTTCTGTGAGGATCCGGTGGAATTGATGAATATAAAATCTATTCAAGAAAGTAGGATGCAGAGGAATTTTGGGGGTTTATAGATGGAGTCAAGGTAACGGGAGAAGATTTTCCCCAGGAAATTCAAGGAATGGAATTAGGACCAACTCTTCTCAAGGATCGGATTCAGAAGTTTGGGCCAATTCTCCGTTTCAATGGGATTAAAGATTTCAGGGATCGGACCAATCCTTTTAGAGGGCTCCTGGATTTTAGAGTTTGGACCAGTTTTTCTCAGGGATTCCAAATTCAAGAAGTGGACCCTTGGACCTCTTCAATTGAGGTATTTATAGAGGCTCCCAGGAGTCTCTCCCACGTGCTGAGTGCTTAGACAGCTCAGGCTTCCACTCAACCCATGCGCGTAGTGGAGGGACAGCCTGGCCACTAGCAGTTGTGGGGAACAACGGCGGGTGGAGAGTTTTTTTATTGTTTCTCTCTCAATCACTGTCTGTCATTTCCTGGATTTCAGGATCGAATCTGGTAGTGTGTTTCCAGGTCATGGCATGGGCAACCGGACACTGTGGATGGTGTTACATGAGACGGTCTAGTATCCGATGTTGAGCTCATTAAACCCTTATCATCAGACAATATGGGACACCGGTCCTACTTATTGTATGGTTTAGACACCGGGTTTTCTGAATGACGATGTCCTCTTCAGTAACACGTCCCCTGTGTTAGTGACGATGTCTATTTTACTACTTCATCACACTTCGACATCGGATCTGGAGCGAGATGACATTCATGGAATGGGACGGTGTTAGGGACGATGTCCGCTTTTGATGGACCGTACCAGCTGTAGCGGTGTTCATAGAAACTGGCCGGACCGAAATAGGTGTTCACAGTGATTATTCTAATTTTTTAAGCATTTTCTACATCGGTTTTGTAAAAGCTAATATTGTCAAGTAAACTTTACACATATTTTCAAAATTGTCACCGCGTAAGTATCTAACACCGGTTTTGTAAAAAGTGTGACATCCCGGCGCTGTTGAGGGCGGGTAGTGATCGCCAGTGTATGGGCACGGACAAGGGGCGGCTCCTGGCAGGCTTCCAGCGGGGAATGTGATATCCCGGGCACTGTTGAGGGTGGGGAGTGATCGCCGGTGCATAGGCACAGACAAGGAGCGGCTCCTGGCAGGCTTCCAGTGGAAGGGGCACATAAACGAACCGAATACATACTAGAATGAGAGGGATCCAAAGACTGTATAGGTATGAGACTACACAGTCGAGGATAGCTTAAAGAAATGAATTCGTACTACCTATATCAACAAATGCATTAGCCTTTTCGGTGGCCTATCACTTAAGAACTCCAAAGTTAAGCGTGCTTAACTTGGAGTAATTCTGGGATGGATGACCTCCTAGGAAGTTCTTGGGAAGTGTGTGAGTGAGGACAAAAGCACATTGGAACGGTCTCGTGTTGGTCTGTGGGGAGAGTCGTTCATTCTTGAAAAGCGGTCGGGGTGTTATAAAAAGCGTTATCTAATATTGTCAAGCAAACTTTGCACATATTTTCAAAATTACCACCGTGTAAGTATCTAATATTGGTTTTAAAGAAACCGATGTGAAATGTGTTCTGATGTTACATATATTTTTAAGAATGCCACCGTCCTGATTTTTCACATTGGATGAACTTGACGATGTGAAATAGTACTTTTACACTAGTAATTAGATCTTGTAAATTTAATCAAATTGATCCTTCCTTGGTTCCCTCATACAATTAATAACGTTAGATAAGTAAGAAGGGCGCGTGTGCAAGACATGAAACATTTTATTTCTGTTAACCTACCACCCCACATCCATGTAAGATTTTTTATGTATATACACTCCATGTAAGTACGTAAGAGCAAGGGAACTGTGGTACGCTGGTGAAAGTTACAATTTAGTTTCCTCTTTAGAAAAAAAAATCCCGCGTTGAAGTCTATTATTGGCTTTACCAGAAAGTAACCTTTTAGTTCCTCATGCACCACTACAAACAGATGTCCTGAGCCACATAATCCAATTCACTTTACAATGAAAATAATTAATTAAGATCGAAAGGGAGCCATAATAACCAAGTAATCTGTATAATTTAACTATAGTATCTTTAATTTGAAAAGTACATATATAAAGGTTGGATAGGAGACTATATATATCTACACTATGTTGATAGGTTAGGTGGCTTTATTTTAACATTCCTTTTGTTGGCACTGTAATTAAAACTACTGATAAGCATGAGAGAAATATAAAGTTTAATTATATAATTGTTTGGTATTCTGATTTTAACGTGTGACTTAAGAAATTTAATTTGGCTGTGCCACCGTATACTTTCTCCGATCTTTTTTATAAAATTTTATTTTGATTTTTTATAAGAAATTGCTAGTTATAATATATATTCATTAATTTTTTTACAACACATATTTTTATTAAATACATCTTCTCTCTTTTAATATCAATAGAATGTAAAAAATTTATTTCTCTCTTTTATTAATAAGAAAAATAATTTTAGAAGTATAATAATGATAATTAACTTATTTTTAACACCTTTATCTAGAATAATTAAATTTTTTAATCGGCACGAAGAGTCTCATAAGAAAGACCCGGGAGTAATTGCATGAAAGGGACGGTTGCAAATTTTCTTGTGGGAGATGTCATTGACATAAATTGTCTTTGGATTGAAATTTACCATTTAAAAAAAAAAATCATCATCGCATACACCCTATTTGATGAACTACGTATCAAGCTGAGATTGGTTCATTTGAAGTTTTGAACCTATTTACACAACGCACCAATAGCGAGCTTACATTCATAGATCAAATGCGTTGTGGCTTTTATGCATGCAATTTTTTTTTCTAACAGCTAAAGTAAAGAATACTAATATCAGAACTGGTACAGAAAGTATTTGTGAAATGCAATATCTAAAATACTACCTCTAGTTCCAAATATAAACAAATTTTAGTGGAATTTTTTGATCCCTTAATATAAGTAAAATTAGACTTTCCCAATGTCATTAAATGCTTGTTTACCAAATATGTCCTCATTACAAATATTTCCAAGGCCACTAATTCTTCATGTAATAAATGATACTAAGGGTATTTTAGAAAATTAAATCAAATAAATGGTAACATTAATGCAAATAACTATCTCCAACTACTATTCTTAATATATGTAAAATTAGGTATTTTTGCTTATATTTGGAACCGGAGGTAATATAAAAGTTACCAAAACATGATTTGGGATTAAAAATCCCCATATATATGATAGTGTATTGTTTTCCCACTGAAACACTGAATACAAGAGTCCTTTCATCTTTCCCCTAATCCACACCCAAATCTTTAGGAGACTTTTTTATGCATGCAATTAATTCGTCAATCGAGTCTCTCTTTAATCTTTAATAAAGAACAATTACTACTCTTATATCTTACAATTCGTTTAATGACATTAATATAGTATCTAATTAAATAACATGATTATGTGTTACTGTCATGACAAATTAAGAAAATTTAAGTCCATGGGGAAAATATTATAGTTTATTTTACTAACATAAAAATTTATTAGACAAATGATTGATTTATTTAAGTTTAAAATTAAGTGATTTATTTATAAATGATTATTGTAAAAATAGTTATTAAAATAAGTTGGTATGTTTGGTAACAACTATAAAAATATATATTTTAATAAATTAATATCTTATTTTAGTTTTTTCAACATCTTATTTGAAGAAATTGCTCAAAGTAGCTTCTTTTTAGATCTTTTTCTACTTTTGTTTTCTTTCAAGTTTGAACAAACATCTTTTTTGTTAAATAAGTTTAAATAAACTTACCCAAAAAGAACTTTGTTTGTTAAAGGAACTTATTTCATTAACTTGTAGTGTTTTTAGAAAAACTATTTAAAGTAGCATATGAACTTATAAGCTTTGAGTTTATTGTATTTTTTTTTTACACATTTCTTCTCATTGATATTTAAGGGGAAAATCATTTTTATCTTTTTAAAAGGAGATATTTTTTTTTATGTCGTATTACATTTAACAACTAGTTTTATCAAATATATTTTAATTTAATCAACTTACTTATCAGTTTATCAGTTTTTATTAAATGGGTACTAACTTTCAAGTTTCAACTATCTTATCACCTTTTAGATAGCTTTCCAACTTTCAACTAACTTATCCTCTAATTCTCCCAAATTGACTAATAATCTGAGGACAAAATAAAAGAAAAAAACTTAATTTGATAACATATTATCATAACAAACATGGTTAATGTGGTGGTTCAATGTCTTATCCCTTAAACAAGTGGTCAAGGGTTTGATCCCTAACTCATGTAAATGGTAAGTAGGGGTATGGGCCATATAAGCATTTTAGCTACAGTAATTTAGCTACCGATACACGACGTTACTACCCCAACATTGTCACTAGCCTTGTCGCAAATTGTTTTCTAGCCACGTGTTATATTTTTTTAAAAACTATAGACAAGCGCAACAACGGGTAAGCGGTCATCATTAAACTAAATGTTATTAATCGAGCCCAGCCTCTTCCCCCTTCACTTTCTTATTTTTCTGAAGCCTTAATCCATTTCTCCTCTTTCTTACGCCTTGTTCCCCTCACTTTCTTCAGCAAACCTCCAGCAGTGACTCTTTGAAACTTCGATGGCCACTCCTAAACTCATAGTAAGCTTCTCCCCCTCTTTCATTCTCTATCCCCATCTTCCTCCTTCTCACTCTCTATCTCTTCACTTTTTGTCCCCCTCTTCCTACCACCATAATCACCATCATACACCACCAAACCACCATCTTAAGTACACATAAGACCTCCTTTCCTCTTTTCCCCCCGTCGAACCACCAAACCACCTCACCACATGCCATAACCAAAACCTCACCATTGAACACAACCATCTTCCAAATTTGTAACCTCTCTTAACCATGACCTCCCTAACTTATTCTATTTTTGTTTAGGTTTAGGGGACCCATTTCTTTTGTGATAGTGAAGGTCTTCTCTTCGACGACCACTCTCCGATGAAGGTAAGTCTCTCCATTCTACTAATGTTATAGTCTTTTTTATATTCTTAGCATTTCACTCTCTACTCATAATGCATACATACATAAACTCACTAACATATTTAGTTAATTAATTTTTTTTTAGTTATGCATTTTGTACACCAGTTGGTAGTGATCTCAGTTTTTTTAATTCTATTAATATGTTTTTATCCATAATTCACTTACTACCCATAATGCACACAGACACTCACTCACATGCTTATTCATCATTATTTTCATGTATACATTTCGTAGATTGACCGGTAGTGTCTCTATTTCTTTGAGAGTGATTGTGTTATGTGTGTGTGAGAATGAGTATTAATGTGTGTGTGAGACTATGAGTGAATATGTATATAGTATGAGTGTGAGTATGTGTAGGTGTGAGTTATAAGTGTGAGTGTATAAGTGTGAGTCTGGGTGTGGGTCTATGCAGTGAATGTGAGTTTAGGTGTGGGTGTGTAGTGCTAGTATGCGTGTTAGTGCTAGTATGAGTCTGGGTTTAGGTGTGTGTAATGAGTTTGTATGATTAATTAATTGTTGTTTATGTGTATCTATATTGTGCTTTTACAAGTTCTTTTGTAATGTTTTGAAGTAAAGAGTAAGTTAATTAAGACATATAAGATGAAACTCATTCACTGTTAGAATCTACTTTCTTATGTAATTTGGTTAGGTTTTTATGTTTTGGATAAATGTGATAGTTAAAGGTAAATTATTCCTAATGGGTTAGATGTCTGATTAGTCAGTTAGATGAATCTATAACACACCATACACTTAACTATTACGCTTGGAAAGTATAATTGAATTAGATGATTAGTTAAACAGATTGCATTGGTAAGTTTGTTGCCCAAAACTGTGTTTAGAAGCATTTATTAGTTCATGATTATGCATGGAGAGTATGGTTAATGAATGAGAGTTTAATAATTCAATTTAGTTCCTCGCAACACACACTCTCATTTTGTCTCTGATTGGTAACTTGGTATAGATTTATTTCTGTTATGTTCCGTGCAAATTTCTATATCCTTCACATCCCCTTATCGACATGCACTCTACTACTAATGAGAGGTAAGTCCTTGAAACTAAATCTACATGTGTATGACTGTTTGTTAATAAAGAGCAAAGCTCATTAAGTACTAATATTGTGTTCTGATAACATGTAAACAATGCATTGTATTATTGTTTGTTAGTGGAGAGCACAACTTAATAGATTGTGTTGATGATTTTTTGAATATGCATATATTGGACTATACTAGGAAATTTTGAGTGTAACAAGATGTGGCTAAAATTTTGGGAATGTTGAGTTTATAGGAGAGACTCTGTTGAAATTTTAGTAGGCTCCATGAGTCATGTAGACAAGTTTAAGATAAATAAATAATAATCTCATGATGAAGGCTACATAAGAGACAAATACTTAGTTTTTGTTAAAGCCAACTTAGGTTTCCTCTATCTGGTGGTGTTTATTGTGAGTGTGCCTTGAGGAGTTGTACCTTGATTATTGAGGAAGGAAAGGTTACTTGCCTACCCTTCTCTATATAATGTGGGTATAATTTTGTCACTGAATCTTGTAATGTAGTATTGGAACCAATAATCATACTAGGAACCTGTTAGGGATCCAATACTTTTTTGTTGTAATCATTCGAATTTTAGTACATGAAGTTGAAAAATTTAATTAGCATTGATCTCTTGAACGTGTGTGTAGCTAGTAGTTTCCTATTCAAGATTCAATACAACATGGAGGCTAAAAATGTTGTATTGGATCTTGAATTATCTTAGTTGGACAGTTTAGGATGAATTTATATCACTAGGTGTAACGGATTAGGCTTGGTTTAATGAAACTTATATCATGTTCTTCAATTGGAATTTGAGTAGTGGTATAGCGTATTACTTTGGGTGCATGTCTGGGTACAGTGTTTGATGTTGTACTCATGTTTATGTACTTAGAGACTAATGTGAAATGTTGTCAAATTTTAATAAACCATAAAATACAAGTTTCTTACAAACAACTTGATGGGTTACAGATGATTACAAATTCACCCTAAAAAGGATAAGGCCATATCTAATTTTAACAATAAAGATAAGGGTTTATGAATGAGAGTCAAATGTTTCTTATAACTAATTAGTTGTTTAATCAGTAAATAGTTTAAATGAAGGTTCTAGTGAATCGGCGATGGATGTACAACCAATTTGATTCAAATTGCTATGTGACAGAGGAGTTTGTGCTTGGATTGTGTGAATTCATACCATGTGCGATGAGTAATAGTCTAAATTTTGAAGTGACTCAGAAGATTTGGTGTCCTTGAACGAAGTACGAATGCATGAAGTTTCCTTCTCGGATGACCTCATGGTCCACCTAAATGAAAAAGGATACATAAAGGATTATTATTATTGGTACAATCATGCGGGGGGTAGCAAGGAGAACTACAAAAACATACAGCCAATGGTGATGGATCATGTTATACCTTCAAACAAGTTCTTTTTATAACATGAAAGACCTAAAGATGAGGAAGACAACATATAGAGGAATCCGAATAAGACGTTTAAAGGTTTTATGATGTATTGGCAGTGGCTCAGACCTTATCATGGGACAACTACAAAACTCGCACTAAGTTATTCGCCTCCATAGTTGCTTTGAGCTTTAAGTTTGAATATAATATGTCAAAAGGGTGTTTTAATAAAATGGTTAAGTTTATGGGTTCGACCATGCCCAAGGATAACCAAATGCCAAAGAACATATATCGTGTGAAGAAATCTATGGCGTACTTGAGGTTAGGATATGTAAAAATTGAATATTATGTTGATGGTTGTATGTTGTTACACAACGAGTATATGGACAAGAGTATGACCAAATGTGTACATTACAATGAAGAACACTACAAAAATGTTACGAGAGGAAGAGAGTAACGAGAATTATGAAGAAGATGTGGTACTTTCCTATAACACCATGTCTTTGCATGCTAAGAATCAAACTAAAAAGGGTCTTTATTGTCATCTTTTAGATGGGAAAACATGGAAGCATTTGGGTGGCTTGTACCCTAACTTTTGAAAGACCTTCGTAATGTATGACTGGGGTTATGTACTGATATACTTGTTAGGCTAATTTGAAAAAACCTACTCCCGTTGGCCAGTAATAGTGACTCCGTACAATCTTCCACCTAAGATGTGTATGAATAGGGAAGTAATATTCCTAAAGGTCCTTGTTTTAGGACTGGGTAATCCTAAGACATAAATTGATGTCTTCCTAGAATTATTGGTAGATGAGTTAATAGAACTATGAAATATTGAAGTTTTGACTTATGATGTGTTGTTGAAGAACAATTTCATGATAAAGGCTGCCTTGATGTGGATTGTGAATGACATTTCCTATTTATGGGATGTTGTTTGGTTAGTATACCTTGCTTGAGTTAAAGGAAGGGTGGTGAAAAAATAGAACATAAAGGGATGGTGAAAATGCTATGGGTTAATTCATATATATAGGAAAATAATAATTTTTTATTTAAACTTAAATATAAGTTATGATATTTATTTTAATAATATAATATAATATTCAGTTTAAGTATTTCTATGAGATAAATTTTATGCATCTAAATTTATTATAAAATAATTGTATCACGTTATAAAATATATTTGGAGGTGTTAACCTAGGTTCCTAATATGTTTATGCTTTAAAAATTACTCAAGTGATAACCGTTTGACTACTTATTTAACTTTAATATTTTATTTTCTATCTAAATAATCTCCAAACATTACAACATTTTAAACTTAAGCTTATATATATGAAACTAGATTCTCGTTCAAGTTTCATAATTTATCAATGTCATTTTCTATTTTTTTAAAAAGACTTAAATTAAGCTTTACGGGTTGTAATTAAGGTCATATTTCACTTATTGGTAGAAATTCTTAGAAAAGTTCTAAAAAATTCTATAAATTATAATGAATAAAAAGTTGAAAAATAAAGGCTAATTTTATCAAAATTCTAAGTTAGAATTTTCCATAATAGTTTAACATTAATAGTAATTAGAAGGACAACAAAAATAGGGATGTTACAATTTTACCCCCTAAAAAAATTCCATCCTTAAAATTTGCATACCTTAATTAAAAAGATGTGAATGAGATTCTATCATCTCAACTTCTAATTCTCACATGACATCTCTATCACTAATTCTAGTATAAATGACCTTTACTACTGAAATTTTCTTTCCTTGCAATTGCTTTATTCTTCTGTCACCCATTCTAATAGATGATGCATCATATGTAAGATAATCCTTAAGTTGTATATCATCGGGCCCAGTGACATGCGAAGGTTCATAAATGTATTTACATAGTTGGGATACAAGGAAAACATTATGAATATTTAAAAGAAAATGTGGTAAAACAATTTGGTATGCTAAAGAGTCAACTCATTTTGAGATATGATAGGGACTAATAAATTTGGGTGAGTTTTCGAGACTTCATTATCTGATCGACCTTAATTGTACGTATAACTTTCAAGAAAACATGGTCACCTTGAAATTCAAGAGGTTTTCTTCTCTTGTCATAAAAATTTTTGTTTGCTTTGTGTTGCCCTCATATTTTCTTGAACCAACTTGATCTTCTTTGTGGACTGTTATACCAATTTAGGTTCTAACATCAAGTTTTCTCTTGTCTCAAACCAACATAATAGAGTTCACACATTTTTCCATAAAGTGCTTTGAATGGTGCCATGTTGATACTTTCATAAAACTATTATTATGAGTGAACTCAACCAATAGTAAGAATTGATCCTAACTTTCTTTGTGTTCTATTAGGCAACCTCATAGAAAATCCTCAAGAGGTTGGATTGTTCTCTCAGATTGACCATCGCTAGTAGTAGGAGGCGGTGGTCGTCATCATCATTATGGTGAGGGTGGTGGTGGGATGCACAATGTAGGTTAAGGTCTTATCTAAAATCAAACAAATCCAAATTGTAATGAATAGTTTAGTTTGATTTTCATAAATTTTTTTAACAGAATCAAATTAACTTACAAATATTTTTTATGCGATTTGACTTGATTTTTCCTTTAAAACTAAACTGAACCACGCCATGTGGACTCTTAACACCAAGAGGCTTCTACAAATTTTGATAACGTCTTCGTCGCATTCCAATCTCGCAACGCATGCAATGAACTTCTTAGTTACGGAAAACCCTACCATATTCATCACTCACAAGATTGGCTATTTTTTTAATGGGGTTAGGGTTGTCTTGAAGTGACAAGTGGGAGGTGTTGGAGGTGGAGGCAGGGTGGCTAGTGCATTTCAGTCGTTGTGTACTTGACAAATATTAAAAATATATTTGACTACCTCTTTTTTTAAAACTACTGCAAGAGATTAATTGTTTCAAATCTTATAACTAGTATTATGATTTATGAATATTGAATATCATAATCAATCTAAAACATATTAATATAGATTTACAAAGTTCTTAGCAACTTATGTCGTATACTTGTTCTCTGGGCACCACGAGATGTGCTCTTCCGTAAACTTAGCTACACCAAAGTTCAGATTCCCCTGTTTATGAACCAAAATCCTGTGTTTTCCAAGTTCTAGTGAGATATATCAGAAACCCATAAAACACAAGTCGAGACACATTATGTGGTGCATATGTAATTTAGAATTATGTAGGTCATTAACTCTGATGAACCCATAACCCAAAATGTAGCATATGGGTTATGAAGCCAAGCTAAACGGTTGATGAAACTAAATCATATGCCATTTCCTCTTCCTCCTATATATTTTGTGTATATTTCCTAAGCTGTTGTGAGGAGATAATAATCAGGAAAAACCCCTTCGTCATCACCATATTCTTCTTCTTTGGCTTCTTATAATTAGAATATGCCTAATTCTATTCTTCTTTTTAAAAGAAGTACTCTCACGTTTAAAAGTTAAATATTAATCTCTTCAGGACATAGAAATTATTGAAATGAACTTAGTATCCCCAAATAACAATTTTTTTTATAACAAAATTTAGATTACTTAACAACATATTTAAAAAACCTAACTATCAACCAAATTTACCTTAACTTCGTTGGCTATGCTCTTTATTCACGCTAATTAAGCAACTTTTTTAAACTATTCTTTTGATCAGTTATTTTAATATTTAGAAGAAGAAAGTGGCATCTAAGGCGGCATGAAAAATGTAAACAATAATGAATTTTTTACTTCAATTAAAGGCTTGTAAATTATCAAAATGTAAAACCATGCCTATGTTTGTATTCTACATTGTATACATATTTTATCCGTTTAAACTTTTAGGAGAACAGACTTTGTAGAAAATGGGGAAATCTTTACAATATATAGTGAGAGAAAGAGGAACTCGGTAATCAATTATAAAAAACCAATTATCAAAATATAAATATTTAATAGTTAATATTAATCATACATATTATTTGATATAGTTAATTTTTAGTTAGAATTAATGTTGATCTTATATATCTTGTTTCATATGTAAATAATTTCATGAACACGAAGCATATAATAGTATTAGGTAAAAAGTAATGTGTTTAACTCAACTCAAAAAGTTATCTCATGAATTTATTATGTTATTTATGGATGATCCAACATTTAAGATGAATTAGATTTTGATATCATATTAAAAAAATTATAAATATAATTTAATCTAACCATTAATTCATAAGTTAAAGATTACATCAAACTTTATAAACTAAATACTAACCATATTTCTAACTTATTTCATCTTCAACGTCCTAACCTATCAAATTAGATGAATATAAACAAAAATTGGTGGCTGAAACCGAAATTAGATAAGGGCATCCAATAAATTGAGTAATAGTGGCACCCTTTGTCCTATACTTTGACATGCTTTTACACATTATAATTAATAATTAATTAATATTCTTTTAAGAAACGAATTTCAATTACGAGAGACCTCCTTTACACATGTGAGTAGAGAGCACGAGTACTCTACTTTTCAATTAAAAACACATTTTTGATGGGACAAGTTTGGATGTATACCATGGCACGCGACCCTTCTAAGTAATTATAAAAAATGTGCAAGACTTTTAGAAGATTGGAAAATCCAAACAAAAAATTTGTTAAACTAGAATAATTTGTGGTCTAGTGGTGCTTGCTTGTCTACATTATATAATCACGGCTTATAATAAAAACATGTTGACCTATTTTCTCTTTGTGGAGGAGTTATCTCACATTGTTATAGGGCTTTTAATTTGCTTTTTCTATATGATGTGTTTTCTACTTTCGTGTGTGGGATTCCTCACACTTTTGTTCCAAGTCCAAATTCCACTAGGAGTTAGGTGTTGGTGGAGGATGGCCTATAAATAATAATAACAATAAATGTTAGCTACTATTATTTAAAGAGAAATTATAATCTTATTGGGCTAGCTGCCCTTAATGTACTGTAACGTTTTAAATGTTGATGTTTTTTCAGAGAAGAAAAATTTACATTTGTATTTGTTTAGTTTTATTGAGTGAACATAATAAAACGATATAAAGAGAATAGAAATATATAGAACATTCCTATAATATTTTAAAATTTTATCGTTAAGTGTCTTCCACTTAATAAACTATTATAATATTCTGATGTTGATGTTCTCTAGAGCAGAAAAATTTACGTTAATTTTGTTTACTCACTTAAAATTGAGTATTCGTTTCTCCTTCTTTTCCTGCTAAGATTGGAAATCTTGTAATTTATCTTTATAATAGAGTGATGATAATATAACGGCCTTAAGAGTATATAAGTGTTTGGAGTATTTAGAGTATTCTATAATATTTTAAAATTTTATGGTTAAATGTATCTCATCTAATAAACACACCTTAATTTACTTATATTTGGATGTTGATGTTTTCTAAAGAAAAAAATTTTGCATTTGTGTTTAGCTTTATGAATAGCCACAATATAATGATTTAAAGAGTACATAAGTGTTTAAAACATCTAAATACTTATGGTTAAATGACTCTCACCTAATAAACTCACATTCACTCTTTCAAACATTGATCTTTTATTATTCCTGCCCTTCCATATTATAAGTCCTTAAAACAAAAAAATGTTAGTGCTTCATTTTATAATTCCCCACAAAAAAAAATTATGAACATTTATTGCATTTCCTATTTTACTCTTGAGCATTTAATATTTCTACATTTATATAATTAATAAATAATAATAGAATTTAACTTTAAATAAAGAAAAATTTCAAAAAATAAAATGATCTTTTATAATTTCTTGTATTCAATGAATCTAATAGAGGTTTATTTATTTATTTAGCTTGAGTTCCTTTTGTTTATGAATCTCAAAAACTTTATCTTTTAAATTTGAAGGCATTATTTAGAATGATACACGTGTTACTCTCCTATAAGTTTAAAGGTATATGCACATATACACATATAGTTCATACGAGAAAGTGTTTAAAGTTGTCAAGCTTTTTATGCTTGGTGGGTTACAGGAAAAACCTGTAGAAAGTAAAAACGAATTTTTTGTTCTTTTTCTTTGCCAATTGTTTACTATAATACTATGTGATCATGATCAGTTGCGTTTCAACGTTAAAATTGTAGTACTTGATTCTCATAGTTTTAGTTAGGCGGCGAGAAAGTGTTTAAACCATAAATATTTTTACTTTTTGTAAGTCTAAATTAATAAAAGTTACTTCTCATATTATATACGCACAAAGACTTTATGTGAATATTAATTTCAAAATCTTACTTAAAATACTTATTTCATAATAGTCAAAATAGTGTTCTTAGCTTGAAATATCATTGTCAAAGATAAATATTGGTAGTGATTTTTACAGGAAATCGATCAAGTCTAACCTAAATGGTGATCGATGTTTAAATTCGACTTAAACATACACTAACTAAGATCCATTTAGAGATCAAGTAAGAAAGAATTAGAATAGATTTATTATATTTTATTTTGATTAAGTGTTTATTAATTGAAAAAAATATACGATAAATTTATCACATCATATTTCTTTACTAATAGGATAACACACACACACACACATATATATATATATATATATATATATATATATATATATATATATATATATATCAGAAACTTAAATTGCAAAAAACAAAAGAATAAGAAAACCTTGTATGTTGCTTTCCTCTCAAGTTCCAATCTTCGGCTCCAGTTCCATGGCTTTCCCCTGCCTGGATCACAAAATGCTTAATTACTCTCTGAAAAAGCATCCCTTTGAAGTGCTCTTTTTGACTGCCAAACAACAGTTAGGTTGGAAGCTTAAGCAGGTAGATTCAAACAAATTTCATGCAGCCTGTAGCAAACCACTCAAAAGTCATTATAAAAGCACTACCAATACAAATTCTGCCTACATTATTAACTTTCTCAGGATTTATATTATTATTATCTATTTATAAAAACCAATATATCATTTACTTATCAATTAATTTAATGTTTCTATTTTATCAATATACTTATTTCCCCCCCCCCCCCCCCCCACCCACACACACACACACATATATATATATATATATATATATATATATATATATATATATATATATATATATATAATACATTTGTAACACTTAGGAAAAATATAATTTTTTTACCTTAGCCGTGTTGAAATGCATATTATTTATGTTATCGCCATTTATTATTTTTACTATTTTTATTCCGGCCCTTTATAACCTTTTAATTATTACTGACATTATATTTACTTTAATAACATTAGGCGTTGCACGATGATTATTTTTGGTCGTTGGTGTAATAAAATAAACAAAAATAAAATACAATACAACTAAGCATAGAAATTGGCAGGAAGCCTAATGCGTGTTTTTCGGCAGATCCGCGACAACACCTTCGAAAATGGTGGCGAAACTCTCGTAACTCTGGCAGATCTCACATGTAAAGGTACCAAACTCATTGACGGTGGCAGAACTTTACAGAATTGTCAGCAGGGCTTGTCGACAGTGGCAGAAACTACCGATAGAAAACTCCAAAATTTGTGAAACTTCAGAAGAGGGTTAAACAAACATACAACCACATTTAGAAACTGGCAGAACTGAGTTCGAGTGAGAGAACCCCCCTTTACCTTACAAAATCGTGGATGTCTTGGAGAGGGAGGATGATCCGGTGCTCTAAAAATTCTCGGATCATAGATTAACTCATCTCAATCATTCTCGATCGTTCCCGGGGCTAAGAAAAACTAACATGCAATAAAAAAAAGGGAGGAAGAGGGTTACAACCAGTAAGCACAAAAGAGAAATAGCCATGAAAATTTTTAATTTAGAAAGAAAGATAGGATGGAAGAAGAAATTGAAAAGAAGAAGTCGTCGATCGCTTACCGATTTGCAAGGGGTGGCCACGCCCTTGGGAATTTGGTGGCATAGAAGCTTGGAGTGGTGGTGGCAACCTTAGACGGTGACCTATAGTGGTAGATGAAGGAAACTGGTGGCTGTTTTGGGTGGTGGCAGCCGCGAGTTTGGAGGAAAAATGGAAGAAGTTGGAGGTTTTAAAGGTAATGGTGGCCATGGAGGGGAAGGTCATGAGGAGAAGAGGAGGCGGTGGAGCTTGTGGTGGTTGTGGTGGTCGGTGAGAGGCTTAGAGAGGAAGAATTTGGTGGCTGTTGGTAGCTATTTTAAGAAGTAAAAGAGAAGAAGCAAATATGTGTGTATGTTGCCGAGAGAAAGAATGAAATGGGTGGAAGAGAAATGAATGGATTTGGTGGGTTTGTTGAGAAATTAAAGAGATGGAGTGATGTTTGTATGAGGACAGATGGAGGGAAGGTGTTAGGTGGTGGTGGTATGGTAGGGTGGTGTCAGAAAATGGTGACCGGAAAAGTTACTTAATGCGCAAGAAATTGGGGGTGTTCTAAAGTGAAACGGTTTTAAATAAATCCATAATTAATTCTAGGATGAGAATTAGAAAAAATACCCAATATGAAATTTGTAGAACTCTATTTTCTCTTTGAAATGCTATATGGTACACGAAAATCCAACAACCAGAGTGAGAGTTATGCCCGAACCAAGGAAAAATGCTCCTGGAGCTTCCGAATTCTTTAAAACTGAAAAGATTAATTTATTGGGACTTATCCTTTGAGAATCAGGCTTTGAGCTCTTCATGAAAGTTGTAAGGTTTTTCAATACAAAGTCATTAAAAAATAACAAAGTGGTTTCGACATCGTATGAGGGAGATACACACGTTTTACTAATCCTGGACAGTGTTGTTACGAATATGGAACAACCTTGAAAAGAATGAATTAAATGCACTTGTGGGGTGAGAATTAGCCTTCGGAATCTTCACAAAAGTCGTAGAGAATTTCGTTACAAGAATTATAAAATTAGAATCGTGTGAATCAGACATCGTATAAGAGAGAGATATGATTTTTCTAGCGCACCATGCACAGATTAAAGGGATTAACAAAACGGGGTTTCGGAGTACAAATACTTAGTTCTCAAATTAGGGGTGATTAGCTTGTGAATTAGCTCTCAGGGCTTGAAATGTTAGGTTTTTATAAGGAAGAAACCAAGACAAGAATCACTTGATTTTGACATTGTATGAAAGAGTTATGCTCAAAACATTGAAGGTGTTCCCTTTCGATTTAATTGGTTGTTTTCTTGAGAAACGAGGTCGATAGGGCCCGAATTAGGGTTAGGTCCCTTCAAGAGAAATGTTCAGATTACTGAAACGGATCATTAGGAACTGACCATGCTAGAATCAGTATCCAAAAATGCTTGCACGGCCAAACGTAGGAGGTACCTAAGGTACAGGTCAGGCCTACAGGACCAAACTTGTTTTCCTCGATTTACTACAAGGTTGCCCTAACAGGACTAGTTTCCCTGTAGGAGTACTAGTCACAAGCTAGATCGTCAATACTTAACCGACCACTGGGTCCCGAAGTCATATTTGAGAACCCGGTAATATTTTATTATTAAATATTTCATCAAATAATTAAACATTAATTAAATATTATTATCTAATATTAATATATATATTTTTGAAAATAATAATATATTTAAATATTATTAAATGTCATTATTAAACATTTTATAATTAGATATTTTTTATTGAGTAAATATTAACCGATCTGTCCTGAACCGGGGTCAAGAGATCCGGTGTCTGGTCAGTCACAAATAGTAGATGATCACTTCTTTGAAGACGGGTTATACGAGTATCTGGTTTATATATCTGATGTCTCTGTATGATGAGAGCGGATTGGGCGTCCTGGAGATCCTTCACACCGTCCTTACGCGTTGATGTGGGCGAAAGGTGGTGTCACCTGCAAAGATTCTCCGACGCTCAAGTCAGTGATAATATTCCAAGTAAGGAATGTTTTTCAGAGAGTAATTGTAAGTTGATAGAGTCAAAAGATCCCTCCCTTCGTTGATGAAGAGAGTTCATATACCTGATTGGCTCGATATTCGAGGATCCGTTAGTGGGGAACCACTAACCTCCAATAACGCCTTAATTATTATTTTATTGCGCACTTACCAGTATGATTGGGTCAAGTGGCCATTTTATATTGAGCGTAGGGAGTATAGGCTAGAATTAAGGGACAAATTGACCATTCCCGTGAGCAGATTTTGGCCCGTAGTGCAGGGAATTATTGATCGGTCCCTGTAATAGTGCCTTCTGTCTTCTGCATAGTGACGTATACGTTATCCGGTGTCATGGTGTTATCCTGGACAACCGGTATAGGGAGAGCGCCTGATACGGAATTAGAGTCTGGATGTATACCGATGACACCGGTTGCACGTTGACGTCTTGATAAAGACGTTGAAATATGTCTTATAGATCGGACACCGGTATCAAGACCGGATCATATGTCCCCTAGCTTGTGTGAGGGACTGTGTAATTGTTCACATGAGCTACTCAACCTGCAAAAGGTGTAGATGCCGGTATAGCTTTACAGGAAACGTTTTTATGCATATGTGCTGTTCAGCATTATTATGTCACGAGGAACCGCCCTAGGGTTGAACGTTCCGTTGTCATAATGTTGTTATAACGGTTTCAGACAAAGATTCGTAGCAGGAGAATACCAAAAGTTTTTTAAAAATTGAAGACCCTTGAAATTCGTGTGACATCTGTAAAGCATAGATTGCGTCGCATGATTAGACATTAAATGCCTTTAATCACGTGTGCGAGCAGTTATTGCATTTAACCGTCGTTTAGGGCTTAATGGGCCTACAATTTTTAAAACTTCTGGGCCCAGCGAAGAGGCCCTTTGACGAATTGATATTGTTTTGGCGCCCATGAATTTAGAACGACCGTGTCGTTTAACTCATGAATCAACGCGTTTAGTCTTGAACGACACAACCTTAAGAGTTGGTAACCGAACCCTTTCGTTTCCTATAAAAGAAACACTTAGTGGATTCTGGGTTCCACTCATTTCTGATTTCTTAGCAAAACTCTGCAAAAATTTTGTAAGGAAGCTTGTCGCTTGTTTTACGAAGCTTTTCTCAGTCTTCATCTTCCTTATCATCTGAGGTAACCATTTTTCTTTCCCCTGTTATTTTCGTCTTCTTTTGCTCTGTTGTTTTTGCTTGAAAATAATGTATCTTACTAGGGGGAGATTAACTTCTCGCAACCCTAATTATCATGGGGGAAGAATCCTTGTGATTCTTCCGAGGGCTGAGTCATGTCGCTCAGAAAGGGGATCTTACTCACGGTGGAGAGTGACTTTTCCCTTCTCAGAGTCATCCTCTGATTGTAGTCGCTCTAAAAAGTGAGATGAGTAATTATTGTTACCCTTCTGACGATGTGACTTTTTATCGTAGAACAGAGATTTTTGTTCACGCTACTCACACGATGACTGGAGAAGGAACCTCTGGGGATCAAATTATTCTGAAAACAGCAGAAGGTCTGTATAGCGTAGTCGCCTCTCGGCTAAATTGGGAAGAACTCCAGGCTAAGTGGCCCTTCTGCTGGATAGTTGACGAGTTTAAAGACTTAGCCTCCCATCATGCGAATGAGGACGGAGCTCGGATTCAGCCAAGGTTTACAGTTTGCGCTGAGGAGGAAATGAAAAAGTGGTTCAGGGTATTTGCACCGCTCCCTACAGAACGGATATACCACGTTGTTCCAGATGAGCGTTTGTTATATATGCATGATTTTGTATTTCATCACCTCGGAGTTCGTTTCCCTTTGTCCGAGTTTCAAATGGGTGTATTAAGGTTCCTAAATTGTGCACCTTCTCAACTCCATTCGAACGGTTGGGGACTCGTCCGTGCTCTAGAAGTATTGGGAGACTACTTCAACTTTACGCCCACCGTAGCGATGCTGTTCTACTACACTCAGGTAGTTCGGAGGGCTAACAAGCAAGGCGGTGTAGGCCTAATCACACTTTGGACTCTATGTTCCTTCGTGAACTTCGAATCCTACACCGATTCGGCTAAAGTTGACGGGAAGTCATTTAAATCCTCCTTTACTCGGATATCAATCAAGAAGAATAAGCCCGTCTTCTGGAAGAACGAAGAGGGTCTTAATAAATTTCCCCTGAGCTGGACTCATGAGCACTTTCTCCTGAACTCTTCAGCATACTTCACTCATCAGTCCGAGCTATCTACTGAAACGGCGACGGTGTTATTCGCCCTTGAAGCATATTCTACAGGCTTTAAAGCATTTTTGTGTAGACGTCTTTTGAGTAGTTCAAGTGCAGTCCGGGATGAATATCTCTGTAATGCTCGTTTTATTTTTCTTTTCCTCCTTTGTTAACTATATTGAGCATTTCCTCGTTGCTAACACGTTTTATTTATGTATGTAGGTGAAATAGGGCAAAAATCTCCAGACATGGACAAGTTGAAAGATTTGAAAGCAGGAGGCAAATCTGTAGCTGGCGAGAATAAAATCCTGCCTAAGAAAGATTCTGCGAAGGATTGTTCTGAGGTGATTATTCTGACCTCGGATGTAGAAGGGGAGATTCCACTGGTAGAGGGCGGCTCGACTGGTGTTGGCGCAACTACGAGTCAGCCCAAAATAACAGAGAGGAGGAGGAAGATCAAGAATGATCCTTCAGGAGGACCATCGAAGAAACATAAACCTTCGCGGAGTCCGAAAAGGGCAAGAGCTTCAAAAGGTAAAGTTGTAGAGACCTCGGATGCAGCTGAAGTTTCTTCTGGACTCAATAAGGGCGTTCCTTCTGGGGTTCTTGGATCTAGTCCGATCTCTTTCCCCACTGCTTCATTTCTTACTCCCTTCCTCTCATACCGGGGGAAAACTCCAACAATTCTTCCTCATCCGTTATACGAACTCCGGCCCATGCTTAAAACGAAAGAAATCAAGGAGGCGTGTGAGGCCGGAAAATGGCAGTTAGCAGAACTGACTGGGATGCTTCACTTATTCAGTTTGTTAGCTGATGATGTTGACAAGGTTGATGAGCTGAGTGATAAAATAGAACAGCTCAACCTCTCGTCGGGGAAGGATAAAGCCACTCTAAGATTAATGGAAGATCGCCTTGCCAAGTCTAAAGAGTTCGGAGATATTATGAACAAGGAAAATCTCAAGCTCAAAACCATGCTTAAAGACTTGGAGGGTAAATTGGCAGAGAAGGAGGAGATGCTTGGTAAATCACAAGAAGATCTCCGTAGCAGTCAAGCTAAACAGGCTGATCTTGAAGACAAAAGCAAAGTTGCTGCGGAGGATTACTTCAAACAAGCAGAGGAGTGGTCCCAGAAGGAGAAGAAGTTCCTCCTTGAGATCGAGGGACTGAAGGCTAGGAGCACGGAATCCCAAGAATCGGATAGAGATCTTTCGAGATTGCAGGAAGAATTGGCTGTAGCAAAAGTCGAGGCGCAGGAAGCTATTGACATATGCACTCAAGAAGTTGAAGAATCCTTCGGCATGGCTATACGTCAAGTCTTCTACCGCAATCCCACTGCGAAACTAAACCTTTATGGTATGAATCCATTTTATGAATTTCATGGAGGTAAGCTATTCGCAGTGGTTGAAGATCGTCTTGAAGATCCTCCGGACTCCTTATACGGTTTGCCCCCTCTTCCCAAGGGTCAAAGTATGGGTCTGGATCCTGCTGTTCCTAAACCAGAGGGCATTTCATCTAAAGGAGGTACTGAGGCACCTGAAGAGAAAGCTCCGGAAGAAATCCCAAAAGAAGGGACGCAAGAACCTGGAGAAGGGGAAGGACAAAAAGAGACAGAAGAGCAAGTTCCTCCTCCGTAGTTTTGCTATTTTTTGTATGTAAAGTTGTGTACCGGGATCAACTCCGGTTTGGGTCGATTATATGTAATCTTGCTTTTCACGAATGAATAAAATTCCTTTTCAGAAATTTTTCTTCAATACTTCATGAAGAATAATGTAACTTAGATGTATATATCGTTTCAGTAATTGATAATCCGTTCCGTATGATAAACATTGAGGTCGGATTGAAATAATTGCCTCGGAAAATTAGACAATAAATAAATTTGAAACGGAGAAATATATACATGAATACTGTCCCCAAGTATAAATATGTTAAGGGATAGATACCTGTCATAGGGCATCATCCTTAAGTCTATTGGGGAGAAAAGGTGTCGATCTGTTGTTCATAGGAGCGGTGTCTCAGGACGGATGACTAGCATTAATTGGAGTTATTCTCACAGGGAGGTTCACAAAGTCAATCTGCTGTTCGATGTGAGAGTATCGTTCCGAGCTTTAGGAACTGCAAAGATATATATAAAGATGATGGTTGTGTCTTCCATCATAGGGATAGTGATGGGAATTGGTTCACGCCAGGAGTTGATATATAAAATCACAGATTAAGTGATAGAGAATATCCGTCCTGGGGAAATATCTCTCAATCGTAAGAGTACGGATTGAGCCTTCAAGATCACAGGAATTACATCATCAAATCACAGGATAGGTGATTGAGATCGTCCGTCCTGGGGAAATGCTTCTCAATCGTCAGAATACAGATTGAGATTTCAAGGGCTTCTATCATAAGGATGATGATGGGAATTGTCCATGCCAGGAGTTACATTGTCAAATCACAGATTGGGTGATTGAGATCATCCGTCCTGGGGAAGTACACCACGCCAGGAGTTACATCGTCAAATCACAGAATAGGTGATTGAGATCATCCGTCCTGGGGGAGTACACCATGCCAAGAGTTACATCGTCAAATCACAGAATAGGTGATTGAGATCATCCGTCCTGGGGGAGTACACCACGCCAGGAGTTACATCATCAAATCACAGAATAGGTGATTGAGATCATCCGTCCTGGGGGAGTACGTTTCGACCGTCAGGGTACGGAACTGAGTTTTCAATTTTGTTATCAAATCCGGTATCGAGGCAGGGTCATCACTTTGTTTGTCCCCTAGCTTGTGTGAGGGACTAGTAAAGTGGCTCATATAAGCTACATCGTCTGTAATGAATTTGGATACCGGATAATATTCGTCGTTTATAGAAAGTCATTACGTGGTTGCGTAAATATCCGTTCTTGGAATGAAGTTCCGTTGTCGTAGATCTTCTTAGGACGGATCCGTACAAAAAGTTTTTTGTGTGGGAATCCCAGAAGTTATTGAAACTTGCAACCCTTGGTATTCGGGAAACAGTTGCAACGTTTCTCATGATTGGACATTTAATGCCTTTAATCACGTGGGCAAGCCATTATTGCTTTAAATGCGTACGTCTTTATAACCGTCACTGAGGGACTTAATGGGCTTGAAATTTAAATTTTGAGGCCCATTTGAGAGGCCCTTTGATGAATTGACGCTGATTTCGCGCCTCAATGTTCGAAACGGCAGCCTTGTGTTTATGAAAAAGGTGTCGTTTAAAAGTGTCGTTTGGTTGTAAACGACATAACCTTCGACTCCTTATAAAAGGAGAACTTAATAGATTCAGAAGTTACTCAGTATTTGCTTCCCTGACGAAACTCTGCAAAAATTTCGAGAAGATATTCCTGTTTTCTTATGTGAGATTTGAATCACCACTTCTCTTCATTCTTAGGTAACCTCTCTTTCGTCTTCTCATTTTTTCTTCTAGTTTTTCTAAATGTCTGGGAGAGGCTTTGCAAGCTCGAGCCATGTTGGCCGTAGGGGAAGGGGAGGGAGAGTGTTGTCTCGTACTTCCTCGAGTCGTGGTGGGAGGATCCCTGTGATCGTCCACTCAAATCCACTTCATTCAGAGAGGGAGGCGTTGCCCTACTCGAGGCGAAGGGTGATAATACCCTCTTCAGAATCCTCTTCTAGCAAGAGTGAGGGGAGCGTTGATTTGTACCTCTCTGATGATGTTAGCTTTTATCACAGCGTAAAGGCATTTAAGCTAGCCGTAAAGAAGATGTCTGGAGAAAGCACCTCTAGTGGTGGAGCATCTTCTCAAAAATATATCATAAAGACAGCTTCTGGATTGTGTAATGTAGTTGCACACTGGATTGACTGGGTAAAGTTCCAGCAGAAACGCCCATATAGCTGGGTTGCTGACGAATTTCGTGATACGGTGTCCATACATGCTCGGGAGGATGGAGCAAGGTTGGAGCCTCGCTTCACCGTTTTCAAAAAAGAAAAGTACAAGGAGCGTTTCATGGTGTTGGCTCCCTTGCCTTCACAACGGATCTGTCATACACCGGATGAGAGGTCAATATATATGTATGACTTCTTATTCCTGAACTTAGGTGTACGCTTCCCGCTCAACAAACTCCAAATGGCTGTTCTGAGGTTCTTGGATTGCGCTCCCTCACAGCTTCACCCCAACGGATGGGGTTTGATCCGTTCTCTTGAAGTGCTTGGGGAGCACTTCAATTTTACACCGACGGTGGCCATGCTCTTTTATTTCACGCAGGTGGTCCGTTGTGCCAATAGGGAGAAGGGAGGAGTAAGTCTGATAACCCTCCGGACTCTCTCCAAGATCATCAACTTCAAATCCTACACTGACTCTGCCAAAGTTGATAGACGTTCCTTCAAATCTTATTTCACCAGGATTCGTGTAAAGCCCGATGATCCAATTTTTTGGCTGAATAAAGATGGGATTGAAGAGTTCCCCGTGGCCTGGACGCATGAACATTTCTTGTTGACGTCCCAGGCTTACTACACCGACGAGGACGAGTTAACCCCAACATCGGTTTCCGTTCTTTCTGCTCTTCAATCGTACACCGCCTCACATAAGTTTTTCTCTTGCAGGTGTTTGTTTGGGTCAAAGACCACCCGCGAGGAATATTTGCGTAATTTCCTGTCATTTTACATGTTTTTTCTTTTTATGTCTTGATTTCTTCTGTTACTGATGATCTTTCTATCTGATTATGTAGTTGAAATTGGAGCTGAGTCACTAGAGATGGAGAAGTTGAAAGGCCTCAAAGCTGGAGGGAAATCCGTGGCGGCTGAAAACAACATTCAGGCAAAGCGGAATTCCAAGAAGGCTACTGTTGAGACCATCATACTCACCTCATCTGCTGGTGACGATATTCCTTTGTACGAGGGCGGATCTGATATACCGACCTCTAATGTTGATGGAAAAAAGGTTGGTGAGAAGAGGAAAAAAGCAAAACATGAGCCTTCCAAGAAAACCGAGTCTCAGCCCTCTCCCAAAAAACAAAAGACTTCCGAAGGGGCAGTTGATACAGGGGCCTCTAAAGGAAAGGGGATTGAAAAGACAACAACGGCTTCCCCCAGCAATGTGATTACCTTTGGCGCCAAGCCAATAAGTTCTTACTTTGCGCCCAAGGTTTCCTGTCCTCCTCCAGGGAATTCCAATCTTGCCCCATACCTAGTGTATGAGGGTCCTGTGCCTCAAAGCATCTCTGATTCTCCGTACAAGCTGAAGACTTTAGAGCATGAGGAAGTAACAAAAGCTTGTGACGCCGGACAGTGGCAGTTAGCAGAACTGTCCAGTCTCCTGAAGTCGGTTCGGAGACTGTCGGAGGATAACGAACGACTCAGCAAGTTAATAGGCAAAGTTAATGACCTTAACGTTGCTGCAGCTAGGGATAAGGCAAGCATCCTCCGACTGGAGGATAAGTTGAAGGCTTCCAAAGAGGAAGGGGAGAAAAAAGATGAAGAGATCGCCAGTCTGAAATACCTACTTAAAGAGTCAGAGGACCAAGTACTTAATCAGAAGAAAATCAGTTCCGACCTCCACACCAGCCTCTGTACGGAGAAGGAGCATTAGGCCAAGTTGGGAGAGGAACTGAAAGAAGCCAAGGTCGTTTACTCGCAAGGAGTTGAAGACTATACCCGTAAGGAGAAGGAGTTGTTACTAAAACTGGCGAGTTCGAATGACGAGGTCAAAATTTTGAAAGCGGATCTGACTGCTGCAAACACTCGAGCAGAAGAGGCTGTGGATATCTGCAGCCAAGCAGTCAAGGAATCTTTTAGGCTTGCTGTTCGTCAGATTCAATACCGGAATCCCAAAGTGGAACTCAATTTGAACGGTATTGATCCGTTCTATGAGTTTCATGGAGGGAAACTGGTAGCTTTGGTTGATGATCATCAGGAGGAGCCACCAGACACCACATATAAGTTAGCTCCTCTTCCCACAGGTCAGTCAATGGGACCTTCTCTCCTGACTCCCATCACCCAGCGGCCTAGAGGTGAAGGAACAAGTGTTGATGTAGGTAAAGCTGCTGGTGAAGGGGGAGGCGAGACCGGAGATAAGGACAAAGGAATGGGCGGAGAGACAAGTTAACATAAATAGTTCCTTCCTTAGCTTGTAGTTTTTATTGATTCAAATTTGCTATGTTCCGGGATCAGCTCCGGATTACTGAATTAGTTCTTTAATGTAATTCATGATTTGATCAAATAAAAATACAACTTGCTTTATACGTTTGTCCATTGAGAGTAATTTCAACAGAATCATTGTATATGTAATGATCCAATCCGGATGTAGACGCGTAAATATTACATCGAATAGCAACAAACAAGTTTAGTTCTCATGTATAGGTACTTAAATAACCAAAGGCTTGGTTTGATAGAAAAGATAGATATCTTTTGTTGTATCAAAATTGCTTACTTAAATCATATGTTTGGCATACATAAGCCTGGTAAAGGGCGCACCTTAATCTTTGATGATTAGGCTTTTCGATTATAAGTACCATAATGGGGGGTCGCCGTTGTTAGGAAACATGTTGTTGTCATGAGAACGGCTTGCGGTGTTAATCTTGAGGGGGAATGATTGTGAGAATGTTTTACTAAGTGTTCATCACTCGAAATACGCGTTAGTTGTTCGATACTGTCCCCAAGCATTATTGGGTGATCAGTTCCGAGTGAGCAACTAACTCTGAATGAGTGACTCCGGGTGAGGCTGGTTCTGGCCATGTCATCCGGGAAATTCCATTACCCCTCAAGTTGCTCAGTAAAAGCATATACGTTTTAACTGAGTCTTATTTTTCATCAAGGACGATTTCCAGTGATATTTCCGAGTGGAATTTCTTTCGAGTGAGGACACCGAGTGGGAGTTCTTCTGATTGAGAATTCCGACTGGAAACTCCTGAGTGAGAGCTCCGAGTGGAAATTCTTCTGAGTGAACCTTCTTGGGTGGAAGGTTCCGAGTGATCCTTCAGCCGTACTCGGAGTTTAGACTTACAATTTGAGTTTCTATTCAGGCTCAAATTTTCTGAGTGCAAATTTTTCCGAGTGGAGTATTGCTGATTGAAACTCCAAAGCGAAATATTTTCGACTTAAAGAATTCATGAGTCGGGCAATAAATTTGAAGTGTATCCGAGTAAGGAATTCTAAGGAAAAGTATTTCCGAGTAAGGTTAATGAGAGTGATGATTGATTCTTCGTGAGTCGGATTTTAATGAAATATTGCTGACTGAAGAATTTTAATAGTATAGTATTGAACTTGAAGCATTTCTGAGTAAGGAATTCCAAGGGAAAGTATTTCCGAGTGGGGAATTCCTAAAGGAAATACTTTTTAACGATTTCACTGAGTGAAGCATTTTCGAATATCATAGCTCCGAGTGGAGCATTTCTGAATAGGAAAAAAGGCCGAGTGAAATACTTCCAATTTACATGCAACAGGGCACTGAATGGAATATTTCTGATTCCTTCATGGTGCAGTAATGAATGGAGAATTTCCGAACGGAATCCTTCGAGTGAATACGCCTCAGATAGAGACATGCCCGAGTGAATTATTCCTGAGTCGGAAATAATGGGTCGGGCTTTGATAAAATATGACCCGAGTCTTTGAATAAGGAATTTCAACAGAAAGTATTACCGATTGAAGAATTTCCAGGAGAAGTACTTCTGGGAAATTTAGAGTTCAGTGTCACTTACTTGTTGTATTTTGGAGTTCTGTTCGATCCTACAGTCCAAGCCTTTCACTGGGGTTCGGTTTTGATCCTGCAACCCACGTCTTTCTTGGCGTTCGGTTTAATCCTACTAACCGTTCTTCACCGACGTTCGGTCAAATCTACTAGTCGTACTCGGAGTTCAGTTCAATCCTACAATCCGAGTCTTCAACACGGGGTTCAGATCAGGGCTAATCTTGAACCTACTGCGCCCATTACTCGGGGTTCAGTGTGGTCTTGAAAGAGAACCAGCTTACTGCGCCCAAGCCTTCTTCGGTGTTCGGTCATACCTACTAACCGTACCCAGAGTTCGGTTTTATCCTACAATCTGGGTCTTTGAATGGGGTTCGGTATAGCCTTATATAAAGGTCTGATCCTACTGCGCCCTTTTCCTGGGATTCGGTATGGTTTTTGCAAGAGGACCAATCCTACTATGCCCAGGTCTTCAATTATTCATGCATATTCGAGGATCGTCAACTACAAAATGGGTAGTTGAGATCATCCGTCCTGAATATGTTTGTGCACGCCGGATAGACTGAAAATCACAGCATAAGAAAAACTCGAAAGAGTTAAGTTGATGTATGAGATTATTATTAAGTAAAAATAAGAATTACATAAAAGCGTAGCTGGGATTATGATATAATGATTTCTCCGTTGAACAATCTCAAGTGAGGAGAAAAGAGTGCATGTTGCTCCAGCAGCTAGCTATAGTAAATGCGCAAGTTCTGGGTATTCCACTTGTTTCGGATTGGAGTGCCATCAAGGTTTTCAAGGCGGTAGGAGCCTTTACCAGCAATCTCAGATACCCTGTATGGGCCTTCCGAGTTTGGGGCTAGTTTGCCTTGATGAGCGAATTTATTTCCCACACTTGCTTTCCTCAAAACCAAATCTTCGATGTTGAAAGTCCTTGATTGGACTCGTTTGTTATATCGAAGAGCGACTTTGGCTTTGATGGCCTGATCTCTAATGAATGCGTCTTCTCTGAGTTCTTGTATGACATCCATTTCTGATGCCAAATTAGCGTTATTGCCTTCTTCAGACCCTGGTAGAAGCAATTTGCAGTTCCACGGGTATCATTGCCTCCACCCCATAGGTCAGGCGATATGGGGATTCATTGGTGGAAGAATGAGGCGTTGTGCGATATGCCCAAAGGACGTGACACAATTGGTCTGTCCATCCGCCCTTGGCTTCACCAAGACGTTTCTTCAGTCCTTTCAGCACTTCCCTATTGGCCACCTCAGCCTGGCCGTTAGTTTGGGGGTGTTCGACAGAGGAAAATATTTGGGTTATTCCTAACCCTTTAACTAAACCTGTAAATTTCCTGTCTGTGAATTAGGTGCCATTGTCTGTGACAACTCGTGCTGGGACTCCGAATCGTGTTATGATATTTTCATACATAAAACGACGAGTTCGGGCTGAAGTAATATGCACCACCGGCTCTGTTTCAATCCACTTAGTGAAATAATCGACCCCTACAATGAGATATTTGATGCCCCCAGGAGCAGTTGGGAAAGGGCCCAAAATATCTAATCCTCATTGGTAGAACGGCCACAGAACAGCGGATGTGAAGAGTTCTTCTGCCGGTGTATGGTGAAGATTAGAGAATTTTTGGCAGGCATCGTATTTCTTGACAAAGTCAATGGAGTCCTGCTTCATTGTGGGCCACCAGTATCTCGCTCTGAGGATTTTTCTCATCAGACTTCTTCCTCCGGCGTGGTTTCCACATTGTCCTTCGTGCACTTCCTCCATTACTTCATGTACCTCATTCTCTCTCAGACAGATTAAGTAAGGTACTGAGAGTGCCCTTCTGTAGAGGTTACCATCTATCATAGTGAAGTATGGCAGTTCTCTCCTTATTCTCTTATTTTCCTTCTCATCAGTAGGCAACTGCCCATCGGCCAAATAACGGATGTAGGGGGCCATCCATGTGTCACCATAAAGGGAATTGGTCATTATGGCATTCAGAGAAGGGAAAAGAGGAATTCTGGGCGATGTCAGTGTACTCTGGACCAACGTTGTGGTGCTGCCTGGTTTTTTGGTACTTGCCAATCTGGAGAGTATATCCGCTCTTGTATTCTCTTCGCGTGGAACATGTTTGAATTCCATTTTTGAGAATTTCTCTCTCAACTCTTTGACACAGTTTAAGTACAGTTGGAGTTGAGGTTCACGAGCTTGATAGTCTCCCAGAATTTATGAAATCACAAGTTGTGAATCACTGCATAGCGTCGCCTCAGAGGCTCCGATGTCGATCGCAGCTCGTAGTCTGGCCAAGCAATCTTCGTATTCAGCTTGGTTGTTGGAAGTTTTAAAATTAAAACGAAGGGAGATCTACAAGTGTACTTCATCGTCACTTTCGAGAACTACACCTGCTCCAGAGCCCTTTTGATTCGATGAACCATCGACATAGATGGTCCAATGGACACAAGGTGCATCTGGATCTATCCCTGTCATTTCCACAATGAAATCGGCCAGGACCTGGGCTTTAATAGCGCCTCGAGGTTCATAGGATATATTAAACTCTCAGAGTTCAATGGAACATTTGATCATCCTACCAGTGAGGTCAGGCTTGATTAACATAGAGCGGAGTGGCAGATCCGTTCTTACCAGGATCGGATGTGCGTGAAAATACGGACGTAGCCGTCGAGAGGCCCAAACAACAGCGAGGGCGGCTTTTTCAATTTTTTGATACCGGATCTCAGCACCTTGTAATGTTTTGCTGGTGAAGTAGACCGGCCTCTGTCCATCAGGAGTTTCCTTCACTAAGGCTACGCCCAAAGCTTCGTCTGAGATAGCCAAGTATAGGATGAACGTTCCTCGGGGTCAGGCTTTGTAAGAATAGGAGGTTTGGACAACACCTCCTTAAGCTCTTGGAATGCTTGTTCTTATTCCTGTCCCCATTCGAATTTCTTGGACTTTTTCAGTACTTTATACAGAGGAAGTGATCTGTGAGCCATCTTTGGCATGAACCGTGCCAAGGCTGCTACTTTGCCATTCAGGGATTGGACTTCTCTTAGATTCTTTGGACTCTGCATGTCAAGAATCGTTTGGCACTTCCCTGGATTGGCTTTGATACCGCGTTGAGTTAACATGAAACCTAAAAACTTCTCAGCTGGGACAGCAAAAGTGCATTTCAATGGGTTTAGCCTCATGTTAAATTCTCTCAAGCTGATAAACACTTGGCATAGGTCTTCAATATGATCACCCCTAACCGATGTCTTGGCTATGATATCGTCAATGTACACCTCAACAAGTTTGGTCTGCATGCCCTCGAACACCTTATTGATCATGCGCTGGTATGTGGCCCCAGCATTTTTCAGGCTGAAGGGTATAACGGTGTAGCAAAAGACACCACGATCATTGATGAAAGTTGTTTTCTCCTGATCCTCCTCGCACATCGGAATCTGGTTGTAACCTGAGTACGCATCCATGAAGCTCAAGTACTGATAACCAGAGGAATCATCTACCATTCGATCTATGTTAGGAAGAGGATAAGGATCTTTTGGACAGCAACGATTAAGGTCCACATAGTCGATGCACATTCTCCATTTGCCATTGGCTTTCCGGACCATTACTACATTTGAAAGCCAAGAGGAATAACAGACTTCCCTGATAAATCCGGCCTTCAGCAATTCCTCGGTTTGTTGGCAAGCTGCTTTCTGTTTCTCTAGTCCCAATCTTCTCTTCTTTTGGGCAACCGGTCTCGTCTCTGGGTAGACGGATAATTTATGACAACAGAAAGTAGGATCTATGCCAGGCATATCTGCTGCAGTCCATGCAAAGAGGTCTTTGAACTCCTGTAGGAGCATCAACAATCGCTGCTCCATTTCTGTATCTAGCTTGTCGTTAATATGGGTGACCTTTTCTGGAGAATCTCCCAATATGATGTCCCTGGAACTTCCATCTGGTGTGGGCTTTGATAGGTTGGACGGATCAATATGCAAATCCGCCCTAGGGTCCAGGTCGACAAGGCTCACAGAACCAGCAGCTGTCCCAGAATCATTGAGTTTTCTCTTTTTGTTGGATGCCTCCAACTTTGTCATATTCAGGCTCAGGTTGTAACAATACCTGGCCATCTCTTGGTCACCTCGGATGGATGAGACAACATTGTCTTTATCAATAAACTTGATAAGGAGGTGTGGAGTTGACACGACTGCCTCCATAGCATTCAGGGTGGGGCGTCCTATGATGCCATTGAATGGTGACTCGACATCGATTACCAGCACTTAGGATTTAACCGTTCTGGCTCCTGGCTCACCTTCAAAGGAGATAAGGGTGTCAAGGTATCCCTTTGTTGGTTGCTTTGCACCATTGAAAGCTGTTAGTTCCTGTGTGTAAGGTTGTAAGTCTGAGTCATTAAAACCCATCTTTTTAAAGCAATTATAAAAAATAACATCACAGGAACTTCCCTGGTCAACAAGGATTCTTCGGACGTCCTTGTTGGCTATGACTGAAACGATGACTATAGCATCATCTCCACCAGGAATGGTAGGACCAAAATCCTCATCAGAGAATGAAATTATTGGAGCTTCAACCCCTCCTCTGTAAGGATGATTGTCTTTAACTTTTCCTTATACAGACAGAATCATTCTATGATGATTCTTCCGGGTTGTAATTGAAGCTCCTCCCCCAGCGAACCCTCCAGCGATCATATCAATGACTTCACGTCAGCCTTGACGCTGTTGCTGAGGCATGTCATCTCTGTGTGCTGTATCATCAGTCATTGCACCTTTTTGTTTCTCCGCAGTAGAGAATTTTCTAACCGGATTACGGTTATTGTCATCCCCATCGTCTGGATCTCTTTCTCTTTTCTCATTCCGATCTGCCCTGTCAAAGGATTTTTCTTTGAACAGGTATTGCTTTAATTTGCCTTCTCTAATTAACGTTTCAACTACGTTCTTTATAGCTTGGCATTCATCAGTGGAATGACCTGTCTGTTCATGAAAATCACAGTACTTACGGGGATTCCCTGATCTCTTCATAGGGGCTGGCCTTCTAATGCCATAGATGCTGAAAGCTGGCCATCCAACCTCTCTCAAAATCTGAGATGGCTTGGCTGACAATGGTGCATAATGGCTGAAGGAATTAACACGCCTTTCTCGAGGTCGAGGAGAGGAGTTATTAACTTTGGGGTTGGTGAATGGCCTCTCCATACGTTCTGACCTCGTTTTCTCCTTACCCTTCTGGGGTTGTGAAGGTGGTGTTGGTGGCTTTTTCTTTGCATCCATAGCTTCTAGGTGCATCTCTATACTCACGTACTTTGAGGCCTTTTTCCTGAACTCCTCAAATGTTATTGGTGGGCTCTTTGCTAATGAGAGAGCAAAAGCTGATCCTGGCTGCAACACCTCGATAACAATATGTAGCTTAATGGATTCTGTGAGGTTAGGAACCAGGGATGCTTCCTTGTAAAACCTTTTCAGGAAATCCTTTAAGGTTTCATTTTCACCCTGCTTAACTTGGGCTAAAGTATGAGATGTCCTGGGAACATCTCTAGAGATGACAAAGTGAGTTTCAAAAATAGCTGCCATTTCAGCCCAGGAATCTATGGATCCAGAAGGTAAACCTTTAAACCAACCGAGGGCCTCTTCCGATAATGTCCGTAGGAACATTCAACACATCACATCTTCATCAGCCCCTAAGTACATGGCTTCAAATACGTAAGCATCAAGATGCTTAGTAGGATCAGTTTCACCATTATACTTTCCAATGGAGAGTGGCTGAGTGGTTTGAAGATGTTTGGGGATGTGGATACTCATAAGCCTCCTTGAAAAAGGAACTTTGAGTTTGTAAGTTACCGGGGGTGCTATAATTAGCTACCTCTTCCCTCGAGTAGCTCCATCATCAGAATCGTGGGTCTGTCCTCTTCCCTCAAACGTGGGGATGTTTGAGTATTGGAGAGTTGTGGATTTTTCTCCGTCGGTTGTATGGTGTGTCCCACCAGTTTGGGATGTTGATTTCTCTCCCATGTTCTGTCTTTCGCGTTTTAACTCCACTAACTCCTCCATCAATTTTCATATCATCTCATCTCTTGGATCGGGTGCAGATACTTGCACCATTCTCCTTGAACTCTCGACAGGTGACTCAAAAACCAAGCGTCTGTTCACTGGTTGTTCTTGGGCCGTCACATCTTCTACATGCCCATTAGATATGTTTCTTCCATTGCCTTCCATGACGCAAGGTCAGACTTTGTAAACGAGAGGTGGGAATAACTTTATCGGGTCCCACTGGGCGTGCCAATGATCTGTCCTGAACCGGGGTCAAGAGATCCGGTGTCTGGCCAGTCACAAATAGTAGATGATCACTTCTTTGAAGACCGGTTATACGAGTATCCGGTTTATATATCCGATGTCTCTGTATGATCAGAGCGGATTGGGCGTCCTGGAGATCCTTCACACCGTCCTTACGTGTTGATGTGGGCGAAAGGTGGTGTCACCTGCAAAGATTCTCCGACGCTCAAGTCAGTGATAATATTCCAAGTAAGGAATGTTTTTCAGAGAGTAATTGTAAGTTGATAGAGTCAAAAGATCCTTCCCTTCGTTGATGAAGAGAGTTCATATACCTGATTGGCTCGATATTCGAGGATCCGTTAGTGGGGAACCACTAACCTCCAATAACGCCTTAAATTATTATTTTATTACGCACTTACCAATATGATTGGGTCAAGTGGCCATTTTATATTAAGCGTAGGGAGTATAGGCTAGAATTAAGGGACAAATTGACCATTCCCGTGAGCAGATTTTAGCTCGTAGTGCAGGGAATTATTGATCGGTCCCTGTAATAGTGCCTTCTGTCTTCTGCATAGTGACATATACGTTATCCGGTGTCATGGTGTTATCCTGGACAACCGGTATAGGGAGAGCGCCTGATACGGAATTAGAGTCCGGATGTATACCGATGACACCGGTTGCACGTTGACGTCTTGATAAAGACGTTGAAATATGTCTTACAGATCGGACACCGGTATCAAGACCAGATCATTAACTAAATTATTACCGGACATTAATCGATATTAATAGATATATTATTACCAAACATTAATTACTATTAAATATCACTACTGCAATCTGATCCGGTCCCAACACCGGCCCCCAAGAGCATGGTTTTAATGCTTTGCCAAATCAGCATTTCGAACAGAAGAAGTACGTTTCAAATCCGTTATAATTACTCTTATACGGAGTACATACCTTAAAAACGTACTCACCACTCCGCCAAGAAAGCAATTTAGTTAGGCGGAATATGTCACATCTTATTGTGTAAGTATCTTTTAAAGGAAGTGCATGACCAAAAAGACATTCATGTTACTCCGCCAAGGCTTGTGACTCCGCCAAGGTATGTTACTCCGCCAAGGCTTACTACTCCGCCAAAGCCTATTACTCCGCCAAGGCGGAAAGTATTAAAAACTTGTACATATGTACATGAAGTACTTCCAGTGCACACTACTCCGCCAAGCCATAGGCTTAACACAGATGGAATACTGAAATTCTCATATTGTGAGCGAGCCCATACTTATAACCCCGGCACGAGATTGACTCTGTCTTGAGAGGTTGAAAATGGGAAACACGTTGTCACGCATAAGAGGGAACAACAAATAAAATAATGAAGCATTAACGCTTTCCAAGTGAGTGGAAATGCCCACTACAGTGATGGTGCTTGTAAACGGCACATGGGCCCACTATCTTTCTTGCATTATGCCTGAAAACGAGGAATGGGTCCTACCAATAATAGAGCACCAATAGCAGGTATATAAACTTCAGCAAAAAGGTATATAAGGGAGACCCTTAATTCTGAACCTTAGACTCATACTTGCATAATTCTCTTAGATTTGCTTTCTAAGTCTAAACGGTATTTCAAAATACTGACTTGAGCGTCGGAGAATAATTGCAGGTACAACCACCAACTGTGTCAAGGCAAAGGAGGCTATTCCAGGCGGACTACTACACCGCCACAGAGTGCATTGTACTACTTCCCTGAATGCAAGAGTACTCTGTATTTGTGTCTATATAAAGACCTCCTCATATCAGATTTCATATTACATATACATTTTGAATTGTTTGACGATTACACCTTTACACCCCCAGTAAAGAACAGTTCACAATCAAATATCATTATTGTTAGCCAATTATGTATGATTATCACCTATCCTCATCTCTGTGATTATCACCTATCCTCATCCTCTTTCGCAACTCCTATACTCTCTTGTGTTGGTTTCTCATACTTATATCCTCTCGGGGTTTCTATATCACATTATAATACCTTGGTCGAGTTCACTTTCACCATTTCCTTGCAATGGAGTCACTCCGCAGGATAGGCGAAAGCCTTATACTTTCTTTAGAAAGCTTAGCAGGGCATCCTCAGGAGTCCCTAAAGGTTTAGAGTCTTTTCCTAAAAACTCAGGCTATAACAATAAAAAAGAATCTAAAGAATAGTACAATCAACAAAGAATCATCCGTTGACTCAAAAAAAAAAAGAATCATCTGTTGTGTAAATGAATACATGAATGTTGTTTTAACCAATAAATAGGTGACGGTAAAATTCAAAATTTTAAGAACTAAATTGATAAATTTAATCATCCGTGAAAGATTAAATTAATAATTGTATCTCTCATGTACCAAATTATGGTTTCACTCCAAATCTACTTGCTCACAAAGGTTTAGTGGCACCTTTAATGTAAATATGAATAGTACACAAATACAAGCCACAAGTTGTCACATTAGTGAATTCAAATAAAAAATTAAATATGTTTTTATTCCCTCACATTCTTTTGAAGTTAATCTCAATCAAATATCTTTTTTTATATCTAACTTATATGGAATATTTTGATTTTACTTTCTACTCTAAACTTTAATTTGTTAAGTATTAATATGAAAATTAAATTACATTAAAGGGTTAAAAGTGATCATTTTTATTTATAGGAGTTTTACTTAAACCCTGGTTTTACAAGGGGTGAATTTATATGTTAACCTAATATAAATAAAAATTTTATAATGATTAAAACTAAAAAAAACAACTATTTTACTAGGGATGAAAACATATTTAACCACGCACAAGGAATTTCACCTCACAGAACTATGAATATGGGGCAATATTAAACAGGAAGCAAACTTTGGTGATATGAGCACTCATTTCTTTTGCTTTATTAAATTTTACCTTAAGGTTCGCTAAGGAATACAGTGGTATTATGATTTTAATCTAATGTTGTGAACTTCACAACACATTGAGGATTTAATTTACTAGCAATAATATAGAGGAGCTATTATGATTTTCCATTATTTACAACTATTACTCGCATTATATTTGAAACCCAACTAGCAAGAATCACGCGTATTATATTACGCCAATTATTTTAATTTTAATAAATTACAAAACATTTTAAAAATTTAATATGAAAAGAAAAATCTCCAATCAACTTAATAAATTATGGAAATAAGTAAAAATATGATAATCACTAGAAAAAAAATAACAATATGATAAACTTTTATCGCGTACATTTGAATAAATTATAAGAATACTGTTTAATAATATGATATAAAAGTAAAAATAGATTAATAATTATAACAATAGTAAAGTAATAATGTATATAAAATAATAATAAAAATAAAATATTATTATCAAAATACAAAATAATAAATAAAATAATTATGATAATAGAACAAATTATAATGATAAATATAAAATAATGTTAATGATAAATAACAAAAATAATAGCAACAAACATAAACATAATAATGTTAAAGATGAGAATAATAATAAAATAATAATATTAATAATTTACTAACTTAATAATAGTGAAAACCATAACAAATTTTATCTTTTAAGAATTTTAGTTTAATAACAATTTTGAATACTTGCTTGAAGAAGAAAGAAGTAAACAATGATGTTGAGTTTAAAATTTAATGGTGAACTGGTCTGAACCGGGGTCTAAGATCCGGTGTGGGACCAGCCATAAATGTATAGGTGTTTTAGGGTTTGTACACCGGTACAGTGGGTATCCTGTGTTGTAATCCGGCCTCTCAGTGGGAGAAACCGGTCTTGTTGTCCTGGAGATCCTTCACACCAACGTTTCGCGTTGAAAGGGGGCGAAAGGTGGTGCCACCTCTGAAGATTCTCCGACGCTTAAGTTAGAAGAGTATATGAAACTCAGTGAATACTTAAGCAATACAGTAGTAAAGGTGTGAGATAGAACAACGTAACCTTGCATGTGTATTGAAATGAGCTATTTATAGTTGAACGTAGGAAATGAATCATTGGATACAAGTGGGTCCCTTAGTTCTGATAGCGTGTAGAGTGTGTCAATCAATAAGACTCAGTACTCAGAATGTGTCAGGGGGTGGGTCAATTATCAGAGTACGATCCTGTGATAGGAATGGAGGATAATCACCTTTCCGCATATTTCGCTGACAATTGTACTTACTCTCTGAGGTAATTGACATAGACACATTCCACTATGCAGGGTATCTTCGCTGATAAGTTATAAGGAACTCTTATCTCATAGTGATCCTGAGGCAAACGGTTATACACGTCGTGGAAATGAGAACGGATAAGGTATCCGTCGTAGAGAGGACGGATGAATCATTTAATGAAGTGAGAACGGATTCAGTGACATCGGATGACCGTTGCGGCACTGCCTTCCTGTGACACCGGATGCTCCTTTAAGAGGTCACTCTGACGTCATAACTTTGGGGACCGGTATCCAGACTGGATCAAATGGGTATTATGTTTTAAATTTGTTATTACCAAAGAAAATGCGCAATTCAAATAAACAGATTACTTTAAATTTAAGGTTAAATTACACTTTTAGTCCTCTAACTTGTAAATTTTTTCCAATTTGGTCGTACGTTACTTTTTTAAATCAATATGGTCCCCTAACTTATTAAATAGTGTCAATTTGGTCCTTCCGTCAATCCTGTGTTAACGTCGTCTATGAGTGCTGCTTACGTGGAATAGAGACGTTGGAGGTTTCCCTTGTAATGGCTTCCATGAAAGGTTTCCTCCATTAAAGCCCTAGTGAAGGTCTAGAGTTTCATAATTTGACATTGAAGTTGGGAGAAAACTTGAAGAACCTGAGTTCCCACTTCAAATCATCCATGATGGCCTACTCTAGTGGTTCTGTGTTCAGCAACAAAAGCAACATGGCACAGGCAGATTCTCCTTATTGTGAATGCGTGGGGCACCATAAAGTCGTGCTTTGAACCTCAAAAACAACGATCAACTATGGAAGACAGTTCTGGAGGTGTAGAAAGTATCGGGTAAAGTAATTATTTGTTGGTCATGCCTTTTGTAAACAGGATTGATAGTCCTTAATGTTCTAAATGGTGTTGTTGTAGGGTATAGCAAGTGATGGGAGGTTTAATTTTTTCCAATAGATTACATATGTTTTTAGAGCTGAGAAGGATTTTTTTATTGTTAGACAAAGGAAAAAATAATTGCATTGCAAAAATCTCTCATGGAGTCTAGAAGATGCAATAAGTGGATGTATTGTATTTGTGTGTTATCAGCCTTATGTAATGTGTGTGTGATCCTTCTATGTTGGACAAGATAATGGGTTTAGTGTGACCTTTCTAAGTTGTTAATTTTCAATTTTTAGTTTGAGTGAGATTGTAATTTAAGTTGTTAAATTGAGTTGTTAAATTGGAGTTTGTAAATGTTAGAGTTGTTAAATTGGAGTTTGTAACTTGAGTATGTTAATGAAAGTTGTTAAATTGGAGTTTGTAATTTAAGTTCTGAAATTGAGTTGTTAAATTGGAGTTTGTAATTTGAGTATGTTAACGAAAGTTGTTAAATTAATGTTTGTAATTTGAGTTGTTAAATTTAGTTGTCAAATTGAGTTTTTAAATTAGAGTTATTAAATATAATTGTCAAACATCACCATTTATAAAAATATTGTTCAAACATGCAAATGGCCGAAATCAAAATAGTACGATGGCCTAAATGAACATCATTACAATTGCCTAATTCAAAACAATACAACGGTCTTGAAACAAAAAGAGTGAAATGTTTCAGTTGTTCTTCCTCCTTGGTCTTAGCTTTGGCCAGGGTTGGGGTAGATTTTTAGAGGCAACTGTGGTTTGACTGTTGGAGGTTTGTTGGGTTTGAGTTTCCTCTTGTGGTGGTTTGGAAGGATAAGTAGTCTTGTTGTGGCCCGTTGCTTCACATACGCTACATTTGCACTTCAATCTCTTCCTAGACATCCTTATGTCATCTTTCTCACTCGAGTCCTTCCTCTTAGACTTTTTAGGCCTTCCAGGTTGTCTCTTGAATGGTGGAGGTTGTAGAGGGTTTGTCTAAACGGTCTCCCATATATTTTTCCCACAAGTAGGAAAAATTATTGGATTATAGTAGTTTGCATACGCTTGTTTTCTGTATATTGCAGGGATGTAGGTGTCTGTACTTTCGTTGACCTGTATCATACATGCAACTGCATGGTTGCATGGTTTTCCTGTCAGCATCCACCTCCTGTAGTTGCATTCCCTAGCTCTTAAATCCATAATAAATTTATCATTATGCCTAATGTGCTTCACCTCGTACACGCTATTCCTTGACCAACTACACATGAAAATATCATTCTTTAATTTCAAACAGCCACTCAATTTTTAAGACTATGAAAGTACAAAAATGAAAACATCACTAACCTAACTTGGTACACATTTGCATGTGATTTTGACTGATCAATCTTGTGTTTGATCCTTGGAAGGATATCATTAGTGAATTGCAGCATTTTTGCCCTATTATTGGCCCATCTTTCCATCAAATAAGTCTTAATATCCTCTAGCATAGTAACGATTGGTTTCTCCCTTGCTCCAACAATGATTGAATTAAATGTTTCAAACATATTGTTTACCGAAACATCACACTTAGAGGTATATGAAAATCTTGACTTGCTCCAGTGTCTAGGAGGTTGCCTGATCAACTCCCTATAGGCAGCGTCATTGACATCCTTCATCTCCAACATTGTCCTCTCCCATGCCTATGTGTATGTGGACTTAGCTACCCTCCACAATAAGTCCTTCAACTGTTTCCCTGGGTGCCTCTTTCTGAAGTTGTTATACAAATGTCTTACACAGAACCTCTAATCAACACCAGGGATGATCTCCTCCAATCCATGCTACAGGCCCTGAAAATGCAACATCTTAGTAAGTATGAGGACTTTAAAGTAATGTTTTTATAGAGATGAGGGATCGAGGTGAAAACCACAACAAGTATGGGGACTAAACAAGTTCCCTCTAATGCAACTGGTTTTTAATGGCAGATGGAAAAATATGGTCAGGGTCAGACATCAGGGACCAAATGCTGCAGGTCATGTTCAATATAATGCACTCAGCATAGGTTACGGTCAGCATGGTGCAAGACATATAAGTTTAGGTAAGGAGGGTGCAAGATTCACAGGGTTAGCGTATACAAGGTTGGTTTAGGTCAGGCTGATGCAGGAATATACAGGTCAGGGTCATGTCAGGGTTGGTTCGTAAATTATTTCAGGTTGGTTCAGGTCAAGTTGATGCACTCAGCATGTTCAGGGTATGCAACATTATGTAAGTCAGGATATGTAACATTATGTAGGTTAGGTTCAACTTATTGTGCAGGCCAGGGTATGCAGGCTGTGTAGGTTAACATGGTTCATTATTTGCAGGTCAGGGTATGCAATATGAACCATTATACAGGCCAGGTTCAATAATTATGCAGGTCAGGGTATGTAACATAATGCAACATTATGCAGGCATGGTTCAATACTACAAATCAGGTAACATTATGCAACATTATGCAAGCTGTGCAGGTTACTATTTACAGGTCATGTGCAACAATACTACAAATCAGGTATGCAATTCAGAGCTTTCCATCAAATTCAATATAGGTCAACAAGATGCAAAATATGCAGATACATGGTTCAATATTTTGTAAGTTCATGACACAATTAAAAAGATGAGGGACCAAATTGAAACACATACCTTTTGCTGGTCAGACATCCATGTAATGCCACTATAGACCTCTGAGCCTCCCAAATCACCTACTAGTAACTCTAAAAACCATCTCCACGACTCAGTATTTTCAACTTCTATCACACCAATTGCAATTGGTAACATTTGATCATTTGGGTCTCTTCCCACTACACTGAGGAGTTGCCCATCAAATGGTCCCTTCAAAAAACAACCATCTAAACCCACGATTTTCTTGCAGTGCTTAAAACTCTCCTTGCAAGCCTTGAGACAAACATACATCCTATGAAACGTTATGGGACCTGCTCCTGGAACATCATCACCTACTCTGTTACCCTCTGTAGTTGGTTGCACATTCAACTTGACTGTTGAACCAGGATTGGACTTTAGTAAGGCATTGTAGCAGTCTGACAACTTAGTGTATTGTTCACTGTAGTCCCCATCCACAATATCCATGGCTACTTTTCTGGCCCTGTAAGCCTTGGACTTGCTCACATTTGTATGCCAAGTTTTCTTGGCCTTTTGCATATATCCTACAGTTTCAATTTTGGGTTCTCAATAATACCACTCACCAATGTTTTAGATAACCATTTTGAACTCAACATCTTAATGCTATGTTGCCTGCCACAACTATGAGTGTCAATTATGGACCTTAACTGCCATGTTTCCTGACCTGATAGCTTTCCACAATACGTATAAAAATTGCATTCTTCAATGCACCTTACCCTCACCCTCTTCTTATCATTCTTTTCAAACCTTAAATCTTTCCCATTGGCAATGGCATATGCGACAATAGCTTCCTTGAACTGCTCCTTGGACACAAACACAGTTCCTTTCTCCCAATGAAAGCCCTCCATATTTGTGGGCATGTTGAAAGTTGGAAATAGTTCATCTTCACTGTCTTCAGAGTTACCACTATACGGTTCATCAGCTTCACTTTCTAATTCAAAGTCAGATACGACCTCTTTGCATTTGCCTTTGCCTTTGTTTCTTTTAGAACTGGACCCCTCACCCTTCATGATGTCCTTGGGTTAACCGTTCTTGGGATTTTCTTCCTCTTCCATTTTTCTTTTGCAACAGGCTCTGCATTTTTGTCCATGGTAACAGAACCACCTCCAACGTTTTCATCACCAACTGCAGGCTCATCAGTGCCTTGAACATCTGCATGGTCAGCACTTGTAGGCATCACATAGCTTTGTTGATGACCACTCATCACATCATCTTTATCAACCCCCTTCGTCATCCGAGTCATGAAAATGGATTTCCATGGCACTATCCTCTCTGTCCTCTGCTCCTACAACACCTTCAACTGTTTCATCATGCCTTTGATCACCCTCAACATCAACACCTTCAACATGTACTTGAACACCCTCAACATCAACACCTTCAATCTCTACTGGATCATCATCAATGTCAACATCATTTGTTTTTTCTGGTCCAGTTAGGTCCAGAATAACCTCTAGCACATCAAGAGGGTGCACAACAAATAGCTGAACTTTCCCCTGACAGTGTGCAACCCTTGCTATCTCTAAACAACCTTGATCATCCACCAAATGTTTCAAACCAACATCAAAATCATTGCCTCCAATTTTGTATCATAACTCTTCAATGTTCACGTACTCAATGTCTTTTACTATTCCCATAACCTCAAAATAACTTCATCGGTCTTCATCAATATCCCATTCAGGATCTGAACCACCAATGTACCCCACCTTCTTTCCATTATCTTCAACAAAGCTCCCACCATGAAAAATCTCCAATTTGAAACGAAAATTCATCCTACAAAAACTACGTAAAAGCATACTAATTTCAAAGTCTGTAAAACCCTACAAAATTTATAAATAGGTTCACGTGAACACCAAGACCCAAATGTTAATGTAAACCCCATACTCAACCCTACAAAACATTTTCCAAGAACTCACATTAAGAACTTGCTATGACCATGTTGAACCAACAACAATGACATTGATATTGAAAATGAAGTAGAATTACAGGGCATACCTTCAGATGCTCAATGTTGAACAATACCACGACAACATAAGAACTCCCTTTGCCTAGGCCACCCTTCCAACTCCTTTGTTTGTAGCTTAGGTCACCCTTTAGACACGTTATACCAACGAAGACACGAAGAAGACGATGGGACCAATTCAAAAACATGTATTGGTCATTTTTCCAAATAGAGTCATTTTGCACAACCCAGCCAGCTCACCAAGTAAATGAATGACACATGTGCATACATATCAGTAACCATTGCCACGTAAACAGTATTCACAGACAGTGTTAACACAAGATTGATAGAAGGACCAAATTGACACTATTTAATAAGTTAGGGGACCATATTGATTTAAAAAAAATAATGGAGGACCAAATTGAGAAAAACTTACAAATTAAAGGACTAAGTGTAATTTAACTAAAATTTAATGGGTATTATGATCATGAATTTAGTAGAGTACACCAAATCCTCCTACCGTAAATAAAATTATCACTATAGCCAAAGAAAAAAAGATCAAAATAACTAACAGAGGGAAAGAGTGGGAAATTGGAAGAGAAAGCATGAGGGAAAAAAAGATGAATAGAGGAACAGTGGAGTGATAAGAGAAGATAAAGCAAAACTAAGTACAAAATTTCATACACTATAATTCTTGGTTCGGGGGTGTTCTCCCTGCCTTATTAATGCTGATTCGAAGGAATAGGAGTCTCTACTGTGTTACATGCTGAGCCACTTTTAAACGGTTTTTAAATTGCGAAACATTAAATATGTTGAATATTAGTGGCAAATTTTCTAAATCGCCGTTATCTACCATGTTAAATGCACTTGATGGTTATGAATTTTACAACCAGAAACGTGAGTAAGCATCATTGTAAAACGGATTACAAAGCTTAATATCCTGATGGGCATCAAAGGAAACACAAAAGTATATGAAGTGGTGTCATAGAGAAGTGAGCTTGTGATATTGAGGTTACAAATTAGGATTAATATGACAAAATAAAAAATGATAATGTGATATTACCACCAAACCTTACAAGCAAAATGCAAAACCCTGCCTACAAATCCCCTATCCCCACCCCCAATTTTTCCTAAGAAAGAAAGAAAAAACAAACAAATAAAATGAGGCAAGGCATAATCCCTGTGTTAACCAGAAATGCAATAGTGAAAACAACATCAAGCCTCAGACACTTGATAGATGCATCCCAGGTGAAACTCTCAAGGTTCATCCCTGTACAAAAGATATGACAAGTGTACCAAAACAGGCTTTCAGCAAACTATCACAGCTCATTTTACCCTTCATCTAGTAACGAACCTTCAGATTTTCTGTTTAAGAGTCACATCAAGTATCCCAATAGATATTTTGGGTTTGTAATGTTCATCTGTGTCCACTTCTTCAATTTCCTGCCAAAGGATTATGTAACATTCAATAACAACCTTAATCATGAAACTCAGTGTTACCTATGCACATTTTTTCAAAACCATAATTTCTCATAACAAAGAAACATAAGTAATATAACTCATGTAACTACATTTTTTCAAACATCAAGATATAGATCCTTTATTGTTTTGGACTACACATTCAACTCTGGTTTTTTTGTTGGAAATTGATTTTACACAGACAATCTTTAATAGCCAACACAAGAAAAAATTAGCATTAAAGGGAAAAATGGAAAGGTCAAAATAAGGAAAAAAGAAAAGGGAAAACAAAAATTTCCACAAACCACAATGTAGACATAATAACGAGAATAAAGCAGATTCAGTCACCTGAACAACATCCTCTCCCTTGACAACTTGCCCAAACACAATAAGTTTCTCATTTAGATCTGGTATCGGTGCAGTTGTAATGAAAAGATCAAATACTTTGTTGACGTGTTTGCCCTTGGAAGTTCCAAGCATGAATGCTTCATGTTTCATACTAGTTGATTATCACACCATACATTAATCAGAAAGTATGCAACTAACTGGAAGATCATCATTATATATATATATAGGGAATGTATCTTATGAGAAAGGTTCTTTTATGTGAAAGTGAGAGGAGCAAATCTGAGCCGTATAACCATACAATGGATGATTGAGATTAAAAGTTTTTCATCACATAACTTTTTAAAAAACTCACATGATTAATCTCAATCATCCATTGTATGGTTGTACTGCCCAGATTTGCTCCTCTCATTCTCACCTAATAAAGCCTCTCTCTCTCTCTCTCTCTCTCTCTCTCTCTCTCTCTCTCTCTCTCTCTCTCTATATATATATATATATATATATATATATATATATATATATATATATATATCAGAAACTTAAATTGCAAAAAACAATAAGAAAACCTTGTATGTTGCTTTCCTCTCAAGTTCCAATCTTCGGCTCCAGTTCCATGGCTTTCCCCTGCCTGGATCACATAATGCTTAATTACTCTCTGAAAAAGCATCCCTTTGAAGTGCCCTTTTTGACTGCCAAACAACAGTTAGGTTGGAAGCTTAAGCAGGTAGATTCAAACAAATTTCATGCAGGCTGTAGCAAACCACTCAAAAGTCATTATAAAAACACTACCAATACAAATTCATGCCTACAATCAATAAAAGTTAGACAAAAATCAGACAACCTAGAGTCGTATTGAACAAGAAAGTTGTCAATCATATAATGCAAGAGTTGGCTCCACATGTTCATTCTGGGATGCTATAGTTTTGCTAGATTGAGTGATATCGCAACACTCACAGTTATAATACTCAACTTAGTTTTTCTCAACTGTCACAATCATGTGGCTTTGAAACCCTGTATATTCAATGATAAACAAATCTTCTACTGCAAAACAATAAGTGCATAAAAATCTAATAGACAATGGTAACTTCCATATAAAAAGTGGAACGAATTTACAAAATGTTCTTGGGGTTTTAGAGAACGTGCCATACAGTTCTTATTGTCAAAATTTTAGCAATTGATAGAGGAGAAAAGAAAGAATATATTCCACTAATAGGATTCTGAATGAATATGATTTGTGAAGTGAATTAGTGCTACACAAGATTGGCCTAATACATACTCTTATTTGTACCATTATGATTATTGAATGTAGGTATTGGGCCTAACTCAAACCTAAAAACTAACTTATAGGAAGAGGATTACCTTCACTCTAAATATTTTTAATTAGTCATATCACTAGTCAATGTGAGACTTTCAACACATCCCCTCACGTCCAAGAATTAACATTTAGAACATGGATAAATACGGATGGTCCAAAAACATAAGACATATAACACACCCCCTTACAGGTGGCCCAACAACGAATCAATGTTATCAAAAATCGACCATGGCGTGGTGGATTTTATGCTTGCCGCAACGGGACCTTCATGGCGTGGCAGAATTTCATGGTGCCGCCATAGGCATGGCGCATGGGTTCTGGCGGGCCATGGTGGAAATTCATGGAAAAAACAAAAAAAAAAGGTTTTGGTTCTGCGACCTGGTTACTAACCCGTATCCCAGGAGCCTAAAACATTGAAAAACCCTAAAAAAATTCTGAAAACCCTAACTCCCAATGGAAACCCTCGGTTTTTGCTTCTCTCCCACGTGCTCTTCAAAATCCAGCGTTCTAGTCACCTCCGACGAGCATTTTGGTCACCTCCGACGGTATGGTTCGTCTTCCCTTTCTCCCCTGTTCTGTTTTGGTTTGCTTCTTCTCCACTCTCTCCCCTATGTTGTTCGTCTTTATCTTCATTTGTTTGTCTTCGTCTTCATCTTACTTCAGTTTAAATTTAATATTTTACAGTATAATTTTTTTAATTTGACAATTTTTTATTTCTATTTTTAAGTTTCGTTTTTTCAGTTTTGATTAATTTCAGTTTTCAATAATTTACAATATCATTACAGCTTCGATTATTTTCAGTTTTTAAGTTTTAGATTTTCGTTTTTTGACTTTATCATTTTAGTGACACAATCCGCTTGATGTTCAACACATTCCTCCAAAAACAAAAATGATACCAGGTGGAAATATGTGCGTACAGTTACAAGAACGGACACCAATGCAACTGTGTTCAATTTCTGCAGGAAGGTTATGAAAAGGGGATAACCCGAGCCAAACAACATCTAACTAGGAGGAAGGGAAATGTAAGAGCTTGCACAAAATGTCCACCGGAGGTCAAAGATGAACTTCTTAAATATGCAGAAGATAAGGTTAATGGTAAAACTACTAAAAGTTTCAACAAGAGATGTGGATCTTGAAAATACTAGATATGCTAAAAGTGAGGAGGATGAAGGAGAAAATCAAGATTTGCTCCCTTCTTCAAACACTTCAAGTGCTTCAAAGAAGATTGCTAAGAAAGGGCCAATGGATCTATTTTATAGAAAACCTGAACTTGCTATTGATAGGAGAAAGAACAAAAGGTTAAGGCAAGCTAGCATCCGGGAACATTGTGACAGAGGGCAAGGAAAGGGTTCACCAAATGATAGTCCGATTTTGGTACACATCCGAGTTGTCATTCAACCTAGTCAAATCTTCGGTCTTTCGAGACATGCTTAATGCTGTTGGTGTATGAAAAAAATTTGAAAGCTCCTAAGTACCATGACATGAGAGTTAAACTTCTAAGCAGGGAGTTGGAGCACACCAACAATCTCTTAAAAGACCATAAGGAGCAACGGGGAAAGCATGGTTGTTCTATAATGTTAGATGCATAGACTAATAGGAAGCAACATTGTTTGATAAGTTGTTTGGTTAATTTACCTACTGGGACAATGTTTACGAAGTCTTATGATGGATCACCATTGTGAAGACCGGTGACAAGTTGTTTGAGTTGCTTGACTCTATTGTGGAGAAGATTGGAGAGAATAAGGTTGTTCAAGTGATCACGGAAAATGGTTTAAACTGTGTCGGCCGGCAGGAAGTTAAAAGAGAAGAGACCGCACCTCTTTTGGACCCCTTAGATTTGATGCTTGAAGATATTGGAAAGCTTCCGTTGGAGAAGAAGACAATTCAAAGGGGAATAGTTGTTGTTGGCTTTATTTATGCCCATTCTAGTACCCTTAGTTTGTTGAGGCGTTTCACAAAAGGGAAGGAGTTAGTGAGACATGCGGTCACTAATTTGCCACATCCTTTCTTTCATTAGAAATGCTTCACCAACAAAAAGGAAACTTGAGGAAGATGTTCACATGAATGGATGAAGAACAAGTTGTGTAAGGAAGCTAAGGGGAAGCAAGTAACACAAATTGTTCTAATGCCTAATTTCTAAAAAAACGTGGTCTTTAACCTTAAATTCATGGCACCTCTTGTTTGAGTGCTTCGACTTGTGGATAGGGAAAGGAAATCGGTCATGGGCTATATCTATGAAGCGATGGATAAGACAAAGGAGGCCATCATGAAGGCCTTTAACAAAGATGAAAGCAAATACAAAGATGTTTCAAATCATTAATCGTAGATGCAGTTGCCAACTTCACCAACCATTGCATGCGGCTGGCCATTATCTGAATCTAGAATTTTATTATTCTAACCCAAAAATTGAATATGATTTAGAGGTTACAACCGGTTGTATGGTTGTATCAAGAGGTTGGTGTCAAGTACAGATGTGCAACAGAAGATCATAACTGAGCTACCAATTTATAAGGATGGTAGTGGTTTGTTTGGATGCGAGTTTGCACGAAAACAAAGGAAAACCATTGCTCTCAGGTGAGAAACTAATTACTAAATTACTAATTTACTTGTCTAGTAAATTATATTTAAATTTTCACTTCTAAATCTCTTCCAACTACTGGTTTTGTAGCTCAATGGTGGTGGATGTATGGACATATGGCACCAAACTTGCAACAGCTTGCTATCAAGATTCTTAGCTTGACATGCAGCGCATCTGGGTGTGAGCGCAATTGGAGTGTTTGAGCAAGTAATTGTCTCAACTCTCAACCTCACATAAGATTACCTCATCTATCTTTAAACTTTAGAAGTTTACTAATTATCATAATTTTGATTATATGATGTAGATCCATTCAAAGAAAAGAAATAGGTTGGATCACAAAAAGTTGCATGACTTGGTTTATGTCAAAAATACAACCAAACTCTTGCTAAAAAATACAATATTAGAGATGGAATTGATCCAATCTCACTCAATGACATAGATAAGTGTAATGAATGGCTTGTTGAGGAAATGGACGATGATAATAATGATGGTGCAGCTGATTTGGTCTTTGAGGATGATGATGCACTAAATTGGGGAACTGTATATGCGGCTTCGGGAGTTGAAGAGCCTAGGTATATACTAGGCAGAAAACTAGGAAAAGGACAAAGTCTTTAAGTGCTGTTATTGCTACCAAGTCTAACAAGAAGAAAAAGGTGGCTTCAAGTTCATCATCCAAGGGAAAAGGAATACTAATTAAAGAAGAACCTAAACTTGAGAACAACAATGAGAGTGAAGAAGAAGATGAAACTGAGTTGAATTTGGAGGATTCAGAAGATGAGGATGATGAGGGATTTCTCTTTGAAGATAACCATGGGAATGAAGATAATGACTATGTTGGGGTTAAGGAGGAAGATTAATTTTAGTTTATGTTTTGAACTTTTGATTAGTTATGTAATGTTTTACACTTTTACTTGACTTGATTGAACTTGAAACATTGTTATGGTATAATTTTAATTGAGTTCTTATGTTAGTTTTGTTTAGTTTTTAATTTTGTAGTGTTTTTTAGTGTATTTTTCTGCATATTATGGAGTTTTTATCATGACCGCCATGGCATCCGCCATAACCTTTATGGCATTTTTTTGGCTCGCTGCCATGAATCGTCATCCGTCATTGATAACATTGGCTGCACACACCTGGCTAGTGCAGCTAGGCCCCACAATTCCGCTACAGCGTCGCTATTGAGTATTGACTACATAGGAGATGCATGCCTCAGAATCTAATCACAATTAGGTTCTTGTTCCTCTTCCCGCAGGAAACTTTGTTGTTAGTTACAAGTCGGTGAATAATGTTAAAGTAGGCCCTAATGGACAGGAGGATTGTTTGAAAGCTCGGCTTGTGGAAAAAGGTGACACACAAGTATATGGGTTGGATTACAATAACACCTTTTCTCCCGTAGCGAAGATGGCCTCAATACAGATCTCTCTATCTATGGCTGCATTGAAGAATTAGCCTTTATAACAGTTAGATGTAAAAAATGTTTTTTTCATAGTGATTTGGCAAATGGTTTGGACAGTTTAGCATTGTTGTTCAATGGTTTGGGATGACCCATTGTGAAGATCACCACTAAGTTTTCTTTCAACATTCTTTATTGAATAAATACATTTATCTTGTTATGTATGTTGATGACATTGTGATCACAGACAATGACCAAGAGGGTATCAAGGCCCTTAAACAACAGCATTTTCAGACTAAGGACTTGGAGCATCTATACTACTTTCCAAGATCTAAGGTGGTACAATCAAAGTCTAGCATCATTATTTCACAATGAAAATATGTACTTAACATTCTGGAAGAAACTGGGCTAATAGATTGTAAACCAGTTTCCACTCCCGCGAACCTCAACGTCAAGATTGTGCTTAACCAGGGGGGTCTTATCCTGATCCAGAGAGATATCAAAGACTAAGGGGCAAATTAAATTATCTTACCATGACAAAACCAGACATATCCTTTCTAGTAAGTGTTGTGAGTAAATTCTCAACTCTCCTTATGAGAGCCACTGACATGTAGTTATTCGAATCCTTAAGTACATCAAAGGTTCCCAAGGAGTGGTCTTCTTTATACAGACAAAGGTCACATTGATGTCTTCTTTATAAGACAAAGGTCACATTGACATTCTTAGTTACTTTGATGCAAATTGGGTAGGTGATGTGAGTGACAGGCGTTTCACCACAGGATATGGTGTTTTTGTGAGGAAATCTTGTTACATGGAAGAGTAAAAAGCAAAATGTTGTTGCCACCTCAAGTTTCCCTATTTTTTGTTTCTCAAACCCTAATCTTTAGGAGATTGAAATTGTATCTCATTTATATAATGCTGTAAACTCTTGTGGATCAAGACAATACAATTATTCATTCCTTTCAAGTATGGAGAAACCTGTAAATCTTAATCTTAGATGATGATTTCATAATAATTAAATTTGTAAAAATTGTATTATCATAATCAAATTATATTTTAGTTAGACAAAAACTATATCAAGATATGCATTTGATCTAATCAAAATATATTGATGAACTATGCAAACATAAGGCTTCATACAAATTCATTCAGTTTTATGTTGTTAAACATAACTTAAAAAACTCTAACCTCTCAACATAGATCAGTTAATCCTCCTTATATCTATTACGTAACATAAATATTCACAGATTAACAATTTATAGTATTCTAAGTGCAGGTCCAACCAAAAAGAATGTCAAAAAAGTTTGCAAGAATCAAACCCCAAAGCATTCAGAAGAACAAATAATAATTTTCTAGTAAAACTAAGTACTCACCATAAGTCAATGAATTCATCAACAACTTCAGGAGCACTTTCCTTGTGCAGTTCTATTATTATAGAACCTTTAGAAGTATTTAAAACCTATAACAATGAAGAAAAGAAAACCAGCTGGATAAAATAACTTCAATTACAAGTATTCTAAACTTAATTGGAATTTAGGACATACTTGTTTTGACCAAACATTTTTCACCTTCACAAATAATTGCAAATACCACCTTATTTTCACTTTGTTTTTGCATATGAATCGTTGAACATAGGAAACAGAGAAAAGGTGGAATTTTGGTAATTATATGTGAAAATAGGAAATGAAAATATATAGCATTTTCTCAAACACAACCAACCCTTAACTTGACTCACAAATGTTCAAAAACAAGGAAATGAAAAATAAAGCTTACAGCATATCCAGGTAGCTCAGATTTCTTTGAGTCCACAAAAGCATTTTCACCCTACCAAAAAGGTAGTTTGACTAAGAGAATAATTCTATTCATAAAGGAAAAAACTATTGATCTTGCAACAGCCCTATCTCTACGGGCCAAAGCCATAATCTATGCCCTACAGATAAAACGAAGATAATACTATGCAGAATGCAGCACAATCAGATAAGAAACTATAAAAAGACTGAAGAATTATGAAAGCCATTTATAATGCATTTAAGGATGTACCTCGGAGACTGACAAGTGAGTTTCTGGTTGTAAGCTTGACCTGAATGCATGTAAGAATAAGAAATGAATTATTAGGTAAAGCACAATTGTCTTAAGTTCCTATTTTATATGAGAACTGGAACAGATCCTATTAAAGCATCAATACTCATTATTTATTAATGACCTTACCAGAAACTGCATTACTAATCCTGTTCCATTAAACTATCTTTTTATAATGAAAAGAGCCCTAAAAAGTTAAATGGAAAAAGGGGAAAGCTCTTGTATGTGTTCGGTAAAAAAAAAAAAAATCTTCGACCAGAGATAGCATAAACTAGTGTCTAGAGTGACATCAGAATGAAGCTAAACAGTTCAATCACCACAACTATGGAGAGAGTTCAATCAAGAAAGCAGTAAAGGGTAAACCCTCCAGAAACAAAGTTCAATTTTCTCATATTCCTCCATCTGGTGGTTTTGGCATCCAAAATATCAGCGGTCACATTCATACCCTACAAGTCTGGATGAAGCTGGAGCACAAATTCAACAAGTACCATTTTTTAACACATCATTTACATTTTTTGGTCTATGAAAAAAAACATGACCAATGTCTTTTTGCAAACTAAGAATCTACCTTCACAGCTGAAACAGAAAATCTTTCACTAACCTGTTGGACCAATGTCTGTAGGTAGCAAACACGAAAAATGCAACCAACACAAGAATCAAAGCATAAAATATAATAGTCGTGGCGCTTATGCGTGAAGGCCCTTTTTTCCTTTTGCTTTGCTGTAGCAGAGCCTGAGGTTTGATCCTCGCCATTTAGCCTAATCTTCAGTTACAAGAGTATCATCAATTTACAGTTAACAAAACGGAATCAAAAGTGAGGTAAAAAAAAAATACTCTACCAAAAGATAATTATTATGACTATGATGACAACCACCGAAAGAAAAAAAAAAAGAAACACCCAATTTATTGAATAACAATATCATCCAAACATCATAGTTAACCTAAACAAGTCAAACACCGAGAAATCCCAAGGCATATAGTTTGAAATTTCAAAACGTCTAAAAAACATGAGACTTATGCTCAGTCAATAGCAAAAACTTTTAATTTTCTTCTCAAAAACACAATCAACATCAAGAGAAGCCCCGTAGTCGAATACAAAATAAGATCCAACAATCTGAAGACAGTTGCATCCACCAAGATTTGGGAAAAAAAAATCAAAACTTCATTGAAAACCCAAGAAAAAAAATGAAATTAAACAATACCCATTAATTATTAGGACCCGAATATGGCAGAAACCTTCTCCTTTCTAAGTTTGAATTTTTGAAGCAAAAGAAAGAAAGAAAGAAAGAAAGAAAGAAAGAAAGAAAGAAAAGAGAGAGAGAAGGAAAGAGAACCTGCGAGGGTAAGTGCCTGAAGCGGAGAGGGTCAAGCACTGTGTGGATCGAATAGAAAGTAAAAGACACGAATGCGATGTTGGATTCACAAAAGGAACATCTCAACGCGTGTGTGCTCGCTTCGTTTCAAAGATAATAGGCACAAGATTCCGACGGGTGTTTTTACAATGATGCCGTGTCATTATTATGTATTTATTTATTAAATCTGCTAATCATAAAGAATTCAATTTTGATTGGTGTCGAAGAAGAAAAAGGATACAGTTTTGATACGGAAACGATGAAATTTCTTTCTACTATCGTCATATTATTAACAAATACAATGAGATTATTTTCGTTAAGTAAAAATAAAAAAAATTATGCAATAATGACTTGAAAATAAGGATAAATAGATTTTAGTAATGTTTTAAAATGAAATTTTTTCATCATAACTTTCTTAACCAATATCCGTATAATACTTATTAGCATTCTTCTTTTAGAAAAAAATTAAAAGATGTGGGATCTGAAATTCATCAAATTTTTGGGATAACCATAAAGGATACCTCTAACTTAAGATAAATCAAGTATTTTTTAGTTCCGATTTAGTTTATCTCAAAAAATAAAAAAGGGAAGAATAGATTAAACTTGTAAAATCAATTATAATAAAAAATAATTATATTTGTAAGCTCGTACATGAACTCTTTTTTACATATATAAAACTTATTATAAATTTATTCTTTCACAAATAAAATTGTACTAATGGGTGATAAATTCAATTTCAACTTGTGAGTATTTATTCATGTTTATCCAATTTTGAAGAAAAACCTCTTTTTCACCAGGTTTTAAAGGAACCTAACCTTGACCTGACTTTTATGGGACAAAATGGGTTTAAGAATATAAGTATCTATACCTGAATCAACCATGCTATAACAATAAGTAATTTGAATTATAATACTAGTTAAATAATAATAATAATAATAATAATAATTATTATTATTATTATTATTATTATTATTATATCTTTCTTAAAATATAATATAGTTTTTTAAGTTTATTGTATTTTTAGATTTTTAGATTTTATTTTTAAATATTACTTTGGTTATAACGTGTTAGATATATATATATATATATATATATATATATATATATATATATATAGGTATATGGGCCCGAGGATCATGTAACACTTATTTAAAAACATGAAAAAAAAATTTCTCTCTCCCTCGGCGAGATTGTCTTCGCTTGAGCGAGAATTCTCCATTGAATCTCGATTGAGCGAGCTCATTCTCGCTTGAGCGAGATTGCTCTAAAGACCCCACATTAAAGTTTTGCTCAAACGACTTGAACGAGATTTCTCTCGTGACCATCTTTTAATTTACTCAAAATTTCACTCAAGCGAACTCAATCTCGTTGGAGCGAGATTTGCAGCAATTTGCTACCAAACTTTAACAAAGGCCATTTTGCACTAATTATGACTTGTGGCCACTAGTCTTATTCCAAAAATACCAGAGATGTGCACAAAATCGCATCTAGGCCATTTCAAGTAACTAAACCACTCAATTCCCATCAAAATGGGACCACATTAAGTCTCCTACCTTCCAAATACCACGTAGGGTTTATCAAGCCTATTAGGAGATTTCAGAACCTCGCATATCACAATTTAGCCTATCCAATTCCTTAATTATACATAATTCTCACATTCCACACACTAAATTATTTAATTTCAATGCTACCCTACATTCATCATTAATATACTCATCAATTATAGCCTTTTATGCTCAATGCCACCTGCTTATCACACAAATTTAATAACATGTCACCATATGATGCACTTCCTAGGAATGGTCAATTCAATCCATCATCATAACTTATATACATCTACACATAGGTGTCAAAAACCATTCTAAACCTCCACCGAGGTTATCAAATACCTAGTCCAATATACAAATATATACAATTATTAAAAGAGAGCCGGCCAAGGCTATACATATCAAAAGTTATACAATATATACATATACACACATATCCCACCAATCCACTCAAGAACTATCCCTCAAACTTCTCAAACTTCTACCATTCTTATTTGCGATTTATGTTCATTGTGACATAAAAATTGGTGCATGGGTGAGCATATATATATTAAATGACGAATACACAACCAGACTTGTCACAATTCATTTCATTCAATCAATCCAGTTCATCACACTATCCATATAATTCATTATACAACATATTCATCATCATATCATCTTTTGTCATTTAACATAACTCAAATACATAATAATATCATCCCAGATATTATCAGCACAATTCAATCATCATTAATAACTGCCCATAACTTCTCAATATCATAATGGCTGCCTCACAACACTAATGTAGATGCATGTGGATCCAACTCTAATGATGGGATTAATACTACAATATACAGAAAATTTCTTAGCTTTTTCAATCATTTTACAAGTACCAATGGTAAATCAACAATGATGTTGTGGGTCAACCTTGAGTCCCACTCAAAGGCGTCCATGTGTTATTCAAGTGGCCTCAATACTCAAGAGGGGGGGGGTGAATTGAGTTTTTAAAACTTTGCTTGGAATGCCTTTGAACTTGATTCTTTTATCACAAGTTTAAGGATTATGCAAGTGAAGACAAGTATAGTACAGGAAACAAAGCAAAACAAGGTGTAAATATTGCTGAAACAATTTATCAAACATTTGGTGTGCAGTTCTTTAAAACAACTAGTTCTAGCAAGCTAAAGTAAGCAAGTCACAATCAATTAACACAAACCAATCAAATGCAGTATATGAATGTAAAAGAGTAAGGGGGAAGAACTTGCAAACTGATTTAACGAGTTCCACCAACCCCGGTGTACGTCTCGCCTTTAAGCAACCCACTTGAAGGATTTTTACTATTAAAGTTTAGAGATTACAAGCTATGAGCAATTGCAGCTTCCTAGTGTCCCACACTCAAGAACTCAATCCTCACTAGCAAAAGGGCAACCCACCCAATCTCTCAAACTCTCAATACCCAAAGGTTGAACCCCAACCTTTGTGACTACTCAACCTAGAGTGAAAACCTTTGTGTTTGGTGTAGTGTTTACAAGCAAGTAACTCTCTTAATAGAGTAGATATACAAATGAAGGCTCACACAACTTCTAACTCTCAACAAGAGAGAATATACAAGTTTAAGCTCTAAGTTTCTGAAAGAGGAAGCTATACACGAATAGAACTCACAAGACTCAAGATTTGATTTCCCTTTGATGGATTTGTGTGTTACATTGAGTAGCTTGAAGGAGTCTTGCATTTACAGGGCTTGGAGATAAGCATAATGGAGTTCCTAGCCGTTGCATCTCATAGGTGCCTGAGAGATGTGGAGAAATGAGTTGGTTTCCACTTAAAAAGCACTTTCCCAAAATTCTGGCATGATCATAATCGATTACGCCTCGAGCTGTAATCGATTACATTTTGAAATCTTTAGTGTAATTCGTGCTGTAATCGATTAGCCAATACCTTGTAATCGATTAGCTTAAATTCAGAACCTTGGTAATCGATTATGTCTTGTCTCGTAATCGATTAGTAATGGCACTTGATGCATTTAATTAGGTTATGCAGTTGGTGATAGGCGTTTTGTTTGCAAGATTTTAGTGCCTTTTTATTAAGTTTTTGTAGATCGTTTGTGTTATCTTATCCCTAATTCCAAGTATTTTTTCTTTCATTCCGCATTTGTTACTCGGGTGTTTCAAGTTTTTGCAGGAATAGCTTGTTTACAGGTACATACATTCCAAACGAGAAGCATCCGAGGAAGCATTGGATAAATGGAAGGGTTTCAAGACACCAAAAAGCAGCAACGTGAAGTCCAGAGAAACCCACTGGCGGTGGGTTTTTCCCACTGCCAGTGGATCTTGCTGTCCTGTGACAAAAACATGCACAAATTAGAGTCTAGAGAAACCCACTGGCCGTGGGTTTTTCCCACTGCCAGTGGATCTTGCTGCCCTGTGACAAACATACACAAATTGGGGTCTAGAGAAACCCACTGGCCGTGGGTTTTTCCCACTGGCCGTGGGTTCCTCTGTTTAAATATTCAAAATTGCATTTGTTGGACCTCAAGTACGATCCACTGGCCGTGGGTTTTTCCCACTGCCAGTGGGTTTTTGCACGCACAGCAGTTCCTTGATTTTAGGGAGCAGTTTCTGGGGTTTATAGGGACAGTTTGCAAAGAACAAAGGACATAGACATTTTGGGACATTTTTGGGGAGAAAAAGAGAGAGTTTTACTTGGGGATTATTGAAGAAATTAAGACCATAGGCGTTGAAGAACATCCTTGGGCATTTTTCGGAAGGATTTGCAAGCACAAGTGAGAGCTTTTGCTTTGTGTTCTTTGCTTTTTCCTTAGGTTTTCTCTTTCTCTGTAATTTCTGCATATGATTCCATCAATGGGCTGTAGTGAATTGAGCATGTGTAGCTAAACGACATCTTGGGATTAGGGTGTGACAATGCTTATGTATTGAACTTCTTTTGGATGTTTCTGTTTATTAATTCATTGCTTCTATTCAATTTCCATGAACGTGTAATGCTTTTGAATACCTAGAGATAGGATCAATTGGAATTAAACTCTAAGAGAATCGAAAGGTTAATTAGTTGTTTGAACGCATGAAATTGAACTTAGAATCATAGGTCACGAAAGTGGGTATGACGATTCGAGGTTTAATAGGATTTCACCGCTCTTAACAAGTTCACATAATAAATCGAACGCGGTTCTTTATTATTTGGGCACATTAATGTTACTCTGAGAAGAGGGCTTAATCAAATTCGGAAATCCAACCTTAGAGCGTGAATTAACAAATAGAAGGGTCTTAGGAAAATCAAATACATAGCATGATCATACACCAAATCCCAAGAGTTTCACCATCATTTGGTCTATTTCAATCTCGGAATTCATTTAGTTCTTTCAGATAGCATTCCTTTTAACTTTTGCTTTTCTTAATCTTCTGAATTTCAAACCTAATTTCACAATTTTCTAGATAATTGAACCACTATGAAGACTTGTACTTGGGAACAATCTCTGTGGGACGATAACTTTTTATTACGCGATACCTCGTGCACTTGCGGGCCTATCAAGTTTTTGGCGCCGTTGCCGGGGATTGTCCCCCAATATTGGTTAAACGGTGTTTTGATTAGACTAGATTTTTATTTTTTTCTGCATAATTTTTCTGTTTTTCTTAGTTCTTATTTTTTCTGCAGAATTACGTTTTGGTATTTGTTGTCAGAGGTTTTTGCAGGTTTATATATGCGAAGGAGTGATAGCCTTGAGTACATTTTCGATCCAGAGATTGAAAGGACCCTCCGTAAGATTAGAGCACTTCGGAAGCATCTTGAACAGGAAAAGCACCAAGCTTCAAGTTCAGCTACCAACAAACACATGGCAAACCAGGACAACAGAGCACTCCGTGATTTTACAGCGCCCAATGCAATGGGTAGGAGGTCTAGCATCACCAGACCAAACATTGAGGCGAACAATTTTGAGTTGAAGCCATCCTTGCTCTCGATGGTTCAACAGAATCAATTTGGTGAATTGCCATCTGAGGATCCCAACTTACACTTGTAGATATTCCTTGAGTATTGTGACACGCTCAAGGTGAATGGGGTCTCAAGCGACGCAATCAGGCTTAGGCTTTTCCCATTCTCATTAAGGGATAAGGCTAGAGCTTGGTTGTACGCTCTTCCAGAAGCGTCAATCACCACTTGGGAGGAGTTGTCCCTCGCCTTCCTCAACAAATATTACCCCAGGAGCAAAACTGACCAGTTGAGGAAGCTGATTATCACCTTCAGCCAGAAGGAAGACGAGACCTTGTACGAAGCCTGGGAAAGGTACAAGGAAATGCTCCGGGAATGCCCACATCATGGCATTAAACGTTGGTTGACCGTTCACATTTTTTACAATGGGTTGTCTCCAAACCAGAAGGTGACCTTGGACGCCGTAACTGGCGGTGCCTTTATGGGTAAAAACATGGAGGAAGGTTATAACCTCATTGAGAAGGTTTCCCAAAATACCTATCAGTGGTCGTCAGAACGGAATATGCCAACGAAAACTCCAGGTAAGTACACTGTTGATGCTCTTTCTTTATTAACTGCTAAAGTAGAAGCTTTATCTGTTAAGATTGATAAGTTTGATAAAGTAGGAGCAGGTGCTACTAAAGCTGTTTGTGAGTTATATGGTGTTTTAGGGCATAATATTTCAGGATGCCAGCTTGGAGTGAATCAGCATGCCGAGCCAGAAATACATCAGGTGGATGCAATTGGAAACTATGGTGGGAATTATGGAAATAATTTCAGACCACTTGGACCACCGGGTTTCCAAAGCAGGCCACCCCAGTTTCAAAATCAGCAAGGTAGCTACAGACCACAAGGACCTTACACTCCACAGAAATCCAAATTGGAATCCTTGATGGAAACTTTTGTAGCTACCCAATTAAAGCAGAATGATGATTTCTCTGACGCTATCAAAAACTTAGCCTCAAAGGTGGATAACTTGGCCACCCACAACAAGATGCTGGAGACCCAGATTGCTCAACAAGCATCATCCTCTCAAAGAGTGCCAGGAACATTTCCTGGAAAGCCCGAAGCAGGACCATCGAACCATACAATGGCTATCACTCTTAGGAGTGGTACAAAATATGAAGGTCCAGTAAACAAGGAAGAGGAGGAGGCTAACCAAGAAAAGAAAGTGGATGAACCTCATTCTCATCCTATGGTGGAGGAAGAGAAATAAACTGAAAAGAAGGAGGAGGTGAAGCCTTACCAACCTCCAGTGTTGTTTCCTCAACGCTTAGCCAAGGCCAAGTTAGATAGACAATTTGGTAAGTTCCTTGAGGTCCTTAAAAAATTGTATATAAATGTCCCCTTCATAGATGCTTTGCAGCAAATGCCAACCTATGCGAAGTTCTTGAAGGACATCTTGTCAAATAAGCGGAAACTGGAGGACAATGGTACCATTGCACTTACTGAAGAGTGCAGCGCACTGATCCAGAAGAAGCTACCACCCAAGCTTCAGGATCCAGGTAGTTTTTCTATTCCTTGTGTGATTGGTAATATGGCTATTGATAGAGCACTATGTGACTTAGGGGCTAGTGTTAGTCTTATGCCATTATCTATTTCTGAGAAATTGGGACTAGGAGAGCTAAAACCTACTAGGATGTTCTGCAACTTGCTGATAGGTCTGTCAAATACCCTATTGGCATTTTAGAAGATGTTCCAATCAAAGTAGGAAAATTTTTTATACCTGCCGATTTTGTGGTTCTTGAAATGGATGAGGATTCGATGATCCCCATTATCTTAGGCAGGCCATTTTTGGCAACCGCGGGCGCGGTTATAGATGTCAAGAATGGGAGGTTGTCTCTGACTGTGGGAGACCAAAAGGTTAATTTTAACTTACAAAATGTTTTAAAAAAACCTTTTAATGATGATGTATGCTGTGTTATGGATTGTATTGACCAAGTGGTGAAGGAAGAAACCCTTCCTGATGAACCACTTGAATCTGTATTTTTGATTGAGCCCGCAGGTACATCAAGTAGCTCTGAAGGAGAAGCCCAGCCAAAGCATGATACTGAGGTCATGTAAGATAAAGTGGTGGGTAACAAATTAGAGTTGAAGCCTTTACCAGCTTCATTGAGGTATGAATTCCTTGGCCCAAACTCTACCTATCCTGTGATTGTAAATGCTGACCTGACTGCTGTGGAAACCAAAAAACTCCTGAAACATCTTAGGTTATACAGGAAAGTTATTGGTTATACCATGGATGACATTAAGGGGATTAGCCCTTCATTTTGCATGCATAGGATTACCGTGGAGGATGAGAGTAGGCCAACAGTAGAACCACTTAGGAGACTAAATCCTAAAATACAAGAAGTGGTTAAAAAAAGATTTTGAAGTTGTTGGATGTGGGCGTCATTTATCCTATTGCTAGTAGCAAGTGGGTTAGCCCAGTTCATGTGGTTCCAAAAAAGGGAGGGATGACTGTTGTGCAAAATGATAAACAGGAATTGATTTCTACTAGGGTAGTTTCTGGGTGGCGCATGTGTATAGATTACAGAAAACTAAATAGCGCTACTAAGAAAGATCATTTCCCTCTCCATTTCATTGATCAGATGCTTAAGAGGCTTGCTAACCACTCCTATTTTTGTTATCTGGATGGGTATTCTGGTTTTCATCAAATCTCCATTCACCCATCTGATTAAGAGAAAACAACCTTCACTTGCCCGTATGGGACTTATGCTTATAGGCGTATGCCATTTGGCCTGTGTAATGCACCCGCGACTTTTCAAAGGTGTATGCAGGCCATATTCTCTGATTTAATTGAAAATGTGATGGAAGTTTTCATGGATGACTTTTCTGTGCATGGTTTGAACTTTGATAATTGCTTGACTAATTTGTGCTAAGTTTTGCAGCACTGTGAAGAGACCAACTTGGTCTTAAATTAGGAAAAATATCACTTCATGGTAAGGGAGGGCATAGTTCTTGGACACTTGGTGTCCGAGAGAGGAATTGAAGTTGATAAAGCCAAGGTGGAGGTGATTGAGAAATTGCCCCCACCAACTAATGTGAAAGGTATTCGAAGCTTTCTTGGACATGCCGAGTTTTACCGGAGGTTCATTAAAGACTTCAGCAAGATCACAAAGCCTCTGACTAACCTTTTGGGTAAGGATGTACCATTTGTTTTTGATTTCTCATGTCTTGAGGCTTTTTGCAGGATAAAGCAGGAGTTAATTTCCGCACCCATAGTGCAACCCCCCGATTGGGAACTCCCATTCGAACTTATGTGTGATGCTAGTGATCATGCAGTGGGGGCTGTACTTGGGCAGCGAAAGGATAAGAAGCTGCATGTGATCCACTACGCTAGCCGTACACTTGATGACGCGCAGGTAAACTATGCTACCACCGAAAAGGAATTGTTAGCTATAGTTTTTGCTTTTGATAAATTTAGATCGTACTTGGTAGGCTCACATGTTATTGTATATACTGACCATTCTGCCATCAAGTACCTTTTAAATAAGAAAGAAGCAAAACCTAGGCTCATTAAGTGGATTTTGATTTTACAAGAATTTGACTTAGAAATCAAAGATAAAAAAAGGTACTGAGAACCTTGTTGTAGACCATTTATCTAGGTTGTCGTCTGAAAAAGATGAGATAGGTGATGTTGTTCCCATCAATGAATCTTTTTCGGATGAACAGTTACTTAGCTTAAGTGTCCAACAAGTGCCTTGGTACGCTGATTTTGTCAATTTTCTTGCATGTGGCATTGTACCCCCTGACCTTGGTTTTCAGCAGAAAAAGAAGTTTTTTTACAGATGTTAGGCACTATTATTGGGATGAGCCCCTTTTATTCAAGTAGTGTGCAGATGGTCTGATTAGGAGATGTGTTCCCGAGACTAAAGTTCGAGCCATCCTGGATCACTGCCATTCCCTTTCCTGTGGAGGCCATATGAGTACTTCTAAGACAGCCTCAAAGGTGTTGCAAGCAGGCTTCTATTGGCCACATATTTTCAAGGATGTGCGTAAGTATGTCCTCACTTGTGATGCATGCCAAAGGGCCGGTAATATTGGTAAGAGGCATGAAATGCCACTTAATAGTATTCTTGAGGTTGAATTATTTGATGTATGGGGTGTTGATTTCATGGGACCCTTTCCCCCGTCGTTTGGAAATCATTTTATTCTGGTTGCAGTTGACTATGTATCCAAATGGGTAGAAGCCATTGCTTCGCCTCATTCGGATGCTAAGACTGTAATTAAACTTTTTAGAAAGATAATTTTTCCAAGGTTTGGGGTCCCTAAATGTATAATTAGTGATGAAGGGTCTCACTTTATTGAAAAAACTTTTCAGACCCTCTTGAAAAAATACGGAGTGAGACATAAGGTTACTACACCTTACCACCCTCAAACTAGTGGCCAAGTGGAGGTTTCTAATAGGGAGATTAAAAACATTCTTCAGAAGTTGGTTAATACTTCCCGTAAGGATTGGTCTATTAAATTAGACGATTCCTTATGGGCGTATTGAACCGCTTACAAAACTCCCATTGGAACCACACCTTTTAAACTGGTTTATGGGAAACCGTGTCATTTACCTGTTGAATTGGAATATAAGTCCTTTTGGGCTATAAAAATGCTTAACTTTGATATGAAGCTTGTAGGTGAACACAGGTTGCTAAAGTTGAACGAGCTTGAGGAGCTCCGGTTGAATGCTTATGAAAATGCCAAGATCTACAAGGAAAAAACTAAAAAATGGCATGATCGTCACATCCTCAGGAGATCCTTTAACCCTGGTGATATGGTGTTACTTTTCAACTCCCGATTGAAGCTATTCCCTGGCAAATTGAGGTCCCGGTGGTCGGGACCATTTCAGGTAACTAAGGTATATCCTTTTGGAGCTGTTGAGTTATGGAGCGATAAGTCTGGTTCATTTAAAGTGAATGGACAAAGGCTTAAGCACTACTCGACAGGAGAACCAATCCAACAAGCAAGTGCTTTGGACTTGCTTGATGGATTGGATTCTTGATTCCAAAGAATGCCAAGCGTCCGGCTGAAGACGTTAAACTTAGCACTAATGGGGAGGTAACCCCATTTATCATTCTTTAAACATTTCTCTTGTAGTACATATATATAAAAATAAAATAATAAAAAAAAGGGAGAAGAAAGTCTGTTTGTTTGTTTCATTTATAAGTCTAATGTAAATTGTTGCATGTTTATTGTTTGTTAATTTTGAATTGCATGGGTTTTGTTTTGTTTTGTACATATTTCTTATGATTGAAGGCAACATGTGTTTCCATGGGATAAGATAAATCTAGTAAAAGTAAGTCATGGTGCGTATTCGAGGAAATTTTAATTGAAAAACAGTGAGATCCACTGCCAGTGGGTTTTTCCCACTGCCAGTGGACCCCTCTGACGTGGAAAGGCTGTTAAAATTGATTTTGAAAAGTCCCCCAAGCAGTAAACTCCACTGGCCGTGGATTTTTCCCACTGCCAGTGGGTTTTCAACAAGTTTCACATGCAAGAAGGAAAAAAAATTTTTTTTGGGGCCAGTACCAGTGCGTTCCACGGGCCGTGGGTTTTTCCCACTGGCTGTGGGAACCCATCAGGTTTCCAATGCATTTTATGAAAATTTCAGGGGGGAGGACCAGTGGGTTCCACGGGCCGTGGGTTTTTCCCACTGGCCGTGGGAACCCATCAGGTCTCATGCGTTTTATCAAAAAAAAAAATTTAGGGGGAGAACCAGTGGGTTCCACGGGCCGTGGGTTTTTCCCATTGGCCGTGGGAACCCATCAGACCCAGCCTACTTAAACGCAACCCCCACCCGTGTTTCTTTCTACTCAACGCATATTCTCTTGTGTTCTTCCTACTCCTTGCTCTCTTTTCAAATATTGGCACAACTAGGTTGCAATTAAAAACCCCCATCCTTCATTCTTCTTCCTCACATTACTTGTTTCCAATTTTATCCAAGTAAGTGTGATCCTATCAAGTTTTTATCCAATTTTATCATGTTCTAGTTTGGGGTTTTTCCTTTGAAGTTCTTTGGGTTCTTTTCTTTTACCATAACTTTGATTGTCAAGTGATATCATTGTATGAAAAAGGTTTCTATATGCTTATGCTTGATTGTTATCATGGTTTATTAGAATGGGTATTCTTAAAAAAATCATCTTCATGCTTCATTATCCATTCTAGTTCTTCATTTGGGTTAAAACCCCTTTGTTGTTTCCTCCATGATTTTGAATCCTTTTCAAATAAGTGAATACTTGGTGCTTGGTTGGTGATGGATTAAAGTTGTTGTTCAAATTTGGTAACCCTTAGCATCTACATTCATGGTTTTCTTAGTGTTACATTTGTTGCATACCAAGTGTTTGAATAAATGTCTAAACCAGAATTTTTGCTACTTGGGTGCATATTAATGTGTTTTGTGGTGACTTTCTTGGGGTCAAGCTTGTTGCCCACCAAGTGTTTGGCAAATTGCCCAAACCAATCTTTTGTTTTTCCTTGTATATATTTTGATCCTTTTTGGGTTTCCCTATACTTACCCATCCTACCAATATCATGTTGTTGATTATATTGACATCTATTGTGCAGAAATTTGAATTGCAATTTTAGGTGCCCAAAAACATGTCTTCAGGACGAACCAAGAATGTCTGCAAAAAGAGGAAAAACAAAGGTACGTCATCTAACTATTCTAGTATAGATGGTATTGAATGTACCTCTGATGAACAAAAGATGCGCTTATCTTCCTTGACCTCTAGGGAAATTATCCCTTCTAGGTTCTTTTGCAAGAAATCTTTATTGGAACTTGGGTTATATGATGATACCTTTAAACTGTGCAAGAATATGGGGTGGAAAGATTTTATTGAACTATATGAGCCTTGTTATGAACGCACCACATTAGAGTTTCTGAGTTCCATTGATATTAAGCCTTGCGATAATGAGTCGACCTGGGAAATCACTTTTAGGCTAAATAACACTGATTATAGGATGGACTTAGCTGATGTGGATGCCATCTACGGTTTTCCATCTGTCCCTGGAGATGCCTCTGCTAAATTAAATACCGCCCGCATCCCTAGGGATTTTAGGGCCAAGTATTTTTGGTCTAGACTCTCTAAATCTAGGGAGGCTTATGATCCATCTTCTACCAAAGCCTCACTCATGCATCACCCTGTCTTTAGATACCTTCAGAGGTTTATGGCCCGATCCATTTTTGGTCGATATGATAGTCCTGGTACTATTAGGGCTGCTGAGCTTTATTTTCTGTATGCCATGATTAATAACATCCCGGTCCACTCTACGAAATGGCTTTTTAGCCAATTCGCTAGGGTAGGAAAGGGCTACTACTGGAAGGATTGTCATTGCAGGCTATATAAATCCTATTGTGAGGTATGTGGGGATTGATCTGCAAGAGGATACCTTACTTTGCCAACCCAAGCGGGTTGATATTGATGAGATGGTCCACATGGGTATGCTTGTATTAGAACGTGGAATTTACTGTTTGGTTATTCCCGGATTCTCTGTGCCTCACCCCTTGCCTGACCCTAGCTTCACTAGCCTGGAGGGCAAAACTTCTTTCTTGTTTTCAGGTACAGAAGAGGATACCCCCTTGGACACCGAGATGCCTCTTCCTCATGACCACTCAGCTGGCCCATCTAGATCCTCTCCCGATTTCGGATTTTCTATGGAACGGATGTATTCCTTGATGCAAGGAATAAACACCCGTTTAGAGTCTTTATCTATTGAGCAACTCCGGCAAGGGAGCAGGATCGATAACATAGCCCAGCGCGTGGATGCCATGTACTCCTGGCACCTCCAGCAAGGTCATTTTCCTCCTCCCTCCCTATGACGGGTTTGTTCCTAAAAATAAGTTTCATTGTACTTGGTATCCTCTCTACTGACCAGTGAGGACACTGCTCACTTTAAGTTTGGGGTAGTAGGTACAAGGAAACTTATTCACCTTGACATTTCTTTGCATTTTTCTTTGACATTTCTTTGCATTTTTCTTTTGGTTTTATTTAATCATGCTAGGTTGTAGTTTGCCTGCATTTTGTTTGTTTTGAATGTCTATGCCCCCCATCTAAGACAACATAGCATGTTTACTTGTGATTGTCATTGCCACAAATGGGTTTCAGTTGAGATGATAGAATTTTAAAGCCTTGTGGAATCCATAATATATAAATAAAAACAAAATAAAATTGACGATTGCTTGTTTGTCAAAAAGGTACCATGCTTTATGACTCTGTGCTCTCTTTGACTAGGTTTACTCACTTGTACTCGTGACAGCTTTTGAGCCAATAAGGGGTATGTTTTGAAAAGTAAATATTTACAAAAACCCCTGTTTTCTGGTATTGAGTGTATCATGCATTTTGAAGTGCTCTAGAACTTGGCTTGTGACCGATTCAAAATGGTTGGTGATTAACAGAGTATGGAATGAAAAAAGGCGCTATAGGTTTTATTCCTTGGCCTCCAACCTTTGAATGTTTCAATGCACCACTAGTTGCCCCCTATTGAGCCTAAATTTTGATTTTTGTTTCTGAGCCCTTTGGTAATGAATTTGGTAAATTGCTGAGAAAAACAATACAATTCAAGGATGGTAGCTAAAAGAGAAGCAAATTTAGTTGGGGAACAAAAGAAATAAAATGAACTTGTATTTCCGACTGAAGAAAATAAAAAATATATAAAAATAATAATAAAGAAAAAGATGAAAGCAAGGTTGAAAAAGGACTCCCTTGAAGAAAATATATTCTCTGGTTTGCTTTCTGAAACTTCATTGTTCTCAGTGATTTCATCTGATTAATAGTAACCCTTTGAATTCCTTTTTCTTGGTATCCATGCCTGCATTTGCAAACCCTTGGCCCCACTACAACCAGATGAAAGACCTTTGGACCATAACTTATTTTTTCTAAATAACTGTAGAGAATTTGGTCACTTGCCAAGCCTATGGTGGTGCTTTGAAATGATATGACTTGAGTGATACTTGTACACAAGCCTAAACACTTAGAGAGAAATGGAAAGATGTGTGTCTATGGCCTAGTCTTGTGAGCATGGTATGAATACTTGTGTGGATACCTGTAGTGATAATCTTGCAATAATCTGTTGATAGTTTCTCTAATTGGGTTCTCCAAGTTGTTTTGAGTTCTTCGTCCTATTGTTCATTGTTTGTGGTGATGATAATTGCTTGGGGACAAGCAATGTTTTAGTTTGGGGTATTTTGATAGGCGTTTTGTTTGCAAGATTTTAGTGCCTTTTTATTAAGTTTTTCTAGATCGTTTGTGTTATCTTATCCCTAATTCCAAGTATTTTTTCTTTTATTCCGCATTTGTTACTCGGGTGTTTCAAGTTTTTGCAGGAATAGCTTGTTTACAGGTACATACATTCCAAATGAGAAGCATTCAAGGAAGCATTGGATAAATGGAAGGGTTTCAAGACACCAAAAAGCAGCAACGTGAAGTCCAGAGAAACCCACTGGCGGTGGGTTTTTCCCACAGCCAGTGGATCTTGCTGCCCTGTGACAAAAACATGCACAAATTGGAGTCCAGAGAAACCCACTGGCCGTGGGTTTTTCCCACTGCCAGTGGATCTTGCTGCCCTGTGACAAACATGCACAAATTGGGGTCCAGAGAAACCCACTGGCCGTGGGTTTTTCCTACTGGCCGTGGGTTCTTCTGTTTAAATATTCAAAATTGCATTTGTTGGACCTCCAGTACGATCCACTGGCCGTGGGTTTTTCCCACTGCCAGTGGGTTTTTGCACGCACAGCAGTTCCTTGATTTTAGGGAGCAGTTTCTGGGGTTTATAGGGACAGTTTGCAAAGAACAAAGGACACAGACATTTTGGGACATTTTTGGGGAGAAAAAGAGAGAGTTTTACTTGGGGATTATTGAAGAAATCAAGACCATAGGCGTTGAAGAACATCCTTGGGCATTTTTCGGAAGGATTCGCAAGCACAAGTGAGAGCTTTTGCTTTGTGTTCTTTGCTTTTCCTTTAGGTTTTCTCTTTCTCAGTAATTTCTGCATATGATTCCATCAATGGGCTGTAGTGAATTGAGCATGTGTAGCTAAACGACATCTTGGGATTAGGGTGTGACAATGCTTATGTATTGAACTTCTTTTGGATGTTTCTGTTTATTAATTCATTGCTTCTATTCAATTTCCATGAACGCGTAATGCTTTTGAATACCTAGAGATAGGATCAATTGGAATTAAACTCTAAGAGAATCGAAAGGTTAATTAGTTGTTTGAACGCATGAAATTGAACTTAGAATCATAGGTCACGAAAGTGGGTATGACGATTCGAGGTTTAATAGGATTTCACCGCTCTTAACAAGTTTACATAATAAATCGAACGCGGTTCTTTATTATTTGGGCACATTAATGTTACTCTGAGAAGAGGGCTTAATCAAATTCGGAAATCCAACCTTAGAGCGTGAATTAACAAATAGAAGGGTCTTAGGAAAATCAAATACATAGCATGATCATACACCAAATCCCAAGAGTTTCACCATCATTTGTTCTATTTCAATCTCGGAATTCATTTAGTTCTTTCAGATAGCATTCCTTTTAACTTTTGCTTTTCTTAATCTTCTGAATTTCAAACCTAATTTCACAATTTTCTAGATAATTGAACCACTGTGAAGACTTGTACTTGGGAACAATCTCTGTGGGACGATAACTTTTTATTACGCGATACCTCATGCACTTGCGGGCCTATCAGTTGGGTAATCGATTATATCTTCACTGTAATCGATTAGTGTCATTCCAGCTGCCTTGTAATCGATTGTCTGATGTCTTGCAATCGATTAGCATAAGTACCTGATACATTTAAATCAAATTTTCATCTTGGTAATCAATTAGGATTAGGTGTAATTAATTATCCTGACAAACAGAAACTATGTAATCGATTATTCTTGTGTGTGTAATCGATTATTTGTCAAAACAGAAGTCATCTAATCGATTAGATATGTCTTCCTAATCGATTAGCCTGCGTGTTTTTGCAGGTCTGATGCATTTTCTTCTTTCTCCAATTTTTCTTCAAGAGTTCTTTGTCATTATCAAAATCTGTGAATCTGAAAGCATATTCAAACACACCATGGAATCCGAAGAAACCACCACAAGGTCTGTGTCTATCCAAAGGCCGTCCTCCTATCTAGGCCGACATTACAAGGCCTACAGTTCTGTGTGCGCCCTTATGCAATGTTATGCACAACCATCCATTAAAATTAATTCTCATTATTAATTAAGTTATCTCAATCTTATCAACACCATGTATACCATGATTCATCATAATTTCTGAATTCAATTAATGCATAGCAAGCATTTCTAATCATTTATCATCAACAATACATCATAATTAATTGCAATCTAATGCAATAACATTATAAACATCAATTAAACACACGGAACCAATCCAATGGTAATTCATCAACCAATTATCAAACGTCTCATATATTTATCTTGATCTGATATCAACACAAGCTCCAAAACTACAATGACACAGGTAAGGGTAAGAGACAAGTTGAGAAAGATAGTTAGGACCCAAACTACGAATGTAACCGGTATGCATATTGAATGGACCTCGGTCAAAAAGCCTACCACTAAGTCAAAGTTTCAAAACCAAGTGGGCAACTTGCCTAAAAAAGTGACTTATAACTGTCAGATGTCAAATCACGAGTTGGACCTCAGAAAGACTATAAATACCATCATTTATCACTAGAAGAGTAAGTTATTCTATCACTCTTTATTGCTCTAGTATGCATTGAATTTTTACTGACTTAAGCATCAGAGAGTCTTTACAGGTACAACCACCATTCGTTCCTAAGTTCTATAGTCTGAGGTACCAAAGTAGTGAAGTTGAAGAGCATTGTGACATCTTGGATATTTTAGTAATTTGAAAAATAAATAAATATGCAATTGGACTTAAATTAATAATAATTAAGGAATATGAAGTGCATAAAGTGATTTAAAGGTGAAATTTAAAGGAAAAAGAGGAAAAGGCCTGACGCGTAGCGTGGGAATGGCGCGTAGCGCCAGAGTGAAATTTTAAAGCTAATGCATAACGCCGTTGTGATGCATAGCATCAGCGTCGTGATCAGTTTTAAATGGGGGACATGCAAAACAGAACGTAAAACATCATTTTTCCTTTCTTTTCTTTCCTTTGCATCTTGTGGTCAAGACCTTACAAATTCGTGGTGTAAACTTTCAATCTTTGGTACTTTGGACTCCAAGGACCAAGGTAGGCTATGGGAGAGCTTCCAATTTCATGATTCTTTCTCTTCTTCCTCCTTCCTAACTCAGAACCGAATTGTATGTGGCCATAGGGGGTTCGGAGTTTGCGTTTTATGGACTTGGGAAGTTTGGATATTGGTTCTAGCATGGTAAGGAAGGTAATATACTAATGGGTTTTGCGTTTTGATGACCGTAGGTGTCGGAACGAGTGTCCAAGGATCAATTGGCGAAGTGGGCGTTGAGTTTGGAAGTCGAGAAGCGAATCAAGTGACCATAGAATGCAACCGACACCAAGAGCAAATTATCAAAGCTTGAAACTGAGGTAAGAGGGGTGTTCGGGTCATAATTAATTAGGATTGGTATGAGATTTAAATTCAGGTAGATTATAAAATAATTAGGAATTATTAGGAAGTTTGTAAATTAGCTAGATAATATTTATATATTTACATGTGTATGTATGATTAAATAGATATATGTTGAGAAAATAAGTTAAATTGGTTAATTATGTAATAGGAAGTTGAGAATTAAACATATAAGTCATATACGAGGATGAAACTTTATGAATTATATGTTGAAATGAATATTAATGATGCTTCGTGTGATGCATGATATGAGAATTATGGATAACTTGATAGAATTGATGAAATAATAATTATTGAGATATTATGGCGTGAAGATTAGGGGCCGGGTCTGTGTGGCCGCCCTATGAAATTGTAAAATGTAAGTTTCTGACAGTTATATATGAGTTTAATGATGTTGACCATGTATGATATGTTTATATATATGATTATGTGGTGTGGGACGGTCGATGGTATGTGTTGCCCCTCATTTTCGGCTCCCGTGGTCCTTTGAGGCCTAATTGAGCTACCTAATGGTCAAATAGGGCACAGTGGTTGAGGTGGAGAGTCAAGCAGGACTTGGTGGACCAAGTAGGATTCACAGGGCGTTAAGTAGGACCCCTAACTGAAGGTCGATCCCTTAGTATCCGGATATTATGAGTCAGAGATATATGCGAGCCAGTTGGGATATATGTGACTTGATATTGATTTATGTTTGATGATGAATTGTGGATTGATTATAATTATAATATGGAATAAGAATACTGCTGAATGTTTGACGCGATGTGTATGTGATGTTTATTATAAATTGATGATCAATGACAAGTATAGTGTGAATATGTAGGAACATAATGGAAGCGGTAAGTTGAATTAACATTAGATTAAATGAGAATGATATATTATAGTGTTTCTGTTCTATATTAATTATGATATCAAAACACTCACCCTTGCTGTGGTTTTCGTTTTAGTAACCAATGACAGGGAAGGCACGAATGCCCCAGAGGGAGCGCCAAGTGGATAGTTAATGCCAAGGAATTATGAAGAATGGAGTTTGTGAAATAATTTACTAGTGTTAAGTGTGCCTGATTTATGTAATGGTTATGGGTGCCATGTGTGTGTGGATTGCTAGATTAGAGTAGCATATTAATATTATGTGACTTGCTTGATGAAATGATGATGATGATGTTGTTTGAAATGGACTTAATCATGAGATTGTGTGATAAGATAGAAAAGTAAGTGATGTTGTTGGTGAATGTGTTGAACTAGGTGAAATATATGCATTAGTGGCATAGAGCCAATATCATGTGTTTGATGAATGTTATGGGTAGGTTGCAATGTGTTTGTCATGTTTGTGAATATTGCGTAAGATGATTGAGCAATTGCTAGATGCATTGGTGAATTAATATGAATTATGCATATAGAGGAATTAAGTGGAAATTAGGAACTAAATAGGCGATTTGGAGATTCGGCGGGTTTCAGGACTCTCGAAAGGGACCGATAGGTTCCTTACAATATTTAGAAATTGTGCATATAGGCCTTGGGCAATTTGGAGCCCATTCCCAAACTTTGGTAGGATGATTGTACAAGATGGCAGGATTTACTATAAAATTATAGAAAATTAAATAAAATTTATAATTAATTACAGACCAAACCAAAAATATAACTGGGCCTGCGATAACTTCCTATAAGCAAGAAACGAGGCTGCAGGACTCCCGAAACTCAGGTAGAACTTAGGCAGGGGCTGGTAGAGCTCACAAAGGTACGACTTACAGAAACTCACAGAAACACATAAATACACCCAAAAACATGTACAGAACTTGTCGGCGGTGGTAGAAAATTAAGAAATCATCGGCAGAGTTAGTAGAATTTCACAACAAATGGCAAGAACACTCCAGAGGGCTACAAATATAATTTAAACAATTGAAAACGAGTGTAAGCGAAGAAAAACTCCCTTAAACCTTATAGCTATCTCACGGTTTTGAAGGAGAAGGGGAAATCGAGGCTCCGAAATTTACAGATCATCGATTACTTCATGCCAATCGCTTTCGTTTGCCCTCAAAACCTAAGAAACTCAACATGCAATAACCCAAAGATGAGGACAAGTCATGACCAATAATGGAACAACCATGCAAAGGCTAAAATTGGAAAAGGAGAATATGGTGGAAGAAGAAATGGAAAAGTGAAAGCTGTCTTTTCCTGGTCTTCTGGATCGACTGTAATCTGATTGTAACCTGAGTAACAATCTAAAAAATAATAGAATGCTTGACCTGCTAATTTTTCCAGTATATGGTCCATGAATGACAAAGGGAAATGATCTTTTATGATGGCTTAATTCAACTTTCTGTAATCAATACACATTCTCCCTAAAAATATGAGGGATGTAATAACAAGTCTGTGTATTTTTTTAATGCTATCTATTGTAAAGTTATTGGCCTTGACACGTTGGAATCATTGGAAGAGGAAGTAGTTATTATACTATATCAATTAGAGATGCATTTTCCTCCTTCCTTTTTCGACATCATGGTGCACCTAATCGTTCACTTAATCAAAGAGGTGAGGTTATGCAGTCCTGTGTTTTTGAGGTGGATTATCTCGTTAAGTGATACAAGAAGATATTGAAAGGATATGTCAAAAACCAATACCGTCCAGAAATATCGATCGTAGAACAGTATGTGGCAGAGAGGACAATTGAGTTTTGTAGTGAATATATGTCCTAAACTAATAGTATCAGGATTCCCAGAATACACCACGAGGAAAGAATTACCGGTAAAGGTACAATTAGGCTAAAATTGAAGAGCAAGTCACGAGATGAAGTGCTTTAAGCGCATTTGTACATATTGAACAGCACAGACAAAGTCTTTCCTTATTTAAATAAGCATAAATACTTAGTGAAGAGAAACAACCCTAGAATGTCTGAGAGATGAGTATGGAATGAACATAACAAAACTTTTATGCAGTAGTTCAGAATAACTATCATGAAAGATTCATTGACATCTACAACCCTACAACGTCTAGCTCAAGGACCCAACTTTGATGCCTTCACTTTTAGTGGGTATGACATAAACAAGAACTTATTTTATATAAAGGAACAAGACGACAAGAGCACAATGCAGAATAGTAGTGTTATGGTAATGGCTCAGTCGATGTATTTCTCCACTACAAAAGATAAGAATAGATGAGTTATGTTATTTTGGTGTAATTGAAGAAATATAGGATGTCAATTATCGTTCCTTCACAATACTAGTGCTTAAATGTAAATGGGTGGATAGTAATCACGTGTGAAAATTGATGAGTTTGGATACACTCTGGTTGATCTCAATAAGGTGGGCTATAAGGAAAAGCCTTTTATTATGATGACTTAAGTGACACAAGTTTGTTATGTTACTGACGTATCTAACAAAAGATGGTCAGTTGTTATGCAAAGTAGACGCAACATTACAGATGCTAAGATAGGGGTTCTTAGTCCTGATATCTTGGATACCTCAACTTTGATAGCACGTCTGCCAACAATAAACTTAGTAGACCACATAGATAAAGTCCAAGCAACTCGTGATGATCATCATGAAGGCATATGGGAGAATATATCAACTACATAGTCCATGTTATATTTTTTCATGGTGTTTGTTATTAAATATGTATTATTTTTTCATTCCATATATTTTATGTATCTTATCTAACTAACAAATGATTCTCCTTTTACACAGATACAGATGGCATCACAACAGGGCTTAGATTCATCTTCCAGACGACAGAGAGGTATGACACAGATGTCTAATGTCACTGTTTAAAGATATCAGGGAGATCAACTACATGTTGACATTAACGTTAACACGAGTGTAGCATCTGGACTGAATCAGGCCAAGTTTAGCATATTAGTCGGGTCCCTATTAGTCTTCCATATTGGAATCAGGTCGAGGAGGTCCTGAAAAACTAAATTTGGGAGGATATTTTGGTACATTATCTTGTATATAAGTTGTTGTAATTTACTCATCTGTTATGTTTATGATGTTAACTAAATTATGTTTTTTAGTTGTAGAGTGCTTAGGATATCCCAATAGTGGATACCCTAAGGAGGAAGGTATTTTCTAGTGTTGCTAAGAGGTGGAGGGCCTTCAAGAACAAACTCACTCATTAGTACATTTTTGGACAACACAAAGGAGAGTTTCCTGGTGAGAAATGGAAGTTTATTGACTATGACACATGGGATTCCTTTGTTATATCTCGATAGTCTACATAGTTTTCATTATGTCAAAAACCTTTATTTACGGTCTTATTTTAATTGATTTCCAAAACTAATTCTTCTTTTGTTTACAATTGAATTAGGCGATTAGGAAGAAGGCCCAGGAGATTTGAGGCAAGAATGATTGTCCCCATAGACTATCGCGTGGAGGATATCGTCTTCTTAAGTAGTAGATGAATGCTGAGAGGGCCAGCCAGCCTGACACTAAGGTTGTTGATCCTCTTTTTCCCCCTCGTGCCATGAGAAACGGAAATAGGCCTGTACCAGGAAATCGGGTGACTTTACTTCTCCAAAGGTACAACAGGTTGTGAAGAAGATTGTAAGTATAGAATATCTAAGCAAGGAGTTTATGTTTTGTATTTTAACATTCAAAGTTCATTATTGACAATGGTTTAATTTTTTATCTTTAGTAAGATGAGTTGGTAGTTGTGTCTACGTAGGGGAGTTTTGTTACTGATGGTTGACAGGATATATTGATTGTGGCCATCGGTCGACCAGAGCACCTTGGTAGAGTCTGGGATGCCAATATAGCCCACACTATCCGTAGTGTGTACGACCCATCTACTACATCTTCATTATCAACTGACATAGTTAGGATGTTCGAGTCGAGGTTAAGTGAAGCCAAAGCTCAACTTGCTTCTAAGTACGATGAGAAATTCATAAGCTCGAAGGAGGTCGTGGATATATATAGGCTGAGCAAATTACGCATTTGACCAAAAAGTTATAGGTAGCTCCCCTATCACAGCCTATAGCTAACCCTGTACCTGTACCTGTTCCTGTACCTAAGTCAGTGCTTGTTAGCAGTAAGGGTTCATGTGTGTGAGCAGATCCCGATGGTCATAACACTAGTGCCGACCTTGAGAGGAAATGTAAGTTGTTTCTTGATGGAGTACCTGACCCAGTTGCCATTGGGATGGTATTCAGTACAGGTTGTTGGTTCACGAGTAACCCTTGCTGGATGGCATGTCAAGGGTATCCCTGGTTTAGGTTATCACACCCTAACATGGTCGTTCTAGTGCCCACAGCGGAGGTATTCCACATTTCACAGGCGTTTCAGCAATTCCTCATGTGGCACACATCACTGCTGAAGGTTGTTGCTGATCAGGTATATTGAAAATCATTTATTTATTTTTTAATTATATATATATATATATATTTATATGTCTTCCTGTTATTGATACTTATAGGGGAAGTCTAAAGTTCCAATTCTGACTCAATCAATGGATCCTATACGAGCATTATGGAGAGTATGTGTTAACTTGTATGGCACACCTGCTCAGATACCCTGGAATAAAGACGTCTTCGATAGGACGAGTAGTTTTCCCATATACATTGATCATAACGAAATATCAGAGATTATGAAAGGGATGATCATGCTCAACATCTACATTATACAACTTTGGGAGATGTAAGTACTTACACATGTAAACATATATTTACCAATTTTATGTGTACTATTTTTTTCATCGACTATATGTTGTATGTTCATGTACGACATATGTTTAGCTGAAAAGAAGGATGACACATTTGGATTCCTAGAGCCTGAGGCCATACAAAGGAGTGGAACCAAGGACATAGAGACCCAACCTTACATGCAAAATTGGATGTGAGTCAAAGAAAAAGGTTTATTTGGCGCCATACATTAACAAGTAAGTTGACACTATTTTTAGTATGTGTGTATTTATATAAATGTATATCATTCACTCATGTTAAGTACTTACTCAATTCCTTTTCATTTAAGTGCTCACTAGCTACTTATGGTTATCTATCCAACACATAACATTACAATTTGTATTTGTTCAGTACATGGCTCAGTTCCTGTACAGTTTAAATTTTATGTTGAAATGTAAGTTAACATCGGAACTTCTATTATGAACAACAAACGAGTTTGTTTTATTGACATTTCTAATTAGTGTTTTTTCCAATAGGGCTGTAAATAGATATAATTGATTGAAGGGCATCAACACAAAGAAAAAATTGCAATGGCTTACCCAAAAGTAAGTACACTTCCTTTATAGATTTTATTTTTATATTCTAAAGCAAATACTAATGAACTTTGTATATGTATTATGTAGTATCGTAAGCGGGAGGTTATGAATGTGGGTTGTCATAACCCAGTTTTCCGGACTCAGATCCCGATGTAATCAAGATAATAATTAATAAAAATACGGGTAAATTTTTCGCGTTTGAAGTATTTCTAAACACCTCGACGATTACATCAAGACCCAAACCACAGAAAACCGAAGAGTGAGATTTATCAACCTATGACTGGATCGATAACTAACTCGCCCATAACGGTATACAAAAATAATAGAGTTTACAACGGAAGAAGAATATGTATACCGAGCATACGCCTAGTCCCATATATGACGATATGAGAAAAGGCCCAAGCAATCATACAATTTCATAATATAAGTCTATTAGGCTACAATCGACTATGCACCTGAGTCATAATCATATATCATCAAATGTAAGAAGTCTATACATGAGACATCCATCACCAGATGGTATCAACCTAATCATCACTTACATACTAAACATATAGTTTTCGTTCATAAATACATAAGTTTGTTACGCATGCTTATTTAACTCTCTAAATCATCATCCTTATGTACGACTTAATTCAATACATTGAAATTCACAATTGATGCCGGCCAAGGCACTTCCATTACCACTATTTACCTTCACCAAATCATCAATTTAAACTTCAACTCATCCCGGGGCGGCCTGCATCACAATGCTAAAAAGGAGACCACATGGGAGAGTGAGTTATACATTCAAAATGACGAATATACATATATTGTGATTAAGTGTACATGCATTCATTCATCATGTATGCTTTGCTGTAAAACCATCAATTCATCATTCAATCATCATCACATTGAAATAATAGCTATACAAGCCTCATGAAATATAATTCACAATATAAGCAAGCACAAGCACATACACAATCACATTGCCACTTATCAACAAGGCATTAACAAATTATCATCAAGATTTCATTAAATCTTTACTCAATTCCTCCTCGCAAGGGGTTTCTCATTTCTCGTGGTCATCCCATCTCAAATGCCATGCAGCTATGGCTAATGCATATGTCAACTGTTTAATGCATATGCAATGGATCCATTTCATTTCCTCAGGTGATCGCAACCACCATATCATTCATTCACATGGGTTTCCCGCCTCGCAAGGGGTACTCCCTCTAGCAGCCTCGCAAGGTGCTTTCTCGTGATCGCAACCACGTTCAACAATTCATAATGGTTTCCCGCCTCGCAAGGGGTACTCCCGCCTCGTGATCGTAACCACAGGCACCATAGGAACTTGCAAGCCCTTTTTCATTTCAAATACCAAGTGATCGCAACCACTGGCTCATCTTCATACAATGGTCCTCGCAGGGCCTTTCACTTTCCACAACCAGGTGATCGTAACCACCGGCTCAATATCATATCATCATCACGTTGGTTTCCCACCTCGCAAGGGGTACTCCCTTCATGGAATCTCGCAGGATTTTTCATCACTGTGATCGCAACCATATTTCAATGTTATGCCATGCCATGAATGCAAAATGCAATAATGCATATGCCCATAACCTTGCAAGGATATCTCACCCTCTCTCATAGGGTATTTTTAATTCAACATTTTCAATAATTATATACAATCATTTACAAAGCCCCTCAAGGCACATCATTTATATAATTGACATTTCAATGGCCACAAACATTATTTCATAACAATCCACACATGGTCAGAAGGCACAGCAAGCATCATAATATTAATCCGCACTTAGAATTATTTGAGGCATATTCATCATCCCACATATGGCAATTACACTTATGCCCATCACTATCACGTCCTTGACTTTACATCTCAACACATCACATATATATATTTCATATCATATGGCAAGTCAATACTTGTATTCAACCACAATGGCAAGTCAATACTTGTATTCATCAAATTCTCTTTATCCTTCTCTTATATCACATTCTTGGTGGTGAAAATATCATAAATAATTAATTCCGAATGTATCAATTAATTTCATTTCCCCACTGTGGCATATCATCATTAAATACCCCTTATACATTTCCATAGATATCCCATAATATAAGGGAATGGGGCCCAGCATCAAAATTGAGGGAACAAACAGAATCCCAAGTTTTGGGTATCTCGCTCAAGCGAGATTCGCCTTCGCTTGAGCGAGATGGGGATAGTTCGCTTGGGCGCCCCTAAGTTTTTCCTAAGCGAGAAGTTTTTAGGCATCAGACATCAATCTCGCTTGAGCGAGCCTATCTCGCTTGAGCGAGCCTATCTCGCTTGAGCGAGATCCCATTTGTAACACCCCCTTATATACATGAGACATATATCTATTCTTCTTGCTCTTTTTTTTTAAGAAAGATATACATATTTATCAATTCTTATCTCGTGTATACAAGGACGTATATACATCTAATTTTCTTTGAATTTTGAAAGTAAAAAGTTTTAAATTATCCATAATGATAAAATGAACTTTCAAAAAATCATAAGTGATCAAAGATTACAGTATCATATCCAAAGAATAAGGTTTATTGAAGTTTAACCTTTACATTGATTTACAATCATCCAACTTAATATTGTATTAAGGTAAACTAAAACTAAAAATTTAATACCTCTACTTCGACTGTAACCAATTATTTCCTTATCTTCAAACCATATGATCTTGAATCCTGATCTGTCCTGAACCGGGGTCTAGAGATCCGGTGTCAAGTCAATCATAAATAGTATGAAGATTCTGTGCAGAAGACCGGATGTATGAGTATCCGGTATAAATATCTGTTGTCCTTGTATAAGAAGGGCGGATTGGGCATTCTGGAGGTCCTTCACACCGACCTAACGCGTTGATATGGGCGAAAGGTGGTGTCACCTACAAAGATTCTCCGACGCTTAAGTTAGTGATAATATTCCAAGTGAGGAATGTTTTCCAGAGAGTAATTGTAAGTAAAATCAGTCCAAAAAGATCCCTCCCCTCATTGATAAAGAGAGTTCATATACTTGATTGGCTTGAAATATGAGGGCATGTTAGTGGGGAACCAATAACTTCCAATAGCACTATATATATTAATATTTTATTGTGCACTTGCCAGCATGATTGGGTCAAGTGG